>PKRV01000348.1:523657-655585 GCA_003709505.1 Hyphantria cunea
GCGACCGAGTGCAGGTACTTCCCGAAGCAACCGTGCCCGGAAAGCACCTGCGTCAGTCGGAAGGAAAGGGTCCCGTGCTGCCGCCCTGCCCACTCGAGGATGACGGGCTGGAGCGCCTCCACGGTGGCGAAGCCAGCACGTGGAGCCTCCAGCCGCGACGACCACCAAACCATGGTGGCTCGACGGGCGGCTTCACGCCACTCGCGTACCTCTTCGGGCGGAGGGCGAACGCCACTCTCCGCCCGGAATTCAGCCACCCGTCGATAAACTTCGGCGAGCACTTCCGCCTCCAAATCCCACGGGGGTGTACCGGCCAAGGCGCACGCCGCCTCGGTCGGCACCGTGCAGTATCCGCGTATGGCTCTGACCGCCAATACCCTCTGAGGGCGCCAGAGGCGCGCCTTATTCTGGGCGGTCAGAGCCGAAGGATACAGGATACCCAACCCAACCCATACCCAACCCCTCCCCCAAATCTTCCTCCCCATTCTCCCTCTCTCCGTTGTTGTGGGGCAGCGGTAATTACTTACCATCAGGCGATACAACTGCTCGCTTGCCATCTTTTCCATCAAAAAGAAAATAAATGATAGGGAGTGGTGAAATTCTGTATTTTTAATTCTTTACCAGATGGGCGCGGGAAACATACCAGGCGGGCCTTGGCTCTTCCGTTAAATTCCGTTCTACTAAGTAAATGACGAAGTACGAACACAAGTATATTATACTGAGTTAAAGAATTTTTTCCATTCCTATATGAATGAAATCTTCATGAATGTGATCGAGTACGAGTTATCTTAGGACCTTGTTTCAAGATTTGATCTGAGTGCTGGTGACTCCATACAGTAAATTTTCTCAAAGTATATCATAATCTGACATACACATATTGCTCTCGAGTGTACACAGTTCCTATGCTAATCATACGTATGTGGCCACCGATAGTGAAACCATAGATATTACACACATCTGTTAGTCCATGTTCCTTAATTAAAATACAAATTACCACATTAAAACGACATCTGTACCATAAAAGCCATTTTGTATGGCTATGATCATAATATAAAACCCCTTACAGAAACCATTAAAGCTTTTATGGAAGCTAGCCTTCTTCGTTTCGTTCTAAGGATAGAGTAACTTATGTTTTCGTATAGAATATAATAACGTTGAAAACTAGTTACATAACTATCTATTACAAAAACGTTTTCAGATATTAATTTTCATTAAGATTATAACTGTTCTATTTGGAGTTATCCTGAAGAGATCTTTATCCAAAAATAAGTAGGGAAAGACTAAACAAGAATTGATTGATAGTTAATTAAAACGGTAATGACTAAAAAAAATATTAAGATGAATATATTAAAAATATGTGAGAATATCGTTGTTAGCATAAGTGACTGTCGAAATAACTAATAACATCTGTCATTTTTAGCGATTTCTACGGCGGGACTGATCACTGAAAGTAAAATATATTTTGCATGTTATATGTAATAGTTTATGTTTTTCGAGTGCATGTATGTATATATGTATATTTCTTGGGCACGTTCTAAATGTCTTGTCGTATTTTTATGTTAGCGGTGTCAATAGATTCGTCCCAGTCGTGAGATTGACCTTGGGTATATCAAAAGAAAAAAAAATAGAAAATAATATAAAAAAAGAAACCTGATTCTAATAAAGCTTGCAGATTTTGACGAAGACAGGTTTTTTCTTTAAATAATTCAACTTGTTTATACTTAAAATCTTTATAAGAATGTAACAGAGATATGGCATCATTGCTTTTAAATATGATGTCAACAAGTTTCCTTCGGCTATTGGGGCGAGGAAACGCTGACTCACTGACAAGATGGGTCGGAGGGCCGAGTGCAGGAGTATGTGGAGTGTGGGAGTAAAACGCCTCAATGATCAAAAGAATTTCTCTATTGAGTTATCTGGGCCCTTTAAATTCTGCGGTTGGTTCGTTCCAATGATTTGTGTTCTTATATAGCTTATTTAAAGAAATGCTGTTTATACATTGAGAATCAAAAAGCATCACAACATTTGCTTGGAACGGTATAGGATTTCATTTACTGTTTGATCAAACAAGGTTTATTTCTTAAAAAATCTAACATCTTTTCTTCACTGTTCTTTTTTAAGGTACTGTTCTTGATTTAATTATGCAGGAGTCATCGGATTGTCTTCAACTAAGGAGAACTTGAGGCTCTACGTGCGTCAATGTGGTGACTGATTAAGAATAAGGAGTATCTCCAGCGCTACTCATCCCATGGGTGTTGGAAGAGGCGACTAAGGGAGCAAACTATACAGGACAACATCACTGCAAACAGAAGGAAATCTTGAAATAAGCCCTATACCGATCCGTCTGGCGACCATGATATGCCAAAGCCTCTAAGGAGAGGCCTATATCCAGCAAATTAAAATTTGCTTTTAAATTTATTAATATTATAATATTATAATTTATTAAAATTAAAATTAAAAATTGTTATTTTAATATTGACTAAACTATTCCACATGTACGTATTTACAAAATTTTTGCGAATTGAATAAAAATTGTAATTGTAATCTCTCTCTCTCTGTCATCCTTACTTCTCGCTCATACAGACCTAACGTTCCTTATCACACATCTTACATTCATATTATATACACAAACGCTGTAACGAATATTTTCAAATTTGAATACACTGAACCTGAAACCTCAAGAACAGCAATCGCATACGCTTCCATTGTGTCACCGGGGCTGTCAAATACAACAATATAAAAAAGCTATTCTGTAATTTTGCCAGTAAAATAGTGTATACAAGTATGTGAAACACCACAAGCTGTCGTGCCGAAAGCTTATTGACCCATTTCCCTAATTTTATTTGTCACAAATTTTGTTGTAGGATAAACATCGGGGAAGTTTTCTATACCTTCTTATTTTTTCAAGACTGTCTTCAAATACTCGAGCAGTAGCATTATTGTGTTGATGTTATCGTAAATTTGTAAACATGTAGGTTTGTGAAAAAACGGCTATATTTTTTTTTTTATTTTCCACATCTTTAAAAACGAAATTGTAACATCTATGTACGTTTAGATGTGTCATGAAATACATATCGTTTTAGTATTATTTTGAGACTAAAATTTAGAAGATTCGTGGAGAAGAATGTTTATAAACTCCGGTTATAAAAAAAAACAACTGATAATTATGATTAAATATCTATAAAAAAATAAACGATATAGTAGAAGACAGTATAATTTAGCAGGAATCATTACCGTTTGAATTACCCAAATGGTGTTTTCAACGTAATTATGTTAATAACAATTCAACTTATTAACTTTATTTATTATATTTATATACAACTTATT
Organism: Hyphantria cunea; assembly: GCA_003709505.1. Classification (NCBI taxonomy): domain Eukaryota; kingdom Metazoa; phylum Arthropoda; class Insecta; order Lepidoptera; family Erebidae; genus Hyphantria; species Hyphantria cunea. The sequence goes on from PKRV01000348.1 coordinate 526,985, forward strand.
AACAATTGAAAAGAAGGTTTTTAAAAAAGGCCTAGTTTATGAACTCATTACTTCAGCATTGATTGAGCATTAAAATAAAAGAAGAAACATTAAAAAAAGTTCACTCAGTCGAAAGTTGTTTGGTAACAAATAATAATAACATAAAATGGCGAATTGAGAACCTCCTCCTTTCCTGAAGTCAATTAAAAAAATTTAAGCATAGGTTTCATTTGTTGTTGAATGGGTTAGATTTGAATAAAACGAATTGCTCTAAGGATGGAAATTATTAGTAATAATCAAAATAGAACATATTGTAATCCTTGCGTTTGAAGTTGACGATGTTTTTTTTAAGGTTTTACTTTTCAACCAGAATACGTCTTCAAGTCTTGTAGACCACTAGAGTTGCTACACACAGAGTAAATATTACCATAGTCACAAAGCTTCAGGGCTGGTAATCAGCGAACCAACAAACGTATGTACTCGCAACCCTAAGTGAAATTAAAGCAGATATCGTAGCTCACTCGTAGCATGACCGTAGCATATTCGTAGCTCGAGGCTACGAGTACACTCGTGGCATAATGGTTAGTACGGTGTTATAACACTGATTTTATTTAGTAATTTATAGTTTGCTGATACAATAAATTTGAAAGGATACCTACAATTTAGATATTATATTGGTACACATTATATATATATATTAACAACGCTTAAATATTTTACGTAAGGCTTAGTCTATTCACATAAGTGTTTTCATTATAATGATTCGAAACTAATCTTAGATGGTCATTCGACTTGTTCGTAAGAGATCGCTATTGATGATAAGAACACCCATTGCCACGTTTATATATTGAGACTCTATTTTCTATCTACTTATGTGCGAACATTAAAGATAAAAGAGAGAAAACTCGCATATCTCTAAATAAATATTAGCACTATTCTTGGAGGATATGCAACTCGCAATCGCTGACAGGCTTTCAAACCTCTAAGCACCTGAATCAGTAAAAACATTGGACCATTATTTAAGTACTACATACAATCTCTATAAGTGAACTTTATTATATTGCAAAACTAATTATCAACATTATAATCGACAGATACAAGCACGTAATGTGTTTTCGAAGCATCGTTATACGATAAGGGTACTCCTCATATTAATAGTATAATCACGTGCTCCCCAGTTCAATGTTACCAGTATTACAAAACTTTTTACAGCCACTTGAACTTACCCCTATTTCCTCGAGTTTCGCCTATAAAAAGTATATATACTTAATTTGTATAAGGCTTGTTTCGTAAAGACCGGGTATGTGCTTAAATTGCCAGCACTTTGCTTAAATAAAACTATTATTTCCTTCAGTTTATTACAGCTATTTCCTATGGCAACATTTGAGTTTGGAGGTTTAATTTCGGGTATAAAAGTCACGATAAGGTTTCAGTGAGCTTTCATTTGAAAGATAACCATATTGAGAAAAGTTTTCTAAAATACTAACTTTGGAAAATATTTCTGGAACACATAATATATGTTTAGTATTTTATTGACTCTTATTTTAGGAGTTTACCCCTCTAGGGTAGGCAGATATAGTTACTATCTACTATGGTCTTAACCCTCCTCTTTTGCTTCTTCCACATTCATGAATCGCTGCATGCAAGTTCGTTAGATTCTGGTGCTCTTTACATGACTTTTCTTCAGAACATCACCGATTTAGTAGGTAATCCTTGAACGATTTCTTCCGACACTTCCATATACTCGTACACTCATTCTATAAATTACTATCGGGAGTCTTCTAATATCCATCCTCTCTACGTGGTTAAATCATTTCAATCCTTGTCACTACATCTTCTTCCAGTTTGCAATATTTCTTACATACCACAAATAATAAAACACTTTTTTGCTTGAAAGACAACATGTATCGTATCTTATGTCTGGCACTAATAAGGATGATCATTTTACACATTGTTTTCGCTCCCCACAGTCATCATTTTACATCACTGATATATGGATTTATCAGTTTTCGAGCTCTTAAATTTATTATAATTGATTTTTTTCTTCATTCAATTTGTTAAAATAAAATTGAAGGTAGGTAACTTATTATCAGAAATAAGGTAAGATAATTCTTCTATAAATAGAGATACTAAGCGGACATTCGAAAAATTTCTAAATAATTCTCAAAGAGGCAATCGTACTGAGTACTAAAATTTTTCTTCTCTTATTTAAATGCTTTTTTAAATGTTCATTTATAAAACAAATATTTTCTATTTCTTTCTCTTAAAATGTTCTGCTATAAGAGACCTATCTCGTTTCACCGTTGTCTGACCTCAACCGGGGGTATTAATACTTTTTTGCCTTTTCTTAACCTGTGGAATCTCCCACGGGCCTTACCCGACCGGAGTTTGCGTCCGGGAGGTGTGTCGGAATCGGACCGAATAAAACCACACGGTGCGCCACTTTGCGCTTGAGGAGGGAGGGGTCCAGGAACTGACGTTATTAACACATGCGGACCTCACCCAGCGCCAGCCCGCACTGAAGCGACCACCGTGTGATACTGAACACTCTTAATTTACGCGACGTACGGCACACGCGAAATGTCGCCTTCTCGTGGGTGGTTATCAAAGCGGATGGAGGGGAAAACCCGTCCCGGCCATCCGCGACCACAATCAGGGCGGCATAATGCAATGGTAGGCGCGCATATGCCACCCAGTTCACCGGTGGCGGATTGGGTCTGAGGGGAGTTAGTCATCTCGGGTCTTCTCCGCCAAATTAAATGTTGAATTAAAACTTCAGATACTTCCAGACTCAGATACTTCATGTGGGTCCGAACCGGTACGGGGACCGAGATGACCTCGATGGAGGCGCCGGGGAGTGGACTACGATGGGGTTCATGGAATAGCTGGGCCTCTGTCTTATCCGTGGTCACACGTAATCCAGTGCCTCAATGCACTCAACCACCCATAAAGACACGTCTGGTGGCCAGACGTGTCTCGTGACGTGACGTGGGTGTAATATAATCTATGTATATTATCTTTGGATATAAATACATATATTTTTTAGTATTTTACTATAACAGCACGATTGGTATAACAGGTGTCGCTAGCTACTGCGCCAAGTGTTGTGGGCTTAACTCATACATGGTACAACATTTTGTGTGATCCTCAAATTCCTCTTGATCTGAGTTTGGGTGTTCTTTGTATCCGTATCGCGTTTGTTTGTAATGTCCCCCACGGCACAAGATTCCCGAAAGTAACTGTTTAGCCACTATTAATTTAATACTGATCAACACACGCTAAGGAGGGCAAGTCTATTGTCACCATAGTCTCTTTGGGAATTAAAGACACAAAATTTGGTATTAAAAAACAAATGATATCACAACAAACAACAACTCAAAAAATATATCAAGGTTTTTTCAAACTAGATTCGGGTCTGCTTTAGGTCTACGATAATTTTTTGTTGAATATGGTGCAAGTGAGACGTATCGCCTGAGGGTAAGCGAATACCGCCAATGGACGCCCGCAACACCAGAGGTGTTACAAGTGCGTTGACGGCCTTTGGGGAATAGGGGTTGGTTGGTTTGGTTGTTTTAATGCTTGCTAGGAAAGTTCGTTAGGCGACCAAGATAGACTGCTTAACGTGCTCTACTGGGACAAGGTGCGTTAAAAATGGATACCTATCCATAAGCTGAACTGGATTGCTTAGCTTAGCAAAATGTTAGCCTAAGTGGTAACCACTCAGCCACAAATCTTGTTGCGAAACTCAAAATACGAATTATCTGATTACTTTAATTAAATATGGTCATGGGAAACCCATTGTTTGGTACATTTAGGTTGATTTGCGTTTACTGAAGTTACGGGCTCACAGAAAACCGATGTAAGCAGCGGTCGGCATTTGCTATCAGATTTCCATTCACAAAAAGTGAATAGCATTCATTATATATATTTGGAAGATTTGAGGAGCAATAGTTTTAAAGTTTAGAGAAAAAATAATCAGAGGTTAGCTATAACAAAATTTTACAGTCGCGGAAGATGAGGCAAATTTTAGTTCTAGTTTGATTCTGACTACTGTTATCACACCTTTGCAGTACAGACGACTTGGTTCGAAAATCCTAATGAGACAGAAATAGCAGCAAAGCTGCTTTTATTTTAGCGATGAGAACATATTATATTTGTATGTCAACAAAGTTATATTTATAAAGAAGCCTTATCAATATTTATCCACCTCGGGAAATAAAACCAACATTATCATGGAAACTTCATTATCAACGGGACTCTCAATAGCTGTGTTATCTCACAGCAGGGTAGAAAAACAGTATCTTATCAATACAAATAAAAGAAATTGAAAGAAAACATTTCCTTTCTGTCAAGTTTTCCTCTATTTAAAAAACTTGTAATTTGGCTGGATAATCTTAGACACATAAATAAACTATGAAGCTGTAATATGATCACTCTATGGCAATGACCGTAGCGTTGCAATTGACCGCATCGTACCACGTGCGAAACTAAAGTGCCTATTTCCATCCCTTTCCCACGTTTAACATTTTCTGAAAACCGGATATTGCTGTCTCGTTCTATCACGGAAAACTGTAAGGGTAGATCCTGATGCCTCAGTTTACGTCGCCTCGTTGCGGCAGCAAGACGCGTGTAGGGTGATATTTTCGCTCTCCGGAAATATCCCGCGAAGTATTTTGCATAGTGAAGTGCGTAAATTCTTGAACTGTGTATGTATAAACTTATTACTTGGTTGATTTTTAGACGAGATTAATTTGTGTTTCTACTCTGATAATTGAGATTACTTTAAACTGTGAAGTGTTGGATTTTTGTGTTTTATTAAGTGAAGTGTTTTTATTTGGGATTTTAATATTTTAGTAAGTATATGTTATATAAAATTGGATTTTTTCTTTGATCTTCATAATTGTTATTTCACATACACATAGAATTTAAACCGATCCTTTTTAATTGTTAATAAACACTTATCTTTATGATTTTAATTTTTAAATTAATAATGCATTTATTCAAAAGTTGTCCGAAAGAAAGTTTGAAATATGCTGAATATTAAAGACTGCTAAAAGAGAATAAGGGAATCAGAAGTATATGTAAAAAAAAATATAGGTCGATTATTTATTTGTCTGCAAGCATTCTTCCTTAATTGTTTATCTTTTCTCACGTTCATTTAAGAATACTAGTAAGTAAGTTCGATGTCTTTCAGTCGATTTGTTCATACAAAATTTGCTTGTACTGTATTGGGTTTAAACAACAAAATCACCATTAAGAGGTACGAGTTTATGTTCATTTATTTAATGAACATACGTAAAATGGTAGGTGTACAGTAAGGGTTTTTTCTATTCTGATAGTTTCCAATGAATTCATTCATTGGAAGCTATCATATATTATATATATATGTTTGGAATATATATATATATATATTCCAACTGTCGATAATAATGTACAACTAAGATTATTTTCAATATTATTTAACACTTTTAAAAACTTTTTACACTTTAGATTATTTTATTGCATAGCCTTATTTAGATTCCACGCAAAACCTTAATCTAAATATAAATTTTCTGTGCGTGTGTATGTGACTTAACTCTTCCTTAATGGCTGAACCGACTTTAATGTTTTTTTTTTGTGTCCATTCCCGAGGATTTGAGAATGGTTTAGATAAAAAAATGAAATTGGTTCTACCTGCGGCATCACCTGCGGGTGCAATTATACCGCGGGGATTAACTAGTATTCTATATAATTCTATTATATATAGTACCGATCGATCAATATAATCGATTGCAATTACCGAATTCATACCTTTACGATATTAGTCACGAAGAGTATGAATTCCAAGAAGATTTTCCAAATTCAACTGTTGCTTTTTTCATATAGGAAAATCATTTTGCTCATTTATATTATTTTCTATTTATGTTTATTAGCAGTCTGAATTCTTTGATACAAATTCTATAGTTTTAGATCGTAAGGCCGAGCGTGAGTGACACTATTGTCATATTTCATAAAACACCTTGTGGTTTACTTATAAAATATACATAATTACTAACGGTTATTTTCTTTATTGGTAAGCAAATATTTTATGACTTTAGAGAATGAAAACTTAGAAAAAAAGAAGGTTAGGAAATTATAAAAATCCTAACATATACATGTGTCGGAGATTAAATAGTAATAATTCTTTGGTTAAATAAAATATGTGTATTTATTTACCAATACGTAAATTGGTGCGGATGGTTGGTTGAATTTGTAATGTTTTCAGTAATTTGATTACTAAATAAATGACATTAAAATGGAACGTTCGTTATAACACGGTATTCATTTAATAAAGCCTAGTTTCGGTCCGAGTTTACGCTACATTATTTTCAAAAGGTTTATTTCAAATTTATATGGGCCATCATTTTGTGTCAGTGCTTACAGAATGGGTTTGAGTGAGTTTGACTAAAATAATAAAGTATAATTTTCTGTCTTTGCTGAGAGCTTTTTTATGGTATTAGCTGATGCTGACTTCGTTTGCATAGACTTTGATTCATGCTAAATTTCATTCTCTATTTTACTAATTTTATTTTTTGATTTAGAGACAAAAGTAGAAGTTTATCTTTTAAATCAAATTGTGAAAATGTAAAATAAAACGAACAGACTTATTGTGCTCTTAGTTAAAACTGACAAGCTTTAGCTAATATAAACACACTACCCAACAGAAATGTATGTTTACATTTTGGTATATCAGCGATGGAATTTTCAGAATTTTGTAGGTCTTTAGCAATTCATATATATTTGTTTAACGACCAAACATTCTTTATTCTGATGTGTAAAATTTTGGATATAGCTAATATGGCACCCATGAGTCGAAGTTTGTATTTGATCTGTTGAAATTTATTTTTAATATTTAAATATGAAATATTTCAAGGGTAATATTTAGGTACTTTCGCTTGAATAAATAGGTCAATAATGTTTTTGACTAAAACCAACCGATTTTCTCTGAAGTCGTGGTATCACTCTGGCCGAGCTGACTTCTTTGGGACGTAATATGGCTCTCCTACGGTTCATTATAATCGTTTATATATATATATATATGATAAGATAATTCACTTAAATAAGAATATCAAACAACAATTAATATTGCTGTAATAAATATTATAAGCATTATTTGTTATTATGTCATGGAAAAAGACTTCTCCTTTAATTTCAAAAACTACTCCCGTGATAGGAATATATCTTGTGATATCAAGAACAACAAATACATTATGAATCAGATACTGTGTTGTTCCGTGTCGTAAAGGAACATATGACTTTTAGCGGCGAGGTAGTCACGTAAACTACTAAGTCATCGGTGCAGTTTAGATCATATCAGTTTCAGTCAATCAGAAATGTTAGTGGTTATTTAAGCGAATATTTTCTACTGCCTTATAAGTAACTAACATATTGATAGACTACCCTATTAGATACGTCATCACTCGTGTGATGAAAGTAGACTAGGGGATTACAGTGAGGGCAGGCTACCTGTCGAGGGACACTCGCCGGATATTCCAGCCAGGCGTGTGATTACTTGGTACCCGGACAGTATGGACGAGGGTATCCACTCTCTCATTACATCTCGTTAAAATTGGGTAATGGATTTTACTATTCACCTGACCGATTAAATAAAATCTAAATATACCAAATATTTAGAAAATGTTATCTTAATGGGTCAATATTGTTCACTCAGACACTTAGTAATTTTATAGGTGGTATTTGAATATTCATTAAAGTGATAGATGTATTCTTGTGGATTATACAATAATGAAATGTAATGATATGATACACAAAGACATTCAGAACAAACCAAACAGACTTCGCTTAAAAAAATGTAAGGCTAGTAAACTGTGACCTTTATTAGCAGACCGAATCAAAAGTAAAAAAAATATTTTGCTACCTACTAACTTTATTAACAACATGAGAATCCTTGCCTTATACTTCTAACATAACAGAAAATTAGGGTCATTCTGAAACATCTCTTATTCATTTAACTGTCTATATTAATTATAAACATTTTAAAATCTATATTGTTCTAAAGTGAGAAGGTGAAAGTGAGAAAAAAAGTACTAAGACTAGACGTAAAGTGCTTAAAATTTATCTTCCACTGTGCTACTAGGGGAACAGTCGGGGTATACTGGCAAAGAGCGCATTTCTTCGCGGCATAGAACTTTACAACTTTGTAATAATACGCGACACAAACACAAAGAATACCCAGACCTAGAATAATAATTTGTATATTACACAAAGTGTTGTCCCATGTGGGGTTTGAATCCACAATACGGCGCAATAGAAAGCAGCTTAGTGACAGTTTAAACTACCACGCCATACGCGCAGTCCAATAAATTCAAAAGTCAAATTTGTAAAATATAATAATAGAAATATTTAAATATTTCTGATATCTAACACACAACGCCATTTACATTTTAACGTCCCAAGCTAAGCAGAGCTTGTATTATAGGTACTAGACATAAATTGATGTTTACTTTTTGTAAATATATATTGAAAACACCTAAACTCCGAAACAAATATTTGCAGATCATACAAACATTTATTCTACCCGGGAATCGAACCCAAGATCTCAAGCACAACAGTCTCGAGCGCTACCACTGCGCCACACAGGAAGTTAAATCAATTTTTGCTCTTATTTTCGTTATATTAACAAAACCTTTAGCGAGTTCCCTGGTTACCAAAGCCTTTCTCGATAAATGTTTCTTTAGCCAATGTTATTTTTAACAGATTATCGGTTCGTGAAATTCAGAAATAGTTTTAGTACTGAGTGGAATTTTCCGTACCATTTTAACTTGTAAGCTAGGTGTTTTATTAAGTAGACGCTTGACTATGGCTTTTAGACTTGAACGTTGACCGATGTAACAGTAGAGGATGTCTGAAGAAAATATGAGATGGTCTGCATTAAATTGGCCCGAAGAAGAATAAACAAAAAAAGTATTAAAATATGATAATAATGAGTGAACCTTGTCTTTTTTATATAATAGAGTGTAAACGAGCAGACGTTCTGCCTGATGGTAAGCGAATACCGTCGCCCATGGATGTCCGCAACACCAGAGGCGTCAAAATTGCGTTGCCAGCCTTTTGTTTTAGGGGTAGGGGAGGGGTGTAAGGGGTTTTTAGGAGGGGGGGCTAAGGGGACTCCAGTTTTCTGTGAGGACGTGGTATCACTGCAGTCGAGCAGGCCCGTTCCTGCTCTTATATGTAATGAACCATTCACTGTAAACTCTTTAAACATAACAACCTAATTATAGGCATTTAATATCAAGGATCCCGTATATCTATCGGTTTCAATTCGCCGTCCGAACTTATTGAAATATACTATAAAAACAAATTATATAATCTACTTACAAGAATTCAAATTCACGATAACAGTACGAAGTATTGTGAAAATAAAATAGTTCGCCGGAGAATCGATCCAGCTTACATTTGTTATTCGATATAGAAGCCTTATTGCTTGGACTGCATTGTTTTGTGCAGCATACCGTTCATTGGTAAGAAACATTTACAGCGCTATTGGAATTGAAAGTGATATTAGTGTGATACCGAACTGATATCACACGGATATCGGAAATAACTTAACGATGACAAATAACTTTACAACTTGAAATATATGAGTAACTCCAAGTACCCCACCATCTGTCACTGTGTCACATTGTGGTTGTGAAAAATAAACAAAAATGTCGTTTGTTTTCCGTGGTCTACTTGGGTGGACTATAGGAAATTATTTTTTCCTGTAGTACACCTGGGCGTACCGCAGGAAATTATTTTTTCCCGTAGCAAACCTGGGTGTACCAAAAGGAGTAATTTTTTCCCATAGTCAACCTGGGTATATCGTGCGAATCTTTGTTTGCCCAAAGACAATTGAGGTTTACTATGGTTTTGATTGTCTCGACTGTCCAGTGGTTGTCATAAGCGACAGCCGATCAAGGGGTATCGGGTTCGATACCCGGCTCGGTCTGCTGTTGGGTTTTCTTACCAGAAATTGTTAATAGCAATCCGGAGTATGGTAGATGAAGGTGTTTCCCGCCCGTGCCTAGCGCGTTAAGACGTCAGTCCCGGTTGTCATGAACATCTATGGCAATCGTTATTAGGAAGCCAGTCAGCTAAAATATACTAACAACTAGTTCAATCTTCGAATTCAGTTCAGTCTCATGGTTGTGGAGGTCCGCCACTCGCTCCGTATAAAAACTGGTATTCAGATAAAACCAGTTGAATTAGTAGCCAACCCCAAGTAATCTTGGGAAAAATAAAGGCTAGGAAGATGATGAAAATGACGAGAACGAATTAGTATGATGATTTTTTTTAATATGTTCACAACACACACAAACACTTTAAATGCTAATAAAAACGAAATATGTATTATTGGCTTGTATCAATAAACTAATAACAGTTATATAGTTCTAGACTTGGGGCTGCATCGCACGCACGGGCCCTTCGATTAGGTAGTCCCATTAACTGCACGCGTACGTATAAGACATGCTAGAATCGATATTGTGCGGCTGATCTTTGGCTTACATGTTATCGATTTATAATTGCTTTGTTGGCTCAGTGGTAGCATCCGCGACTACTGTGAATAAGGTCTTCGGTTCAGACCAAATGTTGGAATACCCAAAACCACCATGGGAGAGCCACGCTTCGGTATGAATGGGTCGGTTCGACCGGAATGATACCACAGCCTCACACAAAACCGATATGAAACAGCGCTGGCGCTGTGCTTCACTGAGTGAGTGAGGGTACCAGAGGTCTATACCCCAAGCCCTCCTTCCAAACCCCTAAGGCCGACAACGCATTTGTGACGCCTCTGGTGTTGCGGGTGTCCATAGGTGGTTGACATCGCTTACCATTATGCGATGCGCCTTCTCAATTACTCTATTTTCCGTAAAAAAACAATCTTAAAGAAGATAAGAAAAAAGAAAGAAAAATATTTATTTTGTCAACAAAATTAATCGTACGTACAAAAGATAATTAACATAAATTTTGCAAAATGCCAAAAATGGCATTGTGTCTGACAAACTATCTGACAGTTTTCAATTAATATCATATAAAATAAAGAAAGAGTTTGAATATGGCACAGTTAAAGTTTATGTGTAGGATAAGTGCAGATAGGTAAAAAAAGGATTATGGTAAAATATAGATCACTGAGCGCCCACTAATATATATTAATGCAATAAAATTTACATCCAAGCTACTTCATTGAGTTATTTACTTTTTAATGTTGATATAAGGAACACCATAACCCTATAATATCTGTATTGGGTTTAGTTTATAAGATAGGGGTAGGAATGTGCACCCGTAATTCCATAACAGCCGAATGTCTTCCCTTGGATATTAATATTATCGATTTGGATAGCTCCAAACATGTAAGTTTCACGTCTCGTTCTAACATTACAGCTTAAATAACTTAGGAGTTCTACGATCACACAATTCATACTAATATTATAACGCTGAAAAGCTTGTTTCTATGGTTAAACGTATTAATCTCATGAACAACTGGTTTGGATTGGAAAAAAATATCGATCGGAGTGTTACCACGGCCTCACAGAAAACCAGTGCTAAATAGTACCTGCGCTAGTGAGTGAGGAAACCGGTGACCTATACACCAACCCCTCCCCAAACCCGATCCCCCACCCCTCTACCCTTCCCCTAAAAGTCGGCAAAGTACTTGTGACGCCTCTGGTGTTGCGGGTGTCCATGGGCGGCGATATATCGCTTACCATCATGCGATACGCTTGCTCGTTTGCTTACTATTCCACTAAAAAAATGTTGTGAATTCTTAACCAAATTTATAGATTCTCAATACTTTTACACAGTTGTTTTTATACTAGCCACAGGGCCATAAATATATGTTTACATTATGTGACATAAATGAGATTACTGTATTGGGACTAACACACGATGCAATGAAGTTTTTATCATCAATTGCGGGGATCGGTTCAGCGGTTTTTACACTTAGCATTATTTAGAAAGCTTAGAGAACAAGATACAGTCCGACCAATTTATTGTAGATTCATCAATCGATATCATGCTATCGATGCATTTAATATTAAACATCATCATCATCATCAAATCAAGTCAACAGGCATTATTAGTGTACTGACATACCATTAAAATATCTTTATAATAAATGTTTCGTTCCTATAACATATTTAATTTATTTATTTTATTTTATTTACTTATTTAATCAGCTGCTCGCTGTACTTACAGTATGCCCAACACGTACAGCGAGCCAGTACAATAATAAATAATGTTAAAAACAGGAATTGATGTCTATTACATACTAATATTACCTACCACTATGGAAAAATGTACAAAATTGAAAGAATGTACTCAAATTGGTATGGAATAAGTTGATATCCGGGTACTGAGCAATCAGAGAGTTAAGCAGACTAGCTGCCTGGCTCGTGCTCAAATTGGCACATAGCGCTTTCTAGTCCCAAATTAAGCAGAGCTTGTGTTATGGATACTAGACAACCGATATAAATATTGATATATTTTTTTGGTAAATAAAAAAACATATTATATAAAGAAAACACTCAAACTCCGAAACAAATATTTGCAGATCATGAAACATTTGGTCCGACTCTGATCGAACCCGACGACCCGACTCGAAGACCTTAAGCGCAGTAGCCGCTTACGTTACCACTGAGCCACCGAGGCAGTAAATCAATCGACCAAAAACCACTACCCACTATGCTCATGAGAGACTATTGGATTTGTAACTCATCATATGTTTCTAATTGACAGCCTTCTGTAAAGTTTGTATTAGACAGCTGAAAATATTGCATTTTCTTGATACCTAGTAATTTAGTCTAATTATATTGAGGTACAAATGAGCTACAAAAATTTGAAGCAGAATTATTTGTAGAATATTCTACTTTCTCATTTCTCGTGTACAATTCCAGTCTAAATTCGTATAATTGTGAACGAGCCATAAATAAAACAAACGAAATACCTAATTAAGCCGGCGCATAAATTGGCTCTAATGAAAAACTGTGGTCTTCCAAAGAGTTGGCAGACAATCGTCTGTACTACAGCCAACAATTTGATTAAAATTATGAGACATGAATTTTGATGCTAAAATCTTTTTGGGAATTTCTATTCAGAAACTTTCTATTTTCGTAGTTTTAATCAATTAGTATTTTTTCTGCAGATAAGTCGATATACAGCTGATAATTTTAAAATTACAAGTTACCAATTGTTCATATTTGGTTTAAGATATTTCACGTCTATACCAACTAGACAAAACATAAAAAATTTCATATTTTTAAACACAGAAATTAAATTTTTGAAGTTTTTAAATTGGCCCTTCATTTGTAAAATGAAAGTATCTTAAACATATTTTGATCTGAATCATTAACGCCCCGTCGACGCCTGGATAGACATTGGTATTTAGCCAAAAAAATTAATATTATAAATTTTAATACGCTCTTAGCAAACTTTCCTTAAGTCTCGAAGTTTTCATACGGATTCCTTTTTTGCAAATGTAATATAGCCTATATTACTCGGCAATGATTTAGCTCTCTAATAGTGGAAGAATTTTTTAAATGGGTTCAATAGTTTTTGAGCTTATTCAATGTAAAAAAACAAACAATCCTTTCCCTTTCCTCTTCATAATATTGGTAAAAATATAATGCTTCAGAGCTCTTTAATCTAACAATTGACCATTGCCTAAAACACTGCTCCTTTAAGCACTAAATAATACAAAAGTGCAGGCATGATGACAGTAATGAAGAACCACTAAAATTATGTATTACTCTGATAAAATGGGGTTCATAGTATATAAAAATCTTATTTATTTTTATATTTAGTGCGAGATTAACAGTAAATTAACAAAGATAAAACTACAAAAACACAGCAATCCGCCATGTTAAGTTGAACACCAATTAAAGCTAGTTACGTCACGTATGTATAAAGGTCACATTGATCGGATATAATCGACGATCACTTTACTGTTTTTTAAGAGCTATATTTGACACTGGTTGGCAAATGATGACGTTGCGTCTACGACATGACGTCACAATCAGACGCCATGATACAACCGAGCAATTTTTCCCTACTAAAACTTTAAGTTTTGTAGAAATGTTACTGTTTTTGACAATAGGAAATACTTCCGAACATCATAAAACAGTTTTCAAAATTAGTCATCATGTCTATTATGATGCGAATGTTGCCAATACCACCGTAATTATTCTAACTCAATTACCGTATACACTACCGAATATTCTAATAATTGCGTACATCTGGCGCCTCACTTTATATCATTTGATATTATTAGTAGGGATATGCCATGTGCCTCCTGTCATATGTCTGTTGTAGTGTTTGTGTGATAATTTAATTATTGAGATGGGATTTTTTGTTATTCTACACGTAAGAGATTTAGGAAGAATTAAATGACGTTTTAAATATCTCGATTTCTGTATTTTCCTTCTTTTTGAATTTCTGTATATTGTTTGTTTTATTTTATTTTATTTTAAGGAACACAAACAATGTTTCCTACAATAATATCTTAAAATCTAATATATATTATGTTTTGATCTTATACATACATAAATAATATGTGTCCACAGCTTCTGCCATTACGTTAACTACCTTGAGAGATAAAATAACTTGTAAATAAAATAAAAATAATAATAAAAAAATACATAATAATAAACCCTTACTTAACCAAATTCTGTAAGCGATGTTTATGACACGTAATAAGCACAATACAATACCTTGAGCGATATTCATTTACAAAAATTTACTTATCAGAGTCTTAAAACTTGCTTCTCTTTTATAAAATAAATCTAAGCTACTAAAATTCTTTGCGTTTAATTAATTATATGTTTCTATCTCTCCATTCACAATTTAACTAAGAGAATGTCGGTTCTAGAAAACATGTTTTTTTTTTGTGTGGGTGTTTACAGTAACCAGGCTTAACTATTAAAGTGAATCGTGTAATCGTAGAATAATATCGTTTCAGTGGTTTACGTTTAAAGAATTTATTCTCATAAATACACCTGAGACACTTACATAAGAACATATTCTAACTCAAAAATAACAATTTAATACGATGGTCGTGAAAGAACGTCTTAATACTTAATTATGTTACAATAAATATTTTTGTAAAAAGCGAGTTGTTATTTCTTACATAATGAGTCTTGACTTGAACAGGCTTAATATGCTTACATGTCTTATATGTGACGGTAGCTCAAAGTCAGTTTGCTCTTCAAAATAAATGATCTTTTTTTCAAAATTAACTCTTATATTTTTGGCAATACAATTACACTTAATCGATGAGTATAACGTTCATTTGTTTCAAATTTGTGAAGAAACAATAGAATAGTCGGAATAGTTTCATTATCATTTTGTTAATTAAATACAGGCATTATATTATACATATAAAGTTGTTTGATATTCATATTTTTCATACAGTTATCTATATAGTGTGTAAGTCTCTCTCTATATGTTTCCTACCGTTCTAACTAATATATTGTGTTTTTTAAACTATAAAGTTCGTATTGTGTTTACATCAAAAGTATACCTTTGAAAAGGATTGTCTGTTATCACTCTTATCACTGAGTCAAATTGTACTTTAAAGACGAAACAATAACCCAATTTCCAATTATTTTCATTTTATCGTACATTTGTGTGTAACGAACATCAGATCTTATTTTTGTCTACCGTATCAAAGCGACGTTTCGCTTTACCAAAACCGAAAAATCAAGAAGATCCAATTGAAACGCAGAGAGAAGTTATAGTCGGAAGGGCCCAACGTAATTTTCAAGGATTACGACTGCGACACTTTATGAGGGTCTAAGAAATATGCTATCAATAAATTGATCTGCCTCATTCTTTCTCAATAAATGTGGCGAGCAATTGATTGGCGAATACTTTCAATTAACTCCTAGCAATGGATTATCGTCATCTGGGTTGGCGCTGTCCGACCGGAATCGGACGCAATAAGTTCATCCCGTGAACCGGAAACTATTACGAGTAACCCTTCGCCTAACGCCACGCAGTGATAGTGTTATGAGTCTGTAAGGACATATTGTACTGCGTGAATGTGTTGTGTTTGGGTCGAGATGTTTAGTTTAAAGTTATGATTTGTAGTTTTATACTCATAAAAGCTATTTAGGAGTAATATTATTCAAATGATGTTTTTATAGGATATTGTAGATGAAATAAATACTTAACAAAAAATGTTTTTAGTTTAAAGACTCTCGCATTAGGAACAAACGTGTGACGCGGGGACTATTTCAATAAAATACATGAAACGAACACAAATAACACTCAGAAACGGACTCGGAACAATAAATTTGTCGATACAAAGTGTTGTCCCATGTGAGTTTGAAACTACAACTCTCAACGCAGTAAAAAACGGCAAGGGAACCGCATAAACCATTACGCTATCCATGTAGTCAAAATTGACTGTAAAGTAAAAAAAAAGTAGTAAAATATCAAAACCATTCCTTCTGGGTTATCTCGTAATGGTTTTATTTTTGTTTCGAAATTAAAATAAAAACGAGAGATCAATGATATGTCCCTTCAATTCTAAGGGGAATATCTGACGTTGGGAGATCATTTCTAGTGGACTGTATTCGAACGATTGATGCGGAAAAGTTGCGTATTAGCTACGATCATCGATATAATGTCCACAGTGCAATGCAGATTCGGTGGTTAATCCGTAGTTTGGTGTAACATCATGAGACGGTATTCAAGCGTGTTTTGTCGTTGCATATGATACTCACCATAATCGTAATTCAAACACAGTTCATTCGTCAATCATTGCTGTTGCTCCTGGTATACATAAGTTATAATGCTGCACTAATGGAAAGAATTATGCCCATTTATTTATTTTATCCAAGATATCTCTGTTTACTTAATTTTTCGATTCTCCCAGAAGTGTCTGAATCCTTTTCCTCGTTGCAGCTATTAAAATAACACTGCAAACATATTATAAAATGAATTGTACCCAGTTTAGTTTCGAATACTTATAGTTACGATTTCAAACATTCACTTATTTAAATCAAAACTGTGGTGCTTCTTAAGGGGTTGCATTTTGCGTAATGGATGTGCTCTTCCGTTACTTGGTGAAAGGTAGTGGCATTACTCCACACACACTTGCCGTAGCATAACTTACCTGCAGCTAAATTATTGAACTATCAAAACTATTTAATGTCTAACTAAATGGCAACCGAACAGTCAAAAACTAGAACTAAAGAGTTCTAGTTTTTGTTGAGACAGAGGAATGTATTTCTCTCTCACTATGACCCCGGGTCCATTAAGCGAGGTGTCAGAAAACATCTCACTAGATTGCCATAGTGTGGGATGCCATCCTGAATTGTCTGCATTCGCAGTAAGTATGGTGGCCTCCGCTGTCGTATTCCACTCAAGCTTTCCATCAGGCTGTGTAAAATCAATTTGACAGGCTGACAAAACAAATACAACAGTTTTATTGCATTTAGTCTACCAGATAAATTCGTCAACCAAAACTACGCAGTAAAACATACGAAATTCGGACAAACGAAAAATGTTATTTTAGCAGTATTGTTAAACGTTCAGCTTCAGCGGTTAACTGAAAACTAACAAACGCACAATTAAACAAATACGACAACGGCCCGTGCTGACAGTGGGCCGTTAGACTGTTTTGTTAACTGTGTCTCGCACAATTATATATTTGTATTGCTGTACATAGTTCGGTCAAATTAGACCATAAAATAGGAGTGAGGTTACAATAATTCGCACTTTGCTGAGAATTAGTTGTTCAAGACACCATTATAAGTGAAATGTAAAAGTGCTCATCGAACCGATTCCTGGGAAAAAAATTGTCTGGGTCAAAGGCTACAGAAACGGCATTTTCGGGATTTTAAACAAAATGGTAAGTTTCATCATAAAATTAGTCCAGACAAAACCGTAGATCAGATAATTATCTATGAAAGAGGTGTCTAAATCCTTTTTTTCCTAAGAGAAACAGTTTCTTAACCGACTTTAAAAAATGGAGAAGGCTCTATGTTCCACTATAAGAATTTTTGTTTGAGATATAACGATTCAAAAAGTTGAAAGAGTTGTAATCGTCATAACATGTATGAGTACACTACGTATATACATCTCTGAAACTGTAATACAAGTAAAAATATTATGCTATTGGTCATTGTAACTTACACTTGGGGCGCGGGTTCTGGAACCTCCGCGTGGTGAACCTCCTGTGGGCAACGGGGACGGCAGCATCTCTTTCAGATAACGGGAAAGACGCTGCCGCCGACGGCCAATTTTGGGGAAGGCTGCAACGGCTCTCCAGAAGGTTGTTCGGCGGCTTTTAAATTTTTTCCATGTGTTATTTTTTTTAAATAGGTGGCAAACGAGCAGACGTTCCGCCTGATGGTAAGCGATTACTGCCGCCCATGGACACCCGTAACACCAGAGGCGTCACAAGTGCGTTGCCGACTTTGAGGGATGGGAAGGGGGATGAGGGGAAGGGTAGGATTATGGGCCTCCGGTATTCTCACTCACTCGGTGAAACACAGCGCAGGCACTGTTTCACACCGGTTTTCTGTTAGGCCGTGGTATCACTCCGGTCGAGCCGCTCATGCATGCCGAAGCGTGGCTCTCCCTGTTAGATTTGAGGACTTTTCAGATATTATTTATGACGGTGTTTTGAACAATCTTACCAATTTACAGCTGGGTGCGAATTATTGTAACCTCAGATTTCTATATTGATCAGACTAACATATTATATTTGTATTCATTAAACTATACTTTATAAAATAAATAAATAAATAATAAATATTTCGGACATCTAACACACAACGCCATCTAGTCCCAAACTAAGCAGAGCTTGTATTATGGGTACTAGACAACTGATATGAATACATAAATATATATTTTTTTGTAAATACATACAGATTATACAAAGAAAACATCCAAAATATTTGCAGATCATACAAACATTTGGTCCGACCCAGGATTCGAACCCGAGACCTCATGAACAGCAGTCGCATACGCTACCACTGCGCCACCGAGGCAGTCACTTTATCAAGTTCAGTAATAGTCAGAATTCAATTATTGATGTATACATCAATTTACTTATAAGTTTATTAATAAGTTAAGATATTTACAAATTAATGCATTAACAATAACTAATGCATTTTGACTGGCTTGTTGACGTAGTGGTAACGTACGCGACTGCTGCGTATGTGGTCTCGGGTTCGCTTCCTGGGTCAGGCCAAATGTTTATAAGATATGCGAATATTTGTTTCGGAGAAACGTATACATGTATTAATATCAGTTGTCTAGAACCCACAATGCAAGCTCTGCTTTGTTTGGGGCTACATAGCGTTGTGTGTTGGAAGTCCAAATTTATTTTAAATTTTTTTCTTGGTATATTAATATTCTAGATGAATTCGCACCCAGATAAAAAACTTATGATTCTATTTATCACATGGTCCGTATCTATGGGCTTTTATAGCCCAAAAACCCATTATAAGAGAATCTGAAGTAATTATGAAAGACTTTTCGGCAACTTTATTTTAACTGACTTCATAATATGAGTTCACAGCTTCTTTCTTCATATTTTGTCATTATTAATAAATCAACATGCTCTATCGTGCTTTATCACATCTGTTAAATTCACTGATTTTGCTACTTCATCGATACAACTAGTTTAATACCAACCTTCTGCTTCTGCTCGGTGGTAATTTCAACGTATTTAGTGATAGTTTCACAAGGACGTGATTGCGTATTCAGCACGACTAAGATACACCCTTTGATATGCGAGTTAACTAGATTATATTAACTGCACAGTTTTGAATCCACTGTTTGTGTGGTGGGAGTCATGAGCGGGAAGCGATTTCAGGTCATTACTTACTTGCCTACATTCTAAAAGTATAAGATGTTGGATTTCATCTAATGATAGCAGAGATTGTAGGCAATAACGTTTGCATTTCCTTCTTGCAACACAGCGCAAGCGCTGTTTCACACCGGTATTCTGTAAGGCCGTGGTATCACTCCAGTCGAGCCGACCCATTCCTTGCTCACATGTTATTGACATTTATCGTTATGTATAAGTGATTTATTGTTTGTATTAGGTATGAAATTTAGACATTTAAAAGCTCACTCAGAGTAATTTAATTGTTTATATGAATAAGTATAAACTCAGTTGAAACTGCACTAAAAGGTAAAGCTACTGTTACTATAAATTTGTTTTATAACGGCGAATTTTAAATGATATTTAAACAAATTATTTTAAAACTTTCTTTCTTTTTCCTAGTACAAGATACCAAGTTTGGGCAGAGACTGTCGTGTGTAAGATGTATCCATTTTTTAGGTAATAACAACAGAGGGTATACATATATGTTGTTTTGCATTTAAATTTTATGCATAGAAAGCTCCTTGACTTCGTGGCGCTTATAACTTGGCCACACAGATCATACCGCTACTACAGTACGAATTATGAATACTGATCGCGATAGAAATTGAGATGATAATACGACAACTATTTGACATCAACCTTTGATTACCTTGTTAGTCATATTAATTACCTTTTGACATTGCTCCCTCTGTAGCGAGGATCCCGGGTTCAATTCCCTTTAAGTTTAATTATTGTATCCATGAATAGTACCAGTTAAATAGTAATCACTCTTTATGTACATTTTCTTAAAAACATACGTTTTTCAGCGTCTAAAGTTATTTGAAAACCCAGTTGAAAAACTGTTTCAACATTGAACCATTTAGAACTTTGTGTCGATAATCGCCTATATTTCCAACATTTCAAACAAATTTACATCGAAACTGAAATATTGACAGATACCGGGTTAAGCCCTTTAGATTTTTTTTGGAATAGTGTGCAAACGAACAGACGTGCCACCTGATTGTAAGCGACTACCGTTGCCCATGGACACCCGCAACACCAGAGGCATCACAAGTGCGTTGCCGGGTTTTTGGGGAAGGGGATGCCCGGTAGGGCAACTCGGTGAAACACAGCACACGCACTGTTTAACACTAGTTTTCTGTGAGGCCGTGGTATCAGTCAGGTCGAGCCGACCCATTCGTACCGAAGCGTGGCCCTCCCATGGTAGTTAGAACAAAAATATTTTGTGTGCTTATAAGCGTTCAAATTTCAGTTTGCTATGATATACCGAGGCTATAAACAAAACTCAGAGCCTTGTGCTATTAACTACAGAGATAGACCTTAGTTCTGGCTAGTATTTATTTCTTGTAAAAGCAAATGACATGCTGATAGCTTCTGATGGGATCCTTAATTTTGAAGGGAACGAGATGTTAAAGCTACTCAGAGAGTCAGTTTTTCCTTTGCTAGAATAAAATAAAGCTTTAGATAAACAATGTGTTTTCTAGGACTGCGACCTTCTACGAAATTGTACTGATTAAAGAACAAGCCAATACGATAGAAGCCAGTTCAGAGTCTTTTTTTTTCATACAAATTCTAAAATAACTTTTGCTATGTATTTATGTATATCGATTCAGGCTTGAAAGATACTGTTTCAAAGATAATGAAAATATACTGTTCAAAAACTAGAAATAGCGTAAGTTTGGACGGAAAATGTAGAGTTATAAAATCCACTATTTTATGGTATAGGTGGCAAACCAGCAGGCGTCTCGCCTGAAGGTAAGCGATTACCGCCGCCAGTAAGACCAGAGACATCACAAGTGCGTTGCCAGCCTTGGGAGATGAAGTGGAGGATGAGGGGAAGGGTTAGATTATGGGCCTCCGGTATCCTCACTCACTCGGTGAAACACACCGCAGGCGCACCAGTTTTCTGTGCGGCCGTGGTATCACTCCGGTAGAGCAGGCCCATGCATGCCGAAGCGTGGCTCTCCCACGGTAAAAAGGCAGACTTACCACAAGGCAGCCACCACTGCTTGGAGATCTTTAAATTATTATTTCAAGGACTATTGATTGCCTCGGTGGCGCAGTGGTAGCGTATGCGACTGCTGTGCTAGAGGTCTCGGGTGCGATTCTTGGGCCGCACCAAATGTTTGTATGATTTGCAAATATTTGTTTCGGATTTGGGATGTTTTCTATGTAATGTATTTACAAAAAAAAGTGTATATGTATTAATATCAATTGTTTAGTACCCATAGTACAAGTTCTCTGCTTAGTTTTGTGCTAGATGGCGTTATGTGTTAAAATGTCCGAAAATATTTATTTATTTATTTATCACAGATATATCTAACAAAGAAAGAAATAATTTCATTACAATGCAGATATTAAATTGTTCGGGCTTAAAAATCAAAACTTGCACGTTTGGAATTAAAAAATCTTAATGATACCATTAAATTATGTTTTAAAATTAACTTTAATTTGAAAAGACAATAATGAAAACCAGCATAGCTCAATATATCACAGAAACGAGCTGACATATTTAATGAAATTTCCGATCCTTCTAATTCCAAACTACTGCACGGCCTGGCTATATTTACAGAACTACTTGCACGTAGGCCACCCATAAATGTTGAACACGGTACACTGAATGCAAATCTAAACATGATCGATACCAGCACTGATTGAAACATTCGAAATGTAGCCTACACTCAGATCATTGATTTTGTAATGTGAGAAACCTTCGTCCAAAGACTCTCAAAGATCCAATAACACTTGAAGAGGTCTCTGTGTGTGGAGATTTGCCTTCTATTTTAGCGGTTTTATATGGATAATATATTTTGCTGATGTATATAATGAAGTCTTCTGTCAAGAGTAATACATATGTTGCGTGCAGAGAATTAATTATGTTGTTGGTAATTATTGTCATGTCATTTATGTATGATAAGGTACATTTGTTAAGTTTAGTTTAGTCGAAGTTAAACTAAACTAGTCGTTATCAACAAACCTAAACATATTTTTTAAGCAAATGTAAATTTTCAATGTTAAATTTAAATAACATTTTGCAATTAAATAATTAAAATATAGTTAATAATGCGGACACTGAAACAATTTCAAAACTGAAGAGTGACTAGCTTCTAGTATAATTGTGACTAGACTTAATGTTCTGGATTAATGAATATTTACAATTAAAATATAGTAAGCTCTATTTATACTTCAAAAATGACAAACAGAAAATCTATTGAAAACAAAGAGAATGAAAACAGCTAGATAAATTTTATTGGTAAATTTTAAACATTTCTTTCTCATAACTTTTTCTCTACATTCTCTACATGAAAATTCAGTTAGTTGAACTAACATAAGTTTTACTTGAGTTTCTTTAGTTTCTTGTGAATTATTTGAAGCATTTTTTAAAATTATTTTTATTTATACTTTATTTATGAACATTAATAGGAGCTGGATGCGAGAAGCCATAGACCGAGTGGCGTGAAATTGGAGAGGCCTATGTCCAGCAGTGGATTGCGATAGGCTGATGATGATGATGTTGAATAGTGACAAAGGTGGACTTAATGCCGTAGGCATTTTCTACCAGTCAACCTTAGGGTGATGCAGAGCCAACACAAGGTTGATGCACAAAACTAAAAAAATAAATGGATATGATATCTCAAAAAGAAATAATTAAACCATAGGTGATAATTACATACACATAAATACACACATACATACATAATATATACGCAATATAATTTCTATATGGGGACAGTACGATGGTATCAAGGTGGATCTGATAGGATGTGTAGAAACTAAAGCATTTGAAAAGCGAGACGGCAAAGTTAATTTAAATCTTTAATATACGCACTTCTTTAACCCTCATCGGTTACAATTAGAATAGCATAGCATCGAAGCTATTGTAACGTATATCAAAGTTGTTCTAATATCCAATGAAAAAGTTCATGAAAATGAAATAAAATATGAATTGGAGGTAGGTTTTACGTTTCAGGAAAAATAAGACATTTTATTACGTTTATTATTCTTTGGTGTACATTTGTTGTTGTTAGAAGCAAAATTTGTATGTACACATAAATTTTAGATACAAGTATGTCTAGAAGTTTTGATATTTGCAGGGTATTGAATCACAAATATGTTTTTTTCTTTGTTCTTAAATTAAGGATCTTCATTTGTTTCATAATTAAGAATTAATTGGTGTTAATTATTCAATGTGATCAAAATTTGTCTAGTCTAGTCTTAGGTTTAATTAGACCATCCCGGTCGCTTCCTTTTAAAAATCGTCGAAGTTGTATATCCTGAAACATCTGAAGACTGTTGTTTTTGTTGAATGTTTCGTACAGTATGCGTGTGAGATTTTTTAAAGCTATTTTTCGCTGTCTTAAATAAAAATAAATAAAAACAATAATATATAAGCTCATAAATGCGAAAAAAATATTTGCAGATCAAACAAACATTTGATGTGACCTGAGAATCGGACCCGAGACTTCAGCAAAGCAGTCGCAAATGCTTCCCCAGTACCACAAAGGCATTGAAATCGGTGGTGGCAATCATATGAAATAAAATGACGTAATAATAGATACTAAAAATAACTTTTCATTTATTCAATCACCTCATTTCAGCCACCTATAGCCCTATATATCTCAATTAGCCAATAAACAGTATAACCTAGCCAGATAAGGAGCGTTTAATATATTCGCTTCGTTGAATAAGAAAGTTGTCTTGAAACCGGTCGGGTTTTACCCGCACGACCATCCTAAACCAATACGTGATTGTACTCGCTTCATTAGGCCCAGTCAAACAGTTGTAAGATTATCGTTACCATTGTGTGAGCTCTTCTCAAAATTTAGGGAGCCTCGGCTTAGAAGTTTGATGAAAACTTTTGCTTTGTCATCAACATTATCGTTTCAAGCACTAGAAATTCAAGATCATTTTACTGATGCTTTGTAAAATCTAGAATTCAGTTCTTTTCTATTTCGAACATTAATAAAATGTAAATGTATTTGTCCTGGTTCAATAATATAAACAGCTTACCACGAACCTAATTTAATTTAACGCGCAATATTCAAGTGAGTGCTACAGAAAAAATATTTCCTTTTACCGGTGCTATGCATTTTAAAACTTTATGTTCCAGGCAGCTCAATTTTTATTCTTCGCCATATAACACGGAGAGTGGAAAAAAAAGTTTTAAAGATATTTCGCACATTCGAGGCTGCAAGGAATACTATATTTTTATTGCACTGAAAAGAACATGAATGAATATTTAGCAAATTAAAATTATTCCATCCGGAGCTTTACCAATTAAAAGGGGTTTCAAGTATTTGGCAAAAGGAAGTCTTTTCTGAAGGAATTGGTATAAAAATTGAATACGGGTGAAGCGACCCGTAACGATTATTTTGATGGCAGTTCAAAGGGTCTAGTGGTATTAAAGAAAAGAAGCAATGCGTCTTTTTTTTCTTTGTGTATAAGAACTTGTTGGTAGATTTTGTTTATACATCAGTAAAAAACGTCGGAGTGTCTCGAAAATATTTCCTTGATAGAATAGCTCTATTGGCATCGCTACGTGCCCTTGGACTCAGCGTTAAGTCGTGACCAGCGGCTGGAACGCAAATATTTCTGATATTTGGAATAGAACAGTTGAATGTTAAGTATTTTTACTTTTTTATTTCGATATAGTGAGAAAGAAAATATAATTTAGTATACAAAGTATTTACTATTATTTTTAAAATTCAAAATTTTATTATATATCTTTATCATATATGACTATATGAAATGAACTATCGTTACATCTCTCTAAGTATGTTCAAGACACAATTCTTGGTGCACGTACGTTGAGAATGTGTTCTGGCATGGTCGTAGAATATTAATATTTGTTGTATCGTATATGGCAAACGAGCAGACGTATAACCTGATGGTAAGCGATTACCGTCGCCCATAGACACCCTTAACACCAAAGGCGTCATAAGTGCGTTGCCGGCCTTTGAAGGATGGGGAGAGGTTGAGGTATGGGCCTTCGGTATCCTTACTCACCTGGTGAAATACAACATAAGTACTGTTTCACATCACTTTTCTGTGAGGCCGTGGCATCACTCCCTTAGAGCCCCGCCATTTGTGCCGAAGTGTGGCTCTCCCACGGCTTGAAATTAAATTGTATCAGGTTATGACTCATTTTTTGTGATGGCATATTACTTAAATGCATGATGTATAATTACTTAAATTGATGGAAGCAAATTACAGGAAAATCATATAAAGAAGCTAAGCCAAAATCTTAGATGGGTTTCAGCGCTATGATTAAATAGGTCTCTAAAGTAGGAGTACCAATTGATTCAATGTAGGTAAATATTTTTGCAAGCTATTATGGACTATGACAAATAAATAAATAAATATTCCGCATAGCTTGTGTGTGCTGTGTGTTTGTAAATAATACATATTATTAACATATTATATATAGAAAACACCCAGACTCCGAAACAAATATTTGCAGATCATACATACATTTGGTACAATCCGGGAATCGAACCCGAGACCTCAAGCACAGAAGTCACATACGCTACCACTGCGCTACCGAGGCAGTTACATCTTTGTTAATCTTCTCAAGTAAAAACTTGCGAACGAAAACACGACATTATTTCTCAAACAAGTATAGTTTCTATTTTAGCTATTTATAAGCGTATTTTTTCCAAAGACCTCAGGGATAAAGGCTGACCAAATATACCGAATAAATTCGTCCAATCAAACGGAAAGAGATAATTGAAAAGATAAGTAAAGAATTATCTTTCTTTTATCTTTTTCCATGTCGTATGAAATCTACGTAAATGGCCCGATATTACACTAGCGTGCAAATTAATGGGGTGCTTAGCAACAGCTTAATAGCCACGTGATATATACCTACTATGTACATTAGTTACACTACAGCAAACAGATATGGTGAAAACAATTGTTGTGTGGTTAATTTTATTATCTGAAATTGGTATTTTTGAATACTGTTAATTTATCCTATGATATTAATGTTATTAATGCGAACATTTGTGAAGATGATTGTTTTGTTACTTTTCCTTCCAAAAACGATTGAACGGATCTAATAAAATGAAAGACTATTTGTAGAGAGGTATAATATGGTATGGAATTACACATAGGCTAATTTTATCCAAGAGTGTTTCCCTGCGATCAGCAAGGAGCATCAAGAACGTGTAAAACGAGGAGACGCAGCTAGTTATAATAAATAAATAAATAAATAAATATTTCGGACATCTAATACACAACGCCATCTAGTCCCAAACTAAGCAGTGGCGCAGTGGTAGCGAATGCGACTGCTGTGCAAGGGGTCTCGGGTTCGATTCCTGAGTCGGGCCAAATGTTTGTATGATCTGCAAATATTTGTTTCGGAGTTTGGGTGTTTTCTATGTATAATATGTATGTATTTACAAAAAAAAAAGTATATAAGTATTAATATCAGTTATCTAGTACCCATAGTACAAGCTCTGCTTAGTTTGGGACTAGATGGCGTTGTGTGTTAATATGTCTGAAAATATTTCTTTAAAAAAAAAAAAAAAACGAAATAGTGCGTTAGGGCATGGATTATTACATTCGTGAAATGTAATTTTATTATAATATTTAACTAGAAACAAAATTATTCAATTACATTTTGCACGTGTTAATACAATGGATTAAGGTACAAATGTTCAGTATATGGCAAATAATCTGCAAGAGTGTTATAAACCGGAAATGCTGGCCATTGCAAAGTGGATTGCAGTGTAATCCGTTGAAATCGGCTGTTTCGTGCGTATGTATTTACGTTAATGAAATAATTTGAGGATTTTATTTTCAATGTCGTTAACACGTTATTTGTAACAGATTATGGCTTAATGAGTATTAAAATCTCGCTATTAGGATGTTATGTGGATATTGGATTCTCTATTATTTGTGTTACTTTTTCAGAATATTTGATAGTTAATTTGTCTACGACTAAGCAAGTCGGAATCGTGTTATTTATTACATAGCAGGTATGAATAATGTTGGAGCTTGTGAAGAATATATATTTAGTTCAGCTCGCGCAGTGGCCGAAACTCGACCAAAATTATATATAATAATAATAATAATTTAATTCTAGAGAAAGACTATAGGCTACTCTTTACTGCGATAACCGATAAACACGCGGGTGGAACCGCCGGTAAAAGCTAGTGTTGTATTTTATGTATGTAAAATTATTGATAAGTTAACATTTTGACAAAACATCAGATAGTTAAAAGGTAGCGTTTTTTTTAAAGACAACTTTCGCATTAGGATTATACATTTCTGTGTCACGGGGAGCTTTACAAACATACATGAAACGGACACAAAGTACACCCAGACTTAGAACAACAATTTATGAATCACACAAAACGTTGTTCCATGTAGGGTTTGAACCCACAACACTTGGCGCAGTAGGAAGCGATGTGTCGACCGCTGAAACCACTAGGCCAACTGTGTAGCTTAGTTTTAACGTATTGTGGTAGATTCTTTTTTGGTGCAAGTCAATATTTAAAATCAATTTGAACACCCTGACAGAAACCGATGTTAAAAATTCTTTAGTGGCTTTTTACCAAATGAGTAAGATATTTACGGAGATTTACGGTACCGGTTACATCAAACCCTCCCTTATTTTTCAAACAGTAAGAGTGACAACGCAGTTGTGTCTCAAACCTATTTTCTAAAAAAGGGCCTATGTCCAGCTGTGGATTACTTACTACAGTGGATGTTCAGGTATCTTAGTCATATACCATCAGCCTATGTCACATATGGAAGCTCTCACATTCATTCAACTGTCAGATTACGTCACATGGACTATGATGTCACATGGACTATGTGTGTGTGTACTGAATTGACAAACAGACAGACTGCATGCATTACGGTATACATAATGCATGGCGCGAAGCCGCACATTACATTGTGGTGACAAGTAAGCGGGTCGTTAAATGTGCAAGGCCTATTTTAATACGCAAATAGTTATCTATGTACGCACCACAGAGATTAGAACTATTAGAAATGCTCGGATTATAAACGGATATGATTTATAGCATTAAAGTGTGTACTAAACCTTATTTATTAAAGGTTGTAGATTACACCTTGAAGACAAGTGCAAGTATTCGTGCTGTTATCGCCTAGTATGCTAGGTAGGTTTGACATGAATCTAATCTTAATATATAAAACATCTTCAACACTATAGGGAGGATTTCATGAGGGCCACTCGACCTATGGTTATCCAGGGAAATTCCCTTCGATAGCCCTGACAAGAGACCAGACTGCTCGAGTTCCCAAAGGAAGATGCTCAAGCCTCTCTCGCTAATCCTAGCAATGTGCTCCGACTTGGCCTTGGTTTCTTTTGAAGAACCTGGAGGCAAAGTTTCACTCTTTTTTTAGAGCGCTGGTATTTTGATCCCGTACTGCCACTGCATCAGTCCAGGCTTGGTAAGCCTCTTGTTTCAACATAATAATATATATTTCATATGCCGTGGCAAAGCAATATTTCGGTACTAATGAGCTGGCGCGAGCAGAGTGTTACCTTGGCCTCATAGAAGATATGAGTTAAGTTCACTTCCTGATTCTTGGGAAGACTACAAACTCGTGACTTGTAAACTGCAGAGCATGGAGGGTAGTTATTAATCGACTTATCTGGACTTTGGCCCTCTAAATTATTGGTACTTAAATACAATAATATTTGGTAACTTATTTTTTTAATTATAATTATTTATTGTAATAAAGAATGCATACAAATCAAGTGCAAGCCCTGATTCTCAAACTAGTGTTACAGGCTGTACGTCAATAATCAGTTCCAAGCCAAAAATAGTGATACAATATTTTGTTACAATTAAACAGAGGAAAGGACACAATTAAGAGAATACAATTAAGGACGCTCATAGCCCAGTTGCACTCGGTGATTAGAAATAATCAGCGAGGGCAAGCAACGACGGTGCGGTTAGTACCTGGATAGGTGACCGCTGGTGGCATGTTACCATGAGCGTCTCCATGAGTCGGAGGTCACGTTAAGCAGTCGGTCCCGGTTATTATTATACGATAACAGTCATGAAGCTTAGTTGGAGGCCTTCGGGCGGCTTAAAAATATCCAACGGCAAGATTTTCGTAGCCACAACGTATTCTTGCCAGTCCCCAACCCACACTTGGCCAGCGTGGGGACGTATGGCCTTAACCCTCGCCTGAGAGGAGACTCGAACCCAGCAGTGGGACATTATGGGTTGTTGATTGAAACAGAGGAACGTACATATAATTCTTTGAAATATTCTTACTTCATAGATTTTGTTTATTTCGCGTGTACTTGTGCTTACACGTGAATGTCTTTGTGTGTATACGGGTGTAATTGCGTCTATGCGTGCTCCATCGTCTATATATACATATATGTACAGATATTTATTTTCAAACTGTGTTTTTACGTACCTGTATTGGAATTTCATTTCAAATTTGAGCTAATTTCAACTACATTGTGACCAACAATAAACCTTCTACATCGTCGTAACCATTTCATCATCTATTTTACCTTTATTCAAACTCTTTTAAAGGAGTAAGGTCACATTTTAAGGGTCTTGTGAATAGTATTAATTGAGGAACGTTCCTGAATATTAACGCAGACCTTCGTTGAGAATGACAAATTGAACTTCAAAATTGACCATTTAAGTTGATATTGCGTAAGAGAGAGGGCTGACATGAATGAAATTATGAGCGTTTAATATCAAGATCTACTGCTTTGTTGGCGCAGTGCTGCTACTGTGCATGAGATTTAGGGCTTGATTCCCGGGTCGGACCAAATGTTTGTATTATCTGTAATTATTTGTTTCGGGATTTAGGGACTTTCCATGTATAATATGTATTTACAAAAAAAGTGCAAGAATGTTTTATCAGTCAATCTAGCTAGTACAAGCTTTGATTGGTTTAAAAAAAAATGGCGTTGTGTGTCAAATGTTTGAAATATTTATTTATAAATATTTTAAAATATTTTAGATATTTAAGTAAAATTACAGTTTGGAAAAACAAGCTAATAACACACCTCTGCCTTCAAGGATCCTGGGATATAAGCTTATGTATAATATGTATTTACGAATATATATAAAGTTCAGTCACCTTTAAGTTAATATAATGTATTTAACAATTTATTTTTATTATATTTATTAACAGTATTTGATACATTCTCCGCACCACTTACATGAAACAATTGTTTCAAATTACCGGCATATCATGTGTCATTCAACGACAGTGAACATGTCATTACTGGACTCGAACTAACTGTAATAACGATAATGATCCTCGTTACTGCTGTCCGTAAACGAAGTTTAAACGTTTGCCATACATTTATAATGACTTATCCGTCTGTTTATGCCATCAACTTTTACAGAACTTCAAAGTCAGAATATCGTTTTTAGAATTTTAAAGAAAAGTAATGAGCTGAAATTTAAATAATTAAGTTTAGTTCCTAAAGGATCTTGGGAAAAGGTAGAGTCGATCCAAGTTTTCCGATAACGTTGTTACCGCACAAGTTAGTCGGCGAAATTTTGAGGTTACTTCTTCCGAATAAAATCCAATTGCACTCTTAGAGTGAGATTAACATCCTGAATACTAAAGTAAGTTCTTTCTATTTAAGTTCTTGTCAGATTAAAATATGGTAGTATTTATGTTTATCGTTTTACCGCGGGAGAGCCACGCTTCGGATGAATGGGTCGGCTCGACTGGAGTGATACTACGGCTTCTCAGAAAACCCCTTATCCTCCTCCTCATTCCTCAAAGGCCGACATGGCACTTGTGACGCCTCTGGTGTTGTGGGTGTCCATGTGCGGTGTAATCGCTTACCATCAGGCGATACGTCTGCTCTACATTGTGGCCCCCTCATTCCTTAAAAAACCATCAAAAGCGGTTTTTATGGTATCGTTCTTGACCCACGTCGACGTAAATTTATATTTTAACTAACCAGTAAAATGTTAAGAGATTCACATCTTTGAATTACTTAATCTTTCGATTACCTACTATCAACTTTCAAGGAATTTTTTAGGAAACTATAAAAAAAAGTCTGGAATAGCTAAAAAAAGCTAGTGGATGTATACACTACGTCTACTTTCTTAATAAATACAAATGTAGTTCATATAATTTTGTTACAAGGTGGAGATAAAATTTTAAGTAATGGTCGCAGGTTGCACGGCAACCACTAAAGCTTTAGCCCGCGCCGTAGACATCATAGAAATCTCTCCAAATCGGACATTATTCTATCAGTTCTGAATGATATAAATAATAATATTCTTTTTACACGTACTAAGTGGTTTTTATATAAAAAATTAGCTGACCCAGCACAAATTCCCTCCGTCCATAAATCTATGAGTCAGCAGATTTACAATTTTTTTTTTTGGATGAATATTTATTATATTTAAAAATTTTGGACTAAGACAAATCCAAAAACATTAAATTGGTCAAACCGTTCTTGACTCATAAACGGTGAAGCTAACACGTCTTTATATACGTATATTTAAAATATAGATAAAGTAAAAAAAAAATTAGTGTCATGCACACTTTACTTTAGTATAAGACGTCCACAAGGTGACAATTATATTTGAGTAAATTAATTAAGATGAAAAAATTGACAGTTTATTGGAAGTAATTGTGATTGTGGAAAGAAAAATTCCATAAACAGATTTATAAGGAAGTTAAAATAACGGGTCTGAAGAGTATTTATAATTAACACAGGCTATTATAATCGTGTCTGTTTTGAAATTATTACCTGTTACACTTATTATCTCTTTAATAATTTCGTAATTTTACCACTAGGCTTAGAGATAAACATAAGATAATCATAAATTTAATAAAAAAGAAACTGACTTCAAGAACTGGATCAAATTAAAAT
Source organism: Hyphantria cunea (assembly GCA_003709505.1). Taxonomy (NCBI): domain Eukaryota; kingdom Metazoa; phylum Arthropoda; class Insecta; order Lepidoptera; family Erebidae; genus Hyphantria; species Hyphantria cunea. Next base: position 559,675 of record PKRV01000348.1, read on the forward strand.
GGGGCCACACGGGAAGCACCAGCTTTTAAATAAGAAAAAAATGTCAAAAACGGTTCACCTAGTCAAAAGTTATGAGGTAAAAAACAAAATAAAAAGATACTGTCAAATTGATAACCTCCTACTTTTTTGAAGTCGATTAAAAATATGTTAAAATCTATTTAACACATCAATATTATTTTCAAAATTATTCAAAATTTAACTCAGAAATTAAATAAATCTATCGTTAGGTTTTTGAAATGGATAATATCATAAATAAATAAATAAATAAATATAGGTACTGTATTTAAATTAAACATTAAAAGCTCTTCTAAGAATTAACAATTCTATGCATTCTTTAATCCCATTAAAACCGGTAATAAATGATCACGACATCAAATTTAACCCCTCAAAGAATTATGAGGACTTCTTAAGTTCATTAAGGGGTTCTGTTCTATTCAAATATTCCATAGCTTAAGCTACCCCGTCAAATGGACTGAGATCTACGACCTCTTCAATTATTATTATTAAATACTGTTTTATAACTTGTTGTAATGGAAAATTTGAAATGTTAGCTTTCAGGATTCTTCTTAGCCTTTATTAGTCCCAAGCTGACTGGCTAATAGTTCAACCGGTTTTACCTGAATATCAGTATCTCCATGGAGCGACTGGCTTTGAACCTCCACATCCCTGAGGGTGAACTGAATTCGAAGATTGAACTAATTGCCAGTATATTTGAGGACACCGACTTCCCAATAAGGATTGTTCTAGATGTTCATAGCAACCGGGACCAACGGCTTAGTGTTAGCTTTCAGTATTTAATTGTATTCAGTAAATCTACCTCAGCAATATTTCGGAGGAACTATTTCTTCATTATACTAGACCTTAATTAAGGTTAGACATTGACATGCCTAAGGTCAGACGTACGTGCTTGTCTCTCCCACAAACAGCGTAGAATTATTTACCACGAAACCCGGGTTTAATTAGATGTATATTACATGAATATTTAAAACAGAATAAAGTTTGATATTGTATTGATTGGAACAAGTTATTTGATTTTGACATGATATTGTACTTATACGTGTATAATTATGCCAAGTTTATTAAGACACTTTCTCATTACAGTCTTAATATTTTAAATTAAAGACGTAGCAGTGAAAATCGTAATTTTAATACTAAATCAATTGTAGACATTTCAAAAAACAGATTATTTTTCATTTTCAACCAACTTCAGGTAAGGAAGAATAAATAATAAATAAATAAATATTTCGGACATTATAACACACAACGCCATCTAGTCCCAAACTAAGCAGAGCTTGTACTATGGGTACTAAACAACTGATATTAACACATATATACTTTTTTTTTCATAAATATATACATATTATACACCCAAACTCCGAAACCAATATTTGCAGATCATACAAATATTTGGTCCGACTCAGGAATCGAACCCGAGACCTCTAGCACAGCAGTCGCATACGCATAAGAAGATCTCAATTTGATTATATATTTTTTCAAAAATAGTGAGATATCCGTGTGCCAGTTATTTTCTGTTAGGTGACGAGTTTTCTTGTTTCCTTAGCTTTAAAAAATACTTTAAAGGTTGTCAGAACTGAAACAAAAAAGTATCTGCCAAAAAAAATGCTATTACAACTGAAATCAAGCCTGCCATGTATGTCAAGTGTCAGTGGCGTAGTGTTAGTGTGTGTATGCGACTGATATGTTGAGGTTTTGTGTTAGATTCCCAGCTCGGACCACACGTTTGTATGACTGGCAAGTATTTTAGTTTGAGCGTTTTTTGCGCATACAAAATCACATTTATTTTAGTAAATAAACCTTTTATTAATGTTTAACAGTTCGGTCAAATATGTATACATAATACAACAAAATAATAAAGGTACTCTATCAAGTTAGCTGTCACACTATAAACTGTTTAGTTTGAAGTTAAATGGCGTTGTGTGTCAATTGTTTGAAATATGTATTTGTATTTATTTTTAAATAATAATGATTTAACACTTCTTGACGGAAGAGAAATACGAGTCTTTTAAATCTGGTAATGAAATATGGAAACACAAAATATATTGAAATTCACGGAAATTCGTTCAAAGAAAATCATTCTTATACATTTTTTTTCTGAGAAATAAGATCTTTCTAGAAGCTACCATTACGTTTGTAATATTATTAAACGGGAATAGCCACCAGGGTCTTCGTGCTGAAATAGTAATCTAACTGGAGTAACAGTTGAATAATTTCATTAAACAAAATTGTCACTTTAATTGTACAATTAGGAACACTTAGAAATGAACTTTGATGAAACTCCCGAGTTTCGAAGTTGCGAGTAATTGGGAATTTCAGTACCTACAGTTGAATTGTTGGGCTAGCGGTTGACGTATGCGATTGCCAATTAAGAAGTCTCTGGTTCGAATCCCGGGTCGGGCCAAAAAGTGTAATTTAGTTTTTCTGATAAGGGAAATACTTAATAACAGCTCGGAGTTTGGAAACTGGGGTCTGAACCCCCGAGCCCCGGAGAGTATGCTCCATCGTGTCGGTTAACTGTCCTAACGGATTATGAGAGAGAGGAAACAAAAAGTGCACCTGTTTTTGCGCACATACTTGTGCACTATGACATCTACTGCGTTGACTGGTGTCTGTTAGAAAGAAAAAAAAGTTCATTTTGTTTTTGTTTTTATGCAAATGCGCATCAGCTATCGGCAACTAGTCGCTGTTTAGAAGCTAAAAATGGCGACCAAAATTGCGATGAACCTTTGACACGCGATTTTTATACCGCGATCGAACGCAGAGAGTCGCTAAAACGCGATGCAACATCGATGCAGTCGCAAAATTGCTAATCGCCGCAGCTAAAAGTAGCCTTTGTGCTGTGGCCCTTGAGAGTAGTGTAGCATTTTATAAAGTAGCCGTTGAGGACTCATATTTGCAATTATTAATGACTCATATTTAGAACCTTTAGTTACTTATTTTTATTTGAAACAGTAGCATACTACCATCACACAAAAGATTACCGTATATTTACAGCGTCCAAGCTGTCGTGTTTTGTAGGTGAGTGTGAGACCAGAGGCCCAATAATGCCTTAGCACCACTAGGCTGCCATGGTGTGGGTCACTGTGCTGCATTGTGGCATTGTCTGCATTGGCAATGAGTATGGAGACAACCACTCTTGGATTCTGTTTCTGCTTTCTATCAGCAGAGTAGAGTCATTATGGGAGGGCCCACATAAACAAAATCTCAGCAGCTAACAAATTTTAGGTTAGTTAGGTTAGTGATTCTCTCGATTTGTCTTAGTCGTGAAAATAACATGGGGTACACGAAAATGAAAAAAACACAAAACTTAAGGATTTTTGGCGCCAAAAAATAATTGAAAAAAAATGTTTTCATAATACATTCAGTGTGGTATCAAAGTAAAGAAGTTTTAACGGTGATTACCAATAAATATATAACCTTAATATTTTATTTACAAAAAGTGAATTTGATAAAGATAACAGATATTGAGTCGGTTTTTTTTTAAATAATAGCTAAAACTGAATTAATACGCACTTATTTATTTCTAGAAGTAAACTTGTACTATCTTATTTCACACTTTTATTCTAGAATGTATCTTAACAAGTTTAGCCAAGTGCCGACAGTCGAGAGTATAACTTCTTCTCTTTTATTTATTTATTTTAAAGTAATCTAAATATTTTATTTCGAATATATGATTTAAATTCTAAAAACAATAAGTAAGAGCACAGAGTTGTTATAAAGAGAATGCTTTCGAACTTTAACGGATCCAAAGTCTTACATCAACGAGGCTTTATGAAACAAAGCATTTAAAGCAATATAAACTGTATGCTGGAGCCGCCGGGCTTCAGCAGATCTGACGGGAAGCGGCCGGATGGCTTGTCTTTGGTGCCGTGGAAGAACGGCAAGTGTTTGGTGTGGGACGTGCGTCAGTACAGTCGCGCCCTTGCATCTGTCGCACTGTCAACGCTCCTGGGGCGGCGACGGAGGATGCAGCTGATAGGAAGAGATTGAAGTACGCTGCAATGGGGACGCACTATTGCTTTGAGCCTATAGCCGTGGAGACTCTGGGCAGTTGGGGATCGGAGGCCAAAAATTTGATTACGGAAATTGGTCGCCGCATTGCTCTTAAATATGGCGACTCCCGCTCTGGTCCGTTCCTGGTGCAGAGGATGGCCGTTGCTAACCAGCGGGGCAACACTGCTAGTGTCATGGACACTTTTTTGCCGGGACCGATCCGGGGTGGGTTATTATAATGACATGAATTATTTGATTGTGTTTGGTTGATTTTGAATAATTGTTGAAAAAAAAAATTAGAATTGTAATTTATATTAGAATTTGTAATGTAGGTTATATTAATTAAAATATATGTAAGTTGAATAAATACTTGGATTATAAGTAAGATTAAAACAACTCAATTTTCTTATTTCAGAAATTTATCGCAAATATGAAGCGCACCTTCCTAAAAGCGGACAGGCGATAATAACAACCAGTCATTACTGGAAACTGCTGCAACTTAAATAGTTTGTGATAAGTTGGATTTCCTACTTCTTTAGTTTGAATGCCTGTTATTAATGTAATTTTCTATATTGGCACATTGTTCTTTACACTGTTCTTTAAGCTAATTATGGATGGATGAATATGAAATTTGATTTTAACTCTCCTAAAATCATATGGGTTTAACTTTTTAATATCGTTTTTTTGACCCTGGCTAAACTTTCTGGTATCGTCTTTATTTTTGTTGTATGTACATGCAAGAGATATTAACAAATGGACCTTTAGCTTAAAGAAAGTGCACATGTTGCTTTTATTCTCAATTGTCTTAAGAAATCCCTTTCTTTTGCAGACGTATCAACAGACGAACAAATGGATCTCACTTAATCATTGCTCCTAATGATCTAACTATTTAAAATGGAAAGACGCGAGGAGATCCACCGTCACGGGTGCAGTATCGCAAAGCAGACCATTCTCACCACCCACCCCAGCGGTCTTCAGACCAGGGTATCAGTAGAACTGGCTAATTTTGATGCATTATGCTTGCATACAGAGTGTAAAAGTAATTCCAAAAAACCATGGGATGGAAGCCCATTCTTGGGCCGCCGTGGACTTATGGGTGGAGTGTCAGCTCATGCCACACCAGTTTTAGGGAGGCGAAGTGATATGGTGAACGAGGGGAGGTTGTCCCAACAGTGTACTCCTGTTATGAGACGACGGGAGATCCTGGACAGTCCTGGTGGGTCTCCGTTACTGTCCAGGAGGGCGGATGTGGAAGAGGAGGACTGTTCAGGTGTTGATAATAGTGTCATCAGTGGCTGGTTGAAGTTCCGAGACAACAAACGGGTGAGTTCTAACATATAACATAACATTATATTTAGTGTCTTGTAACTCTTTTCTGTTCTCTTTTATCATAACACGTGCAGTATTAGAGAAGGGTGTAACAAATGTATTTCTCTATGTATCTTGCAACAAATTCTAAGATTTACTGAATGGTGGTACAAGTTCGATATAATATATTATCATATAATGGTTCATGCTTTTACCCTTAAGAATCAGTGATTATCAGATTTTGGTAGAGAACTAGTTAGCCTAGTTTAGGCATTTTCAGTTATAAATACATCAAAGAGAAACAATATTTTGTTACTCACATCACTCGCCGAAGATAATAGCTACAGCGATACAGAACTGGAGAAGATGCAGTAAGTTAAAAAGGTCTACAAAAAATATTAAATTGACTTTATTTGTGTTTTAAAATTGACTCTCAGATCTTAAATATTTAAAAGTCATTTGATTGTTTGAGTAATTCAGTTTTGTTTCAGTAGATTCAGGTAATAAAATAAAAAAAATAAAAACAATGAAAAAACGTAAACGTTAACAGAAACTTACAAATGTATAAAAGTGATGTCTCTAAACGCTAAGTCAAAATATTAGCTAAAAATACAAGGGAATATAGGAGTTAGCGATTGTATAAAAATAATCGACCCGACACATTTGAATCTCATATAAGGATCTTGTAATTACGTCCAAAGTAAGACTCTCAGAATATAGTATAGTACAGGATTTCCCAAGAGATTTGAATTTATTGAAAATATAAGTTATATTTCAAAATTTCAGAACCAAGGTCATTCTATAAACATCCTTTTGACATAAAAAAATCTTAATCCAATTTAGCATCTTTATTACATAAAAATATTAAGTTTGTCATTAGAGGGGTCGTGAGTTTTATGAAACATCTAAAAAAATGTCAGTGCCAGTATTAGATTATATTAGAGGAAAGTCTCAACGAGATATTTTTAGAGGAGTGGTACCTCCTGACACTCCACGAACTGGCAATGAATTAACGAAAGTAATATCTGTATACTTTAATGAAAATACGGTAATATTTATAACTCACTTCAAAATGCCCTTATAGCTCAGTTGCACTCTGTGATTAGAAACAATCACCGAGGGTAACGACGGTGCGGTCAGTACCTGGATGGGTGACCGCTGGTGGCGATGGTGGGATGATGCCATGAGCGTTAAGTAGTCGATTTCGGTTGATATCGTAGCATAACAGTCGTGATGCTTAGTTGGAGGCCTTTGGGTGGCTTGAAAAAATTTAATACTAAGATAACGTTGCCACAAAGATGTCTTGCCAGTCCCTAATCCACACTAGGGCAACGTGGCGTCGTATAGCTTCATCTCTCTCCAAAGAGGAGACCTGAGCCCAGCAGTGGGACATTATGGGTTGTTGATAACTTCAAAAAGGTTCTCAATATGTACAAATTACTTGTTTTGATTGATAACAAATATTAATGCTTATGACTAGGAGCGGCTTAAGTTTACTAATTCCAAATTCTATTCTAATTCTTCTTATCGTATCGATGGAAAAACTTTATCAGTTTTGGCCCAGTGCCCTGTCAGATGAACGGCGTTTGGCCTAGCTTGTTAGTCGTCAGCGAATGGCACATTGTCTGTGGATAAACAGTCGAAGTTATTTACGCTGGGGTCAACAAATTCCCATCTAGTCAGACTGTCCTTGGGCTTCCAACTGATTCGGTGTTGGTGACGTTACCGGTAACCGTCTCTTCTCTCCCTAAACTCTGGTGGATTACTCAAAGGGTCGCAGTGCAATTGTATTTCCGTAGTCGCCGATGTTCATTGATGCGGCGGCATCCACACTCCATAAGCAAGTGATACATCTACTCGTTTTTCTCCAGTACCATAAGACAATGATCTCCTTGTACCGTTTCTTTGGGGGCAGTGTCCTCTACAAAATATCTTTGCTGGACAGCCTTTTGACTTGTCCCTTATTCTACTAATATTGAGACTAAAAACATTCATTATACTAATTAATCGCCAAAACAGGTATATTTATTTACTATTACTTTTTTGATTTTACTAACGGTAAATTAATTTTAATTTTATGTAATTTAATCTCTAAAGTTAATTTGAAAAATATGCCCATTCAAATTATCAACCTATATTTGAGCTCCCAGTAGAAGGTGTAAGTATTAAGTATATGAGGCAAGTGTGTAATTCGCAGGTGAGGTGGGCACCTCTGGCGCGACTTGCTTCGAGAACAAAATGCTTGTACCTATTACTTTGACGTGTACTAGTGTTGGGACACATCGGTGTAGTGATATCGATAAAATTAAATATGCTATGTTTTGCATTGTGATCTACAGTAACTTTTTCTGACTACTTTTTAATACTGAATTTCTCGGAGGTCAAATAAAACCTATAGTTTATTTAAGCACATTTGACCATGTAGTGCTCTATTAAATAAGATCCTGAGTACTGGTTGTACCGAGGTAGTACCGTTAAATATTAGTCTGATTACGGTCGATCATTCACTGAAATAAGATGTATGATTATCTAAGAGGAAAATCTCTATCGTCGTGCGTATGTTTGTCGTCTATGACCGTCGCATCAAGGGATATGTCAATGGGAAATGCTCACGCTTCGTATGAAATCAAATACTTAGAATAAGAAGTGTTTACTTAAAAGTCAAGCGTGTTAAATTTAAGTATTACTGTCATAATTTTACAGGTGATTGTCCTTCCCTATACCGCAAGGTAGAAGGAAAGCCCTTACCCCATTTGTGGAGGGCTCTTGCAAGTCCTTACTCCGATACCTACGAGCTGTACTATAGCGAACCTCGTTTAACGTGGCTCACAACCTGTGACAAAGTTTGCAGTAGTTTCTTCACTTTCTTTCTGTTTTGGAATTTTCTCATATCCGAAGGATTAGTAACAATATTGGATATATTTTTGTTTGTTAAATGCTTCTAGACGCATTGTTTTAATTTTATTTTATATACGAGTATTTCAATATTTTTGGCTCAAGGAAAGCTTTTGGAACGTTTCCAAAAATGTGGTTTCAAATCATAGAACCTTGTATATATATATTCATAATAAATAATAAATACTCTTTAAATATTTATGTTGAATCAACAAAAAACCTTAATTTTATATCATGCGATTACAGTCGGGTAGTTTTTTTGAGAATAAGCTAGTTTTAGCTAAATTTAGTTTATTTTTATTTAGAAAACAATACAACTGAAATAACTGGCGAAACTTAAAGCTTCAAGAAACAACTATATTCCTAGCAGAACAGGTTGACAGGAGGGCAACTTGCAACTTAAGTAAAGTTGCAAGTTTTCATGATCGGCGGATGGATGTCATTTCCCATTACAAATCTGCCTCCTGGTTCGCTACCTACGTCATGAAAAAAGACAAATCGACTTAACAGTACAATAAAAAAAGAAAAATTAACAAAATAAAGCTTTCCTTCGTAAAAGATATAAGAAAGTAATATTAATTATTCATTAGAAAAGAAAAGTCCACACAGGATAATTTCATTATTCTATCGTATTTATTTACTCACACTAGAACAATTTGTACCGTTTTGTCCTGGACTTTTCCGACATGAACACACTGAGTGGTCTCTGTGAATTATCACCACACATTTACTAAGGCTGGGACAAATGCCGGGACAATTTAGGCCATCGTTGGCAAGGACATGTCCTGCGGAACAACATAAATCATGGATAGCCCAATAAACAATGCTATTGGCGGTGATCAGTGCGATGTTTTGTTGTTAACTTGATTAGATTTAATTGCGTAAGGAAGTTATGAAGGTTTGGTCATAAAGTTGGTGACTATTTTTTAAAAATTAAACAATAAATGCTGACAAAATTGGAGTCTGGGACGGCCTTTAGCAAAACAAAACGTCCACAGCAGTTTCCAAAGTATGTAATCAATGTGCTTTAAAAAATACCTGAACTTTTTATAATTGTTGAACTTTTTGTAAGCAAAAAATAAGAGTTCATCGACATAATTCAATGTTTTACGGCCACAGGACAGGAAATCAACACCGATGTAATTTAGTAAAGAATATTTCCTATTTATTTCTTCAATCGATATTAATTTTAATTTACATTTAAATTCACGAATACAAATATTTTAATCAATTAAATCTTATGCAATTAATTTAATTTCCAACTTAGATTTTTGCACTTTCAATTAAAAATAGCCAGCAAATTGTATATAACTTTACAGACGTTTCTTAATAGTTTTTCACATCTAAAGACTCTATTTCCTGCCTACAAGGAAGCTGTTAACTAAAGAAGATTGCGTTTTATTTTAACCTAAATGAAATTGGCCTAATCTGTGGCGAAAGTTTCAATAAAGCCCAAGGTCTCCCATGTCCGTACACGTTCCGCTTTTCCCCGAATTCCGTAAATAAATCTCACAATAGTTCTTTCCGTTGATAGAAATATCTCCTCATCGTCAATCAGTACGCGCATATCGGCAGGCAATCTATCACAAAAGAGCTTAACAAACGCGTACAAATTGTCTACGTGATTGCCCATAATGGCAGTGCGTAGAGATTGGTGGAAGTAGCTGAACCACTTTGTTTAGATGAGATGGAGCAAGAATCTGTTTAGTAACTAAATTGTGTTTACCTGACAGGTTTAATTTTTGCGTATAGTTTGCGCTACGGACTAGCTAGTTTGTTGTGGTCTCAGTTTTAGAAATAAGTTTATGTTTTCATGATGGTGCTAAAAGATGTTAATCTAATTTAGAAAAACTTTGCTAAAGGAAAGTGGCAAAGTGTAAGATTGTATTGTTATGATATAGTAACAAGCTAATTAATACATAAAGACTGCCTTGTTGATTAGCGTATAAGACTGACGATCAAAAGTAACTTGTCGGGTCGGGCTAAAAAGTGTTATTGGGTAGTTTTACCCGACTGCGAAAGAAGGAGGGTTATGATTTTTTTTTAACTTAAAACCTAAACTTGTCGTATTTTTATGTTAGTGGTGTCAATAGATTCGTCTTAGTCGTGAAAATGATACTAGGAACATAAAATAAAAAAAAAAAAACTAAGATTTTCTGAAGTCAATAGTAATATCCGTATGTGGTATCAACATCATGTTTAATGTGATTACGAATATATATTTAACTTATACGTTTACTTTGATTTATGATATTGACGCAGTCGGGTTTTATTTTTTTAATTGCTTATAAGTAATTCTTATGAACATCTCGGGGTATGTAACTTGGCGCTGTACGCCGGTACCTTTGGAAGCACGACATGCAGTCGGTTCCGTGCTTCCGTCCCGGTTGTCTTGAACATCTTCAGCAATCGTTATTGGGAAGTCAGTGCCTTGCATTTTTAACGCGCGTAAGCTTAACAGACACTTTCCAATTTATCATATAGGTATGAATGTTATAAAACTAGGATATGTATAATGTTATATACTACGACTTTGGTACTAAGCTGCCAGCCATAATTATCTAATACTATACGCAGATGACATCATTATGCCCGTTTTAGTAAGTGCGCGAGTGTGATGTGCTATGATGTTACTTGGGGGGCTTCCTTGGGCCTAGAATACACACACAAAGACAGGAGCGTTCTTTTTTAATTTGCTAGTGTAAACGGAATCTCCTTTCCGCCAAAATGTCAACGAGCAAGAATGAGAACCAAGACCCAGAATTCTCACGAAGATACAACTGTTCGTTACACGAAGATGCAACTCTAATGCCGTTTACAACAAGCTAGCGAGCACACTTAGAATATTCTATAGAATCTTTTAGAACGCAGACAGAACAAGAATATTCTATAGAATCTTTTAGAACGCAGACAGAACAACGATAGTCTGTCAGTTTACGCTAAAAGAATTTAATAGACTGAGCATTCGCTCGCCTGATGTAAATCGGACTTAACTCTAATGTAGACCGTTTCTTCAGTGACTTATAGGGTCATTGCTTCCATTGGCTAATCATTTATTATATATAATTCTCGTGTCAAATTGTTGCTCATTGTGATCTCAAAAACCTTCTAACCCAATTTCTCAATATTTTAAGTTGTGCATTTTGGTGCCTCGTCTAAAATGGCATGCTTTGACCAATAGAAGTCTAGTATGATTGAAAACAGAAGCAGATGAAGTAACGTGGGTCAGTTAGTAAATGTAGTCTGCTTGTTTAAATCTTTGAGAACATGTTGTCCATGAACCATTTTATAAATAAATTTCGTTATTCCAATAATTTTAAATTGTGCTTTAATAAAACCTCTCTGTGAGTGCTATGACATAACATTATAGCACATTTATATTCAAAGCGACATCAAATGATGAGAATGAAAGCGAACGAAATGAAATTAAATTGTTCTGGCGTTCGTATAAATGTACCTTATTAGTGATATTTATGAAGCGTCATTACGTGGTTTCATACTGAGGGATTATTTCAATAATTCACAGCCCAAAACTGAATAATTTACTTACTGACTGGTTTAAACTTTAAGCGGTGGAGATTTCTTATTGTTCTGCAGACGATTTAGAATGTAACAGATTAAAGTAAATATGATAATATATTATTTGATGATCAAGAATCAAAGTCGTAGAATACTGGCATATGAAATGTATTTTTCAGAATTTATAACAGTACTAGCCTTTGCCCCGTTGCTCTGCTCTTCTGTTGTTGCGCTTCTCAATAATCAAAGTATTTCTACAACAAATTACATTGAAATTAGTGTAGTGGTTTAGTGAAAGCATAACAGACAGACAGAGAGACAGGGTCACTTTCAAAATTATTATAGTATTATTAGGGATAAATGTACTGCACATGGAAAATTGATTTCTTTCCAGTAAACAGAGATAGAATAAATGGACATGTACTGGACACAGCATTACAACACCCAAAGGTTTAACTGGTAGAAAATGCCTGTGGCGTTGATTCCTTTTTGTGTAATATGTTTGCAGGAAGTATTACATAAATAAGTTGTAACTTCCAAATTTATCTAAAATTTATACCAGACTTTATTTTTTTAAAGAAAAACATATGTTTTATACTTAAATACTAATAGAAAATAAATCATCAATGAAATTAAAATACAAGGAATTAATAACAATACAATCACAATATTCACATATAAGTGTGAAAAAATTCACCCACATCATCACCTGGTACTGGTAGCATTCTCGAAAGACTGGTAGGTTGAATAACAATGCTAATTCTCTGTACTAGAAAAAGGCCAGCTTTCTAGTTACGATAAGCGTCAATTTGTTGCTAAGCACGGGCACAACCAGCTGTACTCGGAAGATAATTGGCGCGAGGGTGTCGACGCAAGTTGCATTATACATCAAAAGCCTAACCATCTTGCATGGCAATAACAATATACCATCCGGTCACTTGCCATCATCTCATACCAAACCATTTGAGTCGTACCATATCGTATGTGAACCAAGTGGTTTGGTACGAGATGATGAAGCTGAAATCTCGGCGGTAAAAAGAGCAAGACGGATAATTCCGTTAATATTGGCATGTTGAGATATACAACCAGTGCTGATGGTACAGAAAAGGCCATGATGTCTGAGACAGTCAGCAGCTTCTCCATAGTGACAAAAATGCGGAGAAACACAAGGGGCCCCTGAACAGAGGTAAGTGGCACGGCGAAATGTAGTATTGTCCAACAAGGTGCGCGATGGAAGTGTCTGAATAAACCTGATTCCCATTGTGTTTATAAGATAATCTGGTTAACCCTTGAGTGCTATGAACCGAAGACAGAAGTGCTGGAAGACTGATATCTACAATTTTGTGTACTTCAATACCACCCAAACAAAAACTGGAAAGAATGCTTGGAGTCAGGTTTAAAGCCATATTCAAAACTTTACTGAGTGTGTTTTGTACAATTTTGTCAACTTCTTTCTAAAAGGGTTGAATATTTCCAATCACCAAAGCCCATGTGTAAAATAAGGTATAAAAAACAATAAAGAATAATAGTAAAAGGCGAATAAATATTAATTCTAAGTAAACAATCCGAAAATTCACAAAGAAACAAATTTTGCCCTCTTTGAATGTCTGAAACCCAAGACAAATATGCCAAGACCGGAAACTCAAAAAAGCGAATAAATATTCATTTTTAAAACTTTAATTTTTTATATTTAAATTTATTTTATTTTATTTAATATTTATTTAGATTTAAATTTATTTTTAATAACAGATAAATCTTCTAAAACTGTATCTAGTTCCCGTCCTAAAGTTTCAGCGTCAAGGTACCAAATGTTAAATTTAGATTATATTTTATTTCGTAATAAATTATGTAAAGTTGAATATTTTTGATTGATTTTTGTTAATTTAAAAAGACAACTTTCGCTTTAGAAATATACGTCTTGTGTCGCGGGGCACTTTACAAAATGTTGTCTCATGTAGATACGGCAGTCACAACATTTGATGTAGTAGAAAGCGGCGACCACTTTTTTTTTTTTTTTTATGTTTGGAAATCCCCTCGGGCCTTCACCCCACCGGGGTTTGCGGTGGGGCGGTATAACGGCATCAAACCGACTAAAACCACACGGTGTGCCACTCTGCGCCTGAGACGGGAGAGATCCGGGAACCGCTTTCTTACGCCATCCGGACCCAACCGCTTTAACCACTATCTCAACCATGCATTCGTATTTGTGCTAAATATATGCATAAAGGATGGCTTTATTGCTCATATTGTTCTGTGGATATGATTAAAAGTAATTTTTAATTCATTAAATATATATGAAGATTTTTTTAAATATGTTATTACCTGCTAATATACAATATATATACCTGCTAATATACAATATTTGACAGCCTGTGCTAGAGGTCTCGGGTTTGATTTCCGGGTCGAACAAAATGTTTGTTTGATCTGCAAATCTTTATTTCGGAGCTTGGGTGTTTGGGTGTTTCCTATGTCTAATAAGTATGTATTTACAAAAAAAAATGTATATAGCTATTTACTTCAGTTATCTAGTCTACAACACAAGCTCTGCTTAGCTTGGGACTAGATGGCATTGGGTGTTAGAGGTTTGAAATATGAAAAAATATAATCTAATTGGTGCGTTTTAACTATATCAGTATACTCCTTCGGTCACTTACTCATGTCTATCCATCATTCAGAATCAACGGACATTAGATCAACATGCTAATTGTTGCTGGTTGCCTCACCTATCTTTATCTTTGATAACAATTGTAAGTTCTACTTCTAATATTTCTAGATTATTTTTTGTTTTATCCTCGAGTGTGGCTAAATACAAAATAAATATGACAATGTCTTATTACTTGGGTCGTCGTCAATACGCGACGTATTTTTACCTCACCTTGATAAAATGTTCTGGTGCTTGGAATCGTAGGAATTTTTCATTGAACGGTACAAGGTCTCCGTCCTAAACGGTCCTTAAGTTTGTACCGTGTAAAACCTTAGATTGCGTTGAGTCTTTGTGTAAAAGATTAAAGAACATGTGACGGTTTCTTTTTGTTGTTATCGTTTAGATTGAAGACGAGTAAACTCGGGCATTCTATCTCAAATAGTGATTTATTTTGGACTTTTGGATTTCGATCGAAAATTTCTACATTTATATCTGTACGTGTAAATATTTATGTATTTTCTTTAACTCTGGAACTTTTAAGATATATTTTTTAATCAATGATATAAATTAATTTATATGCATGAAAATAAAGGTAGTAAGTACCTCACTGATTTTAGTAAGAACGGCCCGTCTGGACCGAGGCTTTATGGGTAGTAAACGTCAAACAGACGATAAACCTAGAATAACATCATTTGTGTTATGTTCCCGGAGGTTAATTTATACAGAAGCATCACTAGGTCGCCAAAGTTTGGGTCACCATGCTGCATTGCTCCATTACCTGCATGCGTGAAGAGTATAGTAACCATCACCCTGAGATTCGGCTTATTCTTTAGAATCAGGCAGAGTATAGTCACCTTGGCAGGCCTAAATATAAAAATTACTATGACTTTTGTAAAACTTGAGTAACTAATTATGATGTAATATATATTATATTATTTCACTAATCGTGGATATAAAAAAATAATCAATCAATTGGCAACTCAATCTGACAACGCATTATTGAATTTTGAGATAAATACTACAAGTCGATCATCTCACTTAACTCAGAGCGTATAAATAAAAAAACACAACTTAATTTTGTTTAAATTAGAAACTTCTGGACAATGCTCAATTATTTCCGTCACATCTTAAAGCACGGTGGCGCTAAAATTGTTCCTCCTAACATCTCCTATAACAAACAAAATCGTACTCCATTCAACACAGTGACATGAATAGACAGTGCCTTTGAAACGCAAAACCTCAACCCACATCAAAACATAGAATTAATATAACACAACAATAGCGCGAATCTTTCAGAATGCATCAAACGGTCCGAATCGCTTCATTTTCATTCGAGTTTTCTGACCGGAACATGACATGTTATAGAAAATTGAACCGTATTGCTTTATTTTAAAAGTCATAGTGGTGATAAGGGAAAGCTTGTGGAGTGAACAATGACTGAATGTTATACGACAAAGGCGCTCTAGGTCCGAACGGCAAGCGTAACAATAGATAGAAGTGCGGGGACACACGCCGACGATCGTACCTTCAAAGTTTATCGATATTTTGTATGAGACTTACATGGTTAAGTGACATTGGAACGGTTTCCTTATGTCAAAAGTTATACTTTAAAAATTGAGTCAACAAGGCTTTTGTTAGGACCATTAACGTTCATCACTATTAGCGACATTGCATTCGTTTAGGACAATTGAGTTAACACGGACAGCTAACAAAATACCTCTCTAACGACAGTACAAAGAATTTAGAGATCAGTTGAGACTTGAAATTTATGCTTTAATATAATAAAATATTACAGGTGATGAAGAATATGCTGCGAAACAATCAAAACCAAGATTTTTTTCATGAATTCTTCTCCTTGATTGCCCCGATACCATATAAACACGTTTAATAACTTTAATCATAATATGAAATAAAAAATGTCAATCATAATTAAAGCAATGTAATTATATAATAGTGTGTCCCATCCCGATCTGACCTGCGGTGTGCCTATCATACGGGACGGTGACATTTTTGTTTGCAAAAATTATGATGTTCACAGTCGGCGTGATATTTTAATATCTCCTTTTGTTGGCAAAGATTGGAGTAAGCCTAGCGTTAGATGCGTAATGTACAAAGCTTTCACTCTTTTGTTTAACTGAACTTTCGTGCTGTGAAAAAACAACTTCAAATCTAACAGAGAAACAAGTATCAACTGTATATTTTGCAACATAAAGTTATGTAGATAAACTGTAATTTTAATTAGCTGAAGATTTTTAGGCTCATTGGTTAATCGCGGCAGAGTCATGCCTTGGCATAAATGGACCAAGGTCCATGAAACTGTTGCTAAACAAATTTTTCTTGATTTTACACTAAGTAAGTGGGATTGCCAAAGTTTAAACTTCCTCTATTCGTCCATTCTCTATTGTCCGTGAGGTGACTGATTAAGAATACAAAGTGTTACCACCCAAACTCATCTTATGGGTGTCGTACGAGGCGATTAAGGGAACAAACTATGCAGAACAATATCTCTGCTAAAGTGGAAGAACAGGTATCATGTCCTACCCACACAAAGGGAGGATCCTGCGACCAGGCGAAGTGATCTAGCCTTTTGGGGCACGTCATGGCGCGAGAACTTCTATTGCGCAATTTAGGATTGGTAGTTTCTTTGTTTTTCCTTTGTTACTCTGTTGTTCGACGTATCTTCGATAGATGGCGTTGCAGTGGGTTTCTTGTTTTGCGTTGTGTGTGGCAGTCGACACAAAAGTAAAATTTGAGACTACCCTTATACCAACCCGTCTAGCCAGCATAGTATATTACCAAAACCTTTATTTGATGAGGAGTTTGATGTCCAAAGCAGTAGATTTTTAAAAACAGACGTTGAAACTTCCTTTGCTCTTGATTGTAATGAGAAGAGGGGTCGTTTTTAAAAGGCAGAATACACTTACGACTGTTGAATTGCGGATGTCCATTAGTGGCCGTAGTCATTTAACTTGCTGGTGATCTTTTGTCTTTTGTTATTGTCATGCAAAGAGTTTTGAATTTTAAATAGTGCTTCAAAAATTTTAATTTAGCGATATGATGCAGAAGTCTCAAAAAAGCAATGAGACATTCAAAGGTAGCTGACGGATTCATTTTTATTGACTAGCAGGGTGCATCGGCGTAGTAATCATTTACCATCTGATTATTCCCATGCTCAGAAATCTTTTATATCATCAAATGACTATAATTAAAATAAAATATCACCCATTTATAAGTCTATTGTTACGCCAGTAAGTTGCATGTTATCACATGCAACTTACTGGCGTTTCTAGCATTTCACTTAATGTAACGATCTCATTACAAATGAAGATATGTTTTTAATGTGTCTCTCCTCTATATCCAAAGTATCCAATAAGCTGTACTATCGGCTAATTATGTCGTGTGACGTCAGATAGATCCGTTTATAATGACGTCGACATGCGCAATATGGCGTCCATATTTCCGATATTAAACTAAGGGTTCTGCGTCCCTTATGTTAGATTTATCACTTGACAAGTGTTACAAATGTTACATCGTTGATATTTCAGGAGTTAGCTGTTTATTTTAGTAACTATCTAGTAACTGGAATCTGTTCAGGTGAGGCAATACTTTGCAACATTCAAATATACATAGACTATCAAAACCGTTAGCCTTCATTTTCGCTTTGGTGTAGCCGGGTAAAAAAGCGTAAGGTTCGGAACTCGACCGACTCGGTTACTTACCCCAGAAATCAGCCGGTTATAAATCGATTTGGACAACATTTTATTATTTGGAGGGATATTCTTTTAAAGTAAAAACAGAAGAAAGACTCACACTTCTATGAGTTAAATAATAAAAATTGAATATTTATTATTTTAAGTTTAATAAAGTTTATACAGGTGCATGAAAGTCATCTGCTAGCTGCTTTTTAAAGTTTTTTTTTGTAATAGCGGGCAAACGAGCAGAAGTATCGCTTGATGGTAAGCGATTATCGCCGCCCATGAACATCTGCAACACCTACCGCCGCCCATGGACATCTGCAACACCAGAGGCGGCACATGTGTGTTGCCGGCTTTTGGGGGATGGGGATGGGAAGAGGTGCTGGGGTATGGGCCTCCGGTATCCTCACTCTCTTGGTGAAACACAACGCAAGCGTTGTTTTACACCGGTTTTCTGTGAGGACGTGGTATCACTCCGGTCGAGCTGGCTCATTCATACCGAAGCATGGCTCTCCCATGGTTAAAAGTTCTTTAAAGCTTATTCTGCAATCTGAAGTATTTCACTTAAGTCTATCTATTTCTAGATCCAAGTCTACCGTCCCTCGTATTCAAAAAGACCTTCTTTTATATAAGGTTATTTAATCTAGATCTGATAACCCTCACGACAATTCTTATTATGAGTCAAGATCTATGTTTATCAAACACTTCAATTACAACTCTGTATAACCTAAAATCGCTGTCTAGTTTATAACAACTATTAAGAATCAAATCCAAAAATCGTGTCGCCTCTCATTATAACCAGCTCCATACATAATGTAATAGAACGTTATATACAAGCAAATTATAATGTTGGACCGAACCGCCACCAATTTGAATAAATTAAATGAAAGACGGCCATTTCGGAAATTCGCCCAAAATTGTATGTGTAACTATTTATGCAAAACTATTTTGATTTGTTGCGTTATGTTCCGTTACACGCAATATTGGAGAATAAAAATTAAGTATTACTTCTATAGCGATTATTGCTCAATCGCTACAAGCTTATACTGTGTTGTTATTTATAATTCACTGTATTTTTATTTTACTGACTAGTTATGCAGCAATCACGCTAGCTAATTAGGCCATGTTCAGATGGCGAACGTTTAGCACGCATTTTGTACAGGTTGTTTCTGTTTTAATAAGTATGTGTTTTGATGCAATTATTTAATGTAACATTTATTTTTAAGGAATAACGATTTTAATCTTATCCATTAAAATAATGACAATTTGTAATTAAAATTATCCATAAACATAGGCGGGAAAATGGCGAGAAAAATCGTAAGATCAACGACTTTTTTAATATTTTACGAATTCAAAAATAACTTTGTCTGTCTGTATGTTACGCTTAAACGGCTCAACCACTGAAACAATTTGGATGAATTTCGGTACAGAAACGAACTGGATCTTAGAAAGACATTCAAGGTTACTTTTTGTCGCGATAACCAACAAAGACGTGGATGTGGCGAGACGCGGGCAAAAGCTAGTAATGAATAAATTAATTAAACAGTTTCATTACTAATTAATAGTACATAGCTTCATTTGAACTACATGAACAATTATTCCATGTGACATTTGAACTTAAACAATGAATCAGAGCGCTTTGAGTTCTGTCAATATGATTTATAACTGACGTTTGTAAACAACAAATGTTACTTCTCAACAACTGCTTAAAACTCAAATATTAGGTCATTTATCGAAACAAAAGCATTCATGTATTTTGATTTTTCGATAATCTATTAATGGTATCTAAAATCAAATCACACAGAAGTTCAAGAAACACCGGTAATGTAGTCTACTTATCCAATAACAGAGTTCAGCAAACTTTACACCAGGCTGAACAAGATAGAGGTAGACATACAAAAATGTGTGAGTGCAAGCAAGACAAGATACAAATGACACAAAATCCAATTGAGTTCTACCAAAAAATCCTATAAAAAGGCCATGGACGGTGCGAGTGTGGGAATCAGAGCCCATTGTGATACGCGGGGTAATTTTGCGCCCCATACATTTACATTTATATGAAGAAGTCGTTTTCAAAGCGGTTGAAATTGTTTTTAGAATTTCTATTTCAGGTAGGTAAGAATTTAAAAACAGATGACGCTGAAAATAATGGGATGATATCAGTGATATTCTTTTTTTTAAGACGACTCCTGGCTTAGGAATATATATCCTGAGTCGCGAGGTACTTTACAAACACACCAGAAACAAACGCAAAGAAAAACGTTCAATTTAATGAATTATTATCTAGCCTTCATGGAATTTGAGGTATTCATACAATATATTTAGAGAACATCATACAGCTAGCATACATATATGTATTTTTTACATCGCCAGATAGCATAAAAGTTTGTATTTTAGAGACACACCAGGAACTGGGCACCGGAATCGTGCAACATAAAACGTTCGTCCGTCGGAAACTAAAACGATCATTGAAGATTCATGGGTGTTTGGCAGTATACCTGCCGAGTCCGGGACCTCTAGTGACCCCAGGGAGCTCGGCAGACGTGTTATTTATTACCAGACTGATATCTTTCTTTTGGATGTTTCATTCAATTCTATTAAGTCTATATAAAATCTGAGTTCGTTTATTCTAAGTTTTGGGAACAAATTGACGTGTACGAGAAAGCTATATATACAGTATATTGTGTGGCGACTTCCACATACAGCGGCAACAAAAACATATGACAGCGCCATCTACCGAAGATACACTGAACTACGGAGTAACGTAGTGTACGAAGAAGCTACTAATCCTGCACTGCGCAATAAATGTTCTCGCGCTGATTAACATGTATACAACTTCCCAACAGCAATCGTCGGGCAGTGGCCCGCCAGGCATGATCACCTCGCCTGGTCGGAGGATCCTCCCTATGTGTTGGAGGAATATGTAACCCGATCCCCCATAACTGTTTGTATAACTTTCTGGACAATTTCAACCATGTTTATCATTAAAATGTTTTTACTGTGCAGTAAATTATTTATTTCTTATAAAAGTACAACGATTTTTAAATATGAATCTTTTCTGTAATGACACTATTATGTTTTCAAAATGAACCTGAGCATTTAAAAATTAAAATTGCTGATTTGTAAATTTAGTTACAAGAAACAGAATAAAAGTGTTGACAAAAAATTGTAATACGTAAGTTATTTAAAATTTTTCTTCAATTTATTAAATACCTATAATATACGGTAAGGTTTAAACATTATATATGTAATTATTCATGAATTGAGGTAAGCAGTGACCAGTTTGATTATAAATTACCGTAAATAATGGTAGAAGCTTTTCATTCCCCCAGGTAGCATTTTTTCTAACGTAAACGTCAATAGAAAACTAACATGTAGTAACGTGGTCAAAACAAAATATTAGTCAATCAACATCTTACTAACCTTTACTATTCCCAAGATTTGGGTTCGGCTACCAGTTCAATCGGTTTTACCTGAATATCAGTTTTACACTGTGCGACTGGCATCGGACCTCTGCAACCCTGAAGGTGAATTTGAAGGTTGAACTAGTTGTTAGTATATTTGAGGGCACTGATTTCCCAATAACGATTACCATAAATATTCATGACAACCCGGACCGACGGCTTAACGTACTCTCCGAGGCACGGGCGGGAATCATCGCCATATTCCATACTCCGAGCTTCTATTAAGAATTTCTCGTAAGAAAAACCTAACAGCAGTCCACTCGGTAATCGAACTAGAGACCTCTTAATCTGCAGTAACCTGTGATGACTACTAGATCAACGAAGCATTTAAAATATTATTTACATAAATAGCATACAAATATAAGTCAATAATAGAAGATAAAATAGGCGTTAGAGATTGAGAGAGAATCGACGCAAAACATTGCAACTTGACTAAGGGGGCTGATCTACTCAACTATAGTCTTAGATAGTCTTACCCAAATAATGATGATATAAGATCAAAGTACTTATTCTACTATAGGGAACATTTAACTTTAAAATTCAATTTACATATTTAATTACTTTCTTATACATTAAGAAAAATCGCAACCGCAAACTTCACGACATTTTCCGTCAATTTCCACCCTAATGCAATTCAAATTAGATGACACAAAGGGTGGCTTTATATCGGATGTGCCTTATCGCTAAACAATAAGTATTTGAAACATAGGGCGAATGTGTTAACTATGAAAAATGTTGCGTTTAATGGAAATGAAATAGTGTGGCGAGGGGATTTGGACCAAACATTGGAAATTGGATAGGAAATGACTTTAACAGTCGCTACCGACAAATCCAGTGCAGGGCGCAAATGTTTGTTCAAGTACCAGGTGGTTCCCTAAGGGACGGCTTGTGAATGCCGTGTGTAGTGTTTTTGATTTAATAAAGTCGGAAGTTGTGTGTATTTGTGCACAGATATAGTGTTCCTTTCATGGTGTATAAAGGAGAGTCAAAACATTGCCATCAATGCAGTTAGACTCAATATTTATATCTATTACGCGTTACGCGTTATTTTTAATTGTAATGTTATAGAACAACAATAAAATCACATTTTTTGAGTTTATTTTTAAACTAAAATAAATTTCAATTTCCAAACGATGTATTGATAACTTTACACATCACACAAATGACAGATTTTTACCTTTTTAGTAAGCCTGTGAAATGTAGAATTACCTTTTTTAGCTATGAATTCTTTTTTGCACCGTACCCTCCATGGGACGATTAAAGATATACGTTGGATTCCTGGAAAACCGGTCTACCCCCTCAATCCCAGAATGGGCTACCTCAGCAGTCGGGAGCAGCTCACAAAATATTAGCGGCTTCTGGAGTCCTCCCTGCCTTACCTAACAACTGAGGTTGATCCCAAAATTACTACGGTCACCCTTCGGGCATTGTAGAGATACCCGGGCATTCATGACTTTCGTAACAGAAAGATGTATTTTTTTTTTATGTTTAAGCTGCCAAAATGACTCTGCCCTGCCTGATGGAAAACATGAGCAGAATCCAAGAGTGGTGGTCACCATCCTGAATGCGAAAAAGAACAATGCAGCATGGTGACCCACACTATGGCGGCCTGGGGGGAAAGGGGATGGTGAGGGGGATAGGGGGCGTTGGATTGGGGTATGGGCCTCCGGTATCCTCACTCACTCGATGAAACACAGCGTAAGCGCTGTTTCACACCGGTTTTCTGTGAGGCCGTGGTATCACTCCGGTCGAGCCAGCCCATTCATGCCGAAGCGTGGCTCTCCCACGGTATGGAAGACCAGTGAGTATAATTACTCGACCGAAACCACAGACAATAACTAGTTTACCAATACAAGCGTAGAAAAGGTTCAAACAACACTAGGACTTGCGACTAATCCTCTACACTAAAGCGAATCTGTGAAACGGCCCTTTTACGGGCCTTATCAGATCCAGGTAGACCGCAACAATCGATTGGCGATATCCCAAGCGCAAAGCTTTCACTGTATTGTTATTTTCGGATGTGGGTGGACGGTTAAGAGTTCTTCGACTGAACTAAAATTATAGTAGTCGTATAGCTGTAATGGTTGGCTTCTACTAAGCTAAGATTGAATTTGTTTATGCACTTACACGTATGTTGACAACTTTACGTCATATACGTTCAAAAAAGAGTAATGCAAAACGGAAACAGGTTTGATTCTTTGTATGTGTATAAAGCTAAACGATTTTTATCTGATGTATGTATTTTACGAAAAAAGTTATTTTATGAGAAACTGCCACTGCCACTTAATTCTGATTTCAAATATCCCTATTTTTTTTAAAATTAAAGCGTGTGACTTAAGATACTTAAGCTTATTATTTCATCAACAATAAATATCTGCCAGTAAAAACTCCATTGAAATCAGTCCAGCTGTACAGAGATTAGTCGGAATTAACAGACAGCAGCGGAGGAACAAGAGAAATGTTTAAGACTGGTTTCCTTTAACGGCTATAGTACTGTTACACTAATGAAGTTGGCCCCTATAAATTTGATACTCCCACTGGTTGATTACTTGTCAATCATATGTTATAATATTGTTTTGAGAAAAAAGAAACATAAAAATTCTGTCTTCAATTAAGTCTACCTAACAATTAATGATTTAAATGTTCTTTCTAACTCACTAAATACCTTTTAAAAGAACAAGTAAAGTGCCACCATATATTAAAGAATAAATCAACACTTTCAGTAATGATTTACACAAAAAACTAATAACGTACCCTACACAACTCATTAGGGACCCTAAGGAGGGACGTAAATAATTTCAGTCCCCTAGTGGACGGATAGTGGAAATAATCGACAGCTTGATTGAAAATTACCATTTTTAATATATTCTCAATATCTATATATCTTTACGCTATTGATTTGAGAGGGTGAGTAGTTAGAAAGCATTGTATTTAAACGTATGTGCCAATTAAGTACTGCTATTGGGATGCAATCGCATGGAAGTGCACGTGTCAAGGACTAATAGTCATAGGGACGATGTCTTTTGTTGTGATCTAAGTGTTCAAAATAACTTATTATATTTTACTAGCCGTGTTGTGCCTAGCCTAGTCGACTAGTGAGTTGTGATCTGTATCTGGTTATAGTTGCCGATAGTAAAACAAGGAATGAATTATTTAAAAGAAAAAACCCGACTGTGTCAATATCTGACGTATTTATTAAAATGATTAAAGAACCGAAAAGATAGAACTGAAAACAAAAGTTTCTTTAAATCCTTTTGTTTCTTGTTTTAATGTACCCAGTGTAACTTTTAAAACTAAGATTGATTGACTGATTGATTGATACAACTTTTGACACCTCTAGGTAATAATACGACAAGCCGTATAGGCTCTAGGGCGAATGAAAAAAAATACATACATACACTCAAAAAACATAACCCTCCTTTTTTCGCAGTCTGGTAATAAATCTCAGAGCGATTTGATCAATTGATAACAATAAAACTACAGGCATTTTGAGCAATGTTTGTGTGATTAATAAAAAAATACATAAATTGGTACATAGATTGACCTTCTCCTTTTTTGAAGTCGGTTAAAAATAAATAATCATGGAACTCGCGTCATCGTCACCGAACGCTTTTCATGAGCTATATTTTTTTACTTCTTTTATCGCGTATTTTATTTAAAGAGCAAGGTTTATTTCAGGTGCGCTTAAAACACTGTTTTTAGGGTTCCATACGACAAAAGGAAAAAAATTAAACACTTATAGGATCACTTTGTTGTCCGTCTGTCTATTAAGAACCCCTTTCTCAGGAATGCGTGAAGATATTAAGCTGAAATTCATATTATATACATAAATCTGCTGTTTCTTAGAGCTATGAAAAACCCAAACATCGAAGCCAATGCAATCAAAAGATACAGTCGTTTATGCTGCAAAGTTCCGACACTCGCAAGGGAATAAAAACCTACAGATTCTGAGTTCACGGGAAGTACTCGAACGAAGCAACGTTTTATGTTTTGCTTGTTATTTATCTGTCAACTGCCCTTAATAGTCCTGCTACATTCATATAGGGTTTGTATTAAAGTCTGGATGTAGTAAGAAAGCGGTTCCCGGACCCCTCCCGTCTCAGGTGCTGAGTAGCACAGCGTGTGGTTTTAGTCGGTTCGATTCCGACACACCGCCTCGCCTCAAACCCCGGTGGGGTGAAGGCCCGAGAGGGTTTCCACACGTAAAAAAAAGGGTTTGTATTAAAGTACATTCTAGAATCAAAATCACTTGTACTTATTTTGATATTTTTATATAAGCTTACACCTGACCGGTTTCGCCTCATGGTAACTACTGGCAGATAGTAAAATAATGAAACAAGTAAAAGTGATTTTAATTCTAGAATCTATTGAAACCAGTTCAATTAAGTGCCTAAGTAATCGAGTTTGTGTTAAGGATTCACTCTCTTTGCAGCTCTGTTGTCCTGTGTAATATGCTTTCGTAATCAGATTTTCCGAAATCAACTTGATGAATAGAATATTGGAGCAGAAATAGTGGTGATACTTTATATTGATAATCCATCACTAAGCGGACTGATGTTTTTAATGGAAAATAGCACTCAGAAAGATATACATAAGTTGGTCTATCAGCAGTCCGGTTATATTATAATAATATGATTTTAATGTGTGATGTGAGATCACTTAACCATCAGGTAACGGAGCTGTGCATTTTTCTTTTGCGCTGCATAATATCTTCAAAATTAATAAAAAGCAAATCTTCAAACAATCTGAGTAAAAAATATCTAATACAAGCTGAACCTCGCGGTGTTACCCGCGGTACAAAGATACTGTGTGAATTGTATCTTTATAAATTGTAGCCTATGTGTTATTCTGATGTATAAGCTTTATTATTGTAAAGTTTCATTAGAACCCATTCAGTAGTTTTTACGTAAAAGAGTAACAAACATCTATCCATACTTACAAACTTTCGCGTTTATAAACATATTAGTAGCATTAAATGTATCGACGAGCGACAAGCCAGTATCACATAGTTAACTACAATTTGAACATACTATATTCATCTGCGTACAGCTCAAGCAAATACCCATCCATATCCAACCCTTCAAATTCATTCATCCGAACGTCGATCAAGAAAATCCCTTTTATTTAAACCGTTTGCCTCTCTGGCGCTGCTAAATTACAAAATAGACTAGAACAAGGGCTTTATATAAAATAAACAGACCATTGTAAGATAGAACGTTCCGAGTGTACGACTGACAACAGCAAATTTCAATTTGGTAAAACCACGTCTCAGCGGTGAGATTAACAAGGCCCATGTTGAATGACGCTCGAGATAGAAATTTGGATATGGCGAGCAGAGTCACGTGCTCGAATAATGTTTTGTAACATTGTATGTAGTTCAGCGCAATGTGATTGCATAAGAGTAGAGGGCCCAATAAAAGAAGTGGTCAATGACTAACTTACCCTGACTCGGAATTATCAATTGTGTGATAAGCGCTATCGTTTGCTCTATGTCTATGTGTAAATGATGAGGTAATTATAAAAAAGGAGGAAACAATTGAAAAAATGGGATCAATAGATAGTAGTTAAGTGGGTATAAAACTATGGCTGTCTGAAAGAAATCGCTGTGCGCGATGAGACCGCCAATTGTTATACATACTTTGTGACTGTTCCTGTTATTCCATTTTTATTTTGAATATACAATAAAGATAAATAAATAAAAATAAAACGTGTGTTAAATTTTTTTTTTATCACACTTTTTTTTTACTATACTATCTTATTGATTAAATCCTTTGCACGTATTATTTCTGAACACAAAGCTGTCTAATTCTCTAATAAATATTAATAGTTTTAGAATTTAGTTCTTACATTTTCAGTATACGTATGTATAGATAATATACACACTTACATATGTATATGACAGTGGATTGCAACAGGCTGATGATGAAAGTCTACTTAAATAAAACAATTGTTGTTTAAGTATCTCAAAAAGATTCATTTAGATTATTCTAGCGCATGAAAGTATACTTATCCAATGATGTTAATGCATTATTAGGCCGCCATGGTGTCACCGTGGTCACCGTGATGCAATATTACATTGTCTGCATTCACAATGAATTTCGTAACCAACACTCTTGGATTCGGCTTATGCTTCTACCAGGCGGAGTAGTCATTTTGGCAGTACCAAACTAAAAAAAAAACATTTGGTACTTCACATTTCAATTTATTTTTTTAAAACAAAAGTAATCTCACAAACTTAATTTTATTTTGGTGAGAGTCGCCAAGATTGTTCCAAATCTTGACCTGCCTGGCTCTATTTTTCCTGATAAGTTGAAATCTGGAGCCTTTAAGAGTAGAGTGAACAGGTTTCTTTAAGATGGGCGTGTACCACCTTCGTCTTCATCAACACTCTCCATTAGGTAAGATGGAAGACAAACGCCTATTCCTTTACAACTATTTAAAAAAATTGAGCATGACTTTTGTGTGTAGAAAAATTGCATAACCACATTTTATACATGAAACACTTCTACAGATAAAACTCATGTCATATAAAAATCCTTTCTATTCACTTTAGTTCGGTTCGAGTTCAAGAAATAGCACATGGTTATTTGAGACTGCAAGTTTTAAAGCAATCGTGATTGAATTAACTGTTGAGAATTGCAGTCTAAGTATTAAAATTATTTCTTTGTAATTTTATCACAAAAATTTTGAAGACGAATTGAAATCAAAAAGTAATTATGAAGACTCCTTTATGTCACCATTCTTCTCACATCTACGTTACGTCGCTTTCTCTTGATATGTTAATTTCTCCACTGAATAAATAATTCATTTGTTTAAGGCATATCACTCAGCATTGTAGCGAATTAGACTTCATAACATAACATAACAATATTAACTCTTATTGCTGACGGTTTAAAGCTCAATTTGCAAACTCCAAATGAGGTTTGTAACTAAGATTTATATTTTGTTTGCCGTTGATTTGGTTCCGAGGCATTAACAGGGATTTGAATTTTCTTATTTGTGGGTATATAATGAATTTGTGTACGAATTCGAGCTTTTGTTCACATTAGAAAGAAAAAGCGTAGTACTTGTAGCATGTTAGGCAAATGATGCACATTATTTTTTTTAATTTTAAACAACATCTTAAGAGGCACCAAAGAAAAGAATAGCTTTGAAAAGTAGTAAATATACCTTATTGAACTGTGTAGACAAATGTCGTGGCAAAGTGTCAGTAATTTTGTCTGCCAATTGCACTTACTGCATATTCATTTTATCTTCTTACGCTTCAGTCAGGTGTTGCTACCAGTTTTTCATGAATATCTACACTCGTTTTTCTGTAGAGTTTTCTGTTCTCTCTAAGGCACGGTCAGTTAGAAAAATAATTCTCGTAAGAAAAACCCAACAACACTTGGCCGGACTCGGAAATTAATCCCAACACCAGTTTATTGACAATCGCATACGACAACTGATAGACCAATGAGGCAGCACGGCGTTAAAACTTACGGCGTACAAACCCGTTTATAAAATTGGCGGACGTCTCTTTATTAGAGGCTTAAGAATATTAATATGATATTTTTATGTATCAAATATCAAAAATCAAGCAAGGACACGTAACAATTTTACTACCCTGTCAAAATTGAAGAAATGACAACTAAGACTGCAGTCATGGAAAATACGTAACTAAAATCAGATGTTACGGCAATAAAAGTAAAAACCAGTGTCTTTTAATTCTAAACATATATCTTACAGACTAAAAAACAAAAATCTGTTTAAGACAGTTCACTTTAACCATTACAAGCGTACTAAAGGAATTGAAAACCCTAATTAAAAATGAACTGAAACTTTCATTTTTTCTTTGCACAAAAAGGGTGTATTCACACGATCAACCTTAAAAGGACGATTCATACCAAAAAGGGAGCAATTAGACCGTTACAAATACAATTAATAGTCTACATCAACCCTTCTCTTACTGTCGGTCAATGGGACCGAGTTCAGTGAAAAGTAAAATACGCACCAAATCGGCCGGAAGCCCTACCTAAGCAAGATGGCGACGTCGGACATATTGACGGGCGGCCGGAAACGACAGTGACATAACGCGATGGTACGCGACTGGCTTGCGTTCGGAAACGCGCTAAGGAGCTGTGATCGGTTCTGATAAAAAATGAGCTTACTTTTAGGGGCAAAGGTACTCCTTGGCGCGTGATTTTTATTGGTAACGGATAAAGGGTTTGTTTATACAAAGAAAATGGCAAAAGATTTTCGCCTTTACAAGAACTCCAACAAAATAGATTTTGATACAGAGCATCAAATGATTTCACACCTTTTCTAATTTTGTCACTTTCAAGAGACCGTAAACTATGAGAGCATTTTGATCAGCTAAATTGCAGATCAGAAGTCGATATGGTCTAAGTCTCGGTGATAGGCCGTTCCGTATGCTAAGCTGTCAGCACTTAACTCTATCAACTTGTTCTCTATTCGGCATTCGTGTATATTTGAAATAAACTCACACTAGATCCTGACTCCATGACTAAGAATCTCTGTATTAATACGTGAACGAAAAACTTTTGACCTCTTTTTAAGAAAATTGTGCAGACGGATGAGTATAAAATTTACCACAGTTAGAGTCTATATGAAGGACCGCAAAAAGGTAGAAATATATAAATAAAAAATAAATTGTGGTCGTATTTCGACCAGTGAGCAACCACTAGTTGTTATAGATAGAACATAATAATGAAATGAAATAGATATCTACATCTGCCCTCCGAGGACAGCTTATATTTTCTTTACTGCGTAAAAACCTTGAATTACAGTTATTATTTTTAGTTTTTAAGTATATTCAAAAGAAAACCATCATAAAATGTCACAAAGTATTTTAAAAGAAATTTTTTAACCTAAAGAGAATTTGAGCATTAAGTTTAGTGAGGTGAAGAACAAGAATAAGAGTATTTAAAGTAATAATGGTACTTCTGTAAAATAAAAATGTCTAATAAAACTGTCTCAGTATAAAAATGTGATATAAAAACAGGGTTCAAGAACTACGTTTCAAGAGAGTTTATTGTTGGAGGGTTAAGAGATTTGAAATAGTTTGTATGTTTCGTTGTTATATCTTATAGTAAGTAAGGTAAAAAAAGATAGGCTCGCATATATTACAAGAGCTATATAAAGCTCTAGCACACGAGGTTACGTGGATCTGCTAGAAAGTTATAGCTATGGGTATGCTTTTCTTTTCAATAATACTCGGCTTCTATTAGTCCAAGCGTGATGTTGACTATCCTATCTTAGGCACGGCAGCAAAAAACATATTTTATGATATAAAAAAAAGTTTTGTGTTATTTTGTGCATCGTCAAGCGCCTTCGAGGAAAAGGAAAAATAAGAAATAGAACTAAGATGTAAATATAATGCTTAGCAGTAAGCAGTAACACAGGTAGCGGGGCTAATGTTCAATAGTCGTTAACATTATCTACCCATAATCATTAGCCATTTTTCTTTGGTAGTACAGTAACAAGCCTCTATAGCTGGTAAAAAATTAAATAGTTGACATTTTCATATATTTTTTTAGTATTTCTTTACATTTTACTAGTAAAAAGAAATAATTAACACCAAACCACCTGACTCTTAAGCCGTTTGATTTATTAAACGTAATGGAGCCACGCTGATTCTATCACGAACGAGTCGGCTGGACCGAGGCAATACTAGCCTCGCATAGAAGGTCAAGGTAAAATGACTTTTTTTCTCAAATTTGATATTTTTAATATGAGGCGCTCTTGGCCCAGTTGCAACGACGGCGCGGTCAGTACCTGGAAGGGTGACCGCTAGTGGCATGTTACCATGAGCGTTAAGCAGTTGGTCCCGGTTGTTATCAGAGGATAACAGTCGTGAAGCTTACGAAGGCGGCTTGAAAACATCCAACGTTAAGATTACGTAGCCACAACGTTGTCTTGCCCGTCCCCAACCCGCACTTGGCCAGGGTGGGGACGTATGGCCTTAACCCTCTCCTGAGAGGAGACACGAGCCCAGTAGTGGGACATTATGGGTTGTTGACGACGTTGATGTAAAATGACAGCGTAAGTGTTGTTGTATTTCGTTAGTGAGTGGTGCAGCCCAAAGATGTAGAAGCATCACTAGGCTGCCATGGTGTGGTGGTGGTCACCATGCTGCATTGTTGCATTGCCTGCATCATCATCTTAGATTCTGCTTATGATTGTCATCAGGCAGAGTAGAGTCATTTTGGCAGGTCAACACATAAGAAAAAAGAGAAAGTCTGTAATATAATGCTTACAAAGAATCATACAGTACTCATTTTTCAAGTATTTTTGGTGGAAATCGAATGAATCAGAATTGCTCAGTAGCACATCAACAGGTCCATCATTGGAGACCAGATAAGTAATAAAGCCTATTCTTAATACAATGTAAACAGCTTTACTTCCTTTGTTCCACATACATTTTTGGATAATACAATCTAATATTATATTCTGCCTGTACATGGGGGGTCTCTGTGTTGCGGTTACCAAACGCATAACCGCAAACGTATCGATCTACGTTTACTACTTATGCTTACAACCCACTGTGGTAGGTCAAAAACCTCAAACATAGGCATCCACAACTTTATTCAATAAAAACAAAACAAAACCTCTAAGAGTGTACCTTCAAAACCATAGGTTTTCAATACTAAATTAAAATTAAATAAAAACGAAGTAAAATGAGCTTTATCACGTAGGCAAAAGAGTGGATGAAGTTGCAAAAGTCTAGATGTAGACAAAACGTCCCCGAGAGAGAGGACGAATCGTGATGAAACATTTATGAGGCTGGCAGTGACAAATTGTAGAAATGCTTGAACTATTTCTACGCATGTTGTTTTCGATGTTTTGTGTACAAGATGATCTTATTAAATGATAATATCACTTAATCAAGTGGACATAAAGTGCTAAACTGTGCTAATGGAACGCAAGCCAAATATTTTAACTCCAATTTGAATTATGACGACCTTAGCTTACTTATTTACCGTTAGAGAAGAATAAAAACACAAAAAAATTCACGCTCCCAAAGAGTAGTAAATTCCTAACTTTCCGTAAATGCCTCTTTATTCCTAAAACTTTAATGCTGATAATAAAATTAGTATTTTCAGCGCTACGTGATATGAAGGCTCAAAAGCCTTGAGGTGCTTTAAAAAACAAATAGAAAGGAGAGTCGTATAAATCACACATAATACGAACACACAAACGGGGCACTGACATAAAAGTGTATTTTAAATTGTTAATGCCATACCTATTCATACTTAACGTGCTTCTCGGATTGCGATGCTAATAATATGACGGAAGGCGGTATGATATTCATTATGAATAGGCTCCCGCTGGTGGGTTCGGAGTGAATATCATTTTATTTCGTTGTTAAGGAAATATGAAGAAATGCGTAAAAGAGTTTTGTCGGACTTAGATGTGGATTTTACTTTTACGATTTAGACCTCATTTTAGCGCCCTTTGTTATTGTCATAAATGAATGTGTCTAGAGTAAATTTACTCATTGATCTATTTAAACATATTTAACTATTTCATACTTGAATTCAATTTAGATTCACTTTTAATGTTTACGAACTAAATAAATATAGTTCGGGAACAAATTGAACGCGGCTTTATTTATGTTAATGCAGTCACTTGACCCATTTTCAGCAGTTTAAATAAATGTTTTTTGAATTGTATAGAGGCAAAAGAGCAGATAAGTTACCAAACCTTTTCTTTTCCTCCATACGAGGACACCTGCTGGCCTTGGAAGTCAGCGTTTTAGAGAGGTTCGGCTTGGCTCTTCCTTCCGGTGCCAGATGCCAATAACTCAAACCTTGAAACTCAAAGTCACTATTTCTCTGCCTCTATGATTTCGGATCCTTTAAGCAGGGTGTGAAAAAGCATCACTATAGGCCGCCATAGTGTGGACCACCATGCTGCAGGGTCTACATTTGCACGCTTTGGTAGCTGCAAATGTAAACCACACAAAATAATTCCACTGCTGGTGGGCACCAGCATTTAAAGATGCTTAAGTGTAGTCATGTCCCCCCCAGTTCCGCTAACACCTGTTTGCTGTGGGATTCAATCTCACTCCAGTCGAGCCAGCCCATGAAGTATCTGTGTTAAAACATCGCTATTTCGGAAATTCTTTACGTGTAAAACTGTAATGTACAGACACAGGTCTTTATTCCTGAAGACCTTTGCCTTCGACACATCTGCCAAAGCAGACGTGTTTTAAGTGCCTATATTTACCAACTACAATTTATCTACATTTGCGTAGTAGTTAATATGCAGCAATGTAAGGTACGTTATTCTGTTAACAATATTTCGCACTTTAAGGTCATATACCTGTAAGCGAATCGAATTCAAGTTGTAACCCAAAAGAGTAAGAATTAAGCAGCTACACAATACAAGGAAAGCGTACTAAATTTTTGATTTTTGTTATTTAAACTTCTTTTCCTAATAATGTTCTGTCTTGTGAAATTTAAGACAAAGCTCAGTTCTCTCGGGTAAAGCAGTGTCAAAATGTTCAAGAAAATTTAGGTATGTCAAAACTCGTAGACGTGACTAAACACTTATAACTTTGAAAGTACTAACTAAAGAAGTTTACTATAAACACTTTAAGTAAACATTTAGATTAAATTTGTTGCGGTGCTCGAAACCAGAAGCTTCGAAGAGATTTCCCTGGCGGCCTTACGATTTAGTCTGGATACACAGAGAAACACATAGTCACGCTTTGTCTTGGTACAGTTTCAATTCTTCTCTACTAATGTTTTATCCACATAATGTTCTTTCATAATACAGTGCTCACCAAATTGAAATTGGATTAATCTAAGATTGTATCACAGAACTGTTTAGTCATTTTAAAAAGTTTAGTTCAGTCCAAAATCACAATTCTTCTGAATATAATTGTAAATGAAAATTTATTAACTATATTAAAGATTTATTAAATATATGTGTTGTTGTATTCGTTGTTTATTTACCTACACAATTTAATGAACAATAATCCCTTGAGAAAAGGGTACATTTTTCTCGGTACGTTTAAATTATATGTAGGTCCGAAAATACTGCATAACACCCGACAACAAAAAATACCGACAATTTCCGATAATAAAATCTTCTTATATCATTTCCCACGTAGAAATAGTTAAACAATTGCGTGAAATTGCAAATTGTATACAGTTAAAACGCCATTGAATCTTTGAATGCAACACAGAACATGTATGCAGTCCAATAAAGCTCCAGCCACAAAGCGTCATTCACATAATGCGGAAAAAGTACATTTTTGTGGCGAATTTCCCCTTTTTTCCCTGACTTCCCAAGAGGCGACAATCCACGTCACTCGCGTGGTTTAATTGCGAGTAGTAAAACAAACGGGGGACGCCGCGAGTGCGACTGAATCGCGCTTGTGGAGTGTGCTGGGACACGACAAACGAGCGATTGGAAATAATCTTAAATTTTTAAATCTATATCGAGGAAGCTTTAATGGATTTCTTAACATGTCTATATGTTTTTCTAGTTATTCTTATAACTAGAAAACGGATAAGCGATGTGATGAGAGTCGCTATTGTCAAGTTATTGTGCCCTATTATGTCATATGAGGCAAATGTGGGTACCGCCATGTGCGCATGGAAAACAGCCATTTCCAATAACAAAACTCTAGTTAGAACGGGGGTTTATTCTACATTTTTTTTCAATATTATTAGGTATAATTGATTTAATACTTTTATAGACGTGCAGGATCAATTTTTGTTCTTTTTTTGAAAATTTTAATTTTTTAATTTTTTTAAAAATTATAATGTAAATTCAAGTAGTTTTCAATAAGTGGTTTTCAATCTAAAATGAAGGTTCAGGAAATCGCATATAGAGACCGTTTCAAAAATCTTGATTAAGCTGTAGGGGACTGAACATTTCTACTAATATCGTAGCTGTTCAACAGAGGTACATTGTTTGCATTGCAGATAGTAAATAGTTTTATCGTAGTAACATTTACGTATTGGTTTAACAGTGACAATTAAAATATTTAAAGACTAATTGTTTAAATTGTCACTAAATTTTAACGCTAACAAAATTTGCTGCTTTGAACTAATAGATTATTGTACATGATATATAATTATACTAATTCCAAACAATGAATTGTAAATTACTAATTTCATAATTTTTTTTGATTACAGGTAAGCATTGTTTCAATCGTCTTACAGCATAAAGGTAATCAAGGAAAGGAAAGAAGTCATTTTTTTAGTCTTTATAGATGGCTATAGCTTTCTCGCTGCTACGCTATTCAGCCAACAACAAATATCAATATGCTCCAACGGGTCGCCCGTCTGTACAATCCACTTCACAATTGACAAGATATAGTAGACACGCATACTGTAATCCTCAGTACACATTTGCACCACGTCACAACAAACTGACAATAGTCCGACTGCTAAAGTTTAAGCATTCTCTTATACTTAACAATGAGAGAACTAATTGTTTACAAATTGATTCAAGTAGTTCGTTGTTAAGACTGTTTATTTCGTACTGGGCTTAAAATATTACATTTTCAAATAATATAATATCAATAAAATACAGCAAAATTTAGTTACTCAAAAAAATACATTACCTAATAGTAGACAAAGGGAAATGGAGTTGAAATTGATAACGTATACATTGCCTTGACAGTTGTATTTATTAATTTGAATTTGTATACTATACTATAACTATTCAGCCACATATTTGATGGGCTTTTTGTACTTCTTTATATATACCTTTTAGGATTAATGGTTTGTCTGTAAGTTTTGAAATTTTATATTTAAGCAATATTTAAAAATATATTAAAATATCTTACAAATATTGATTGAAATTAGATCATCATCATCATCATCAACAACCCATAATGTCCCACTGCTGGGCTCGGGTCTCCTCTCAGGAGAGGGTTAAGGCCATACGTCCCCACGCTGGCCAAGTGCGGGTTGGGGACTGGCAAGACAACGTTGTGGCTACGTAATCTTACCGTTGGATGTTTTTAAGCCGCCGGAAGGCCTCCAACTAAGCTTCACGACTGTTATCCTATGATAACAACCGGGACCGACTGCTTAACGTGAACTCCGAATCACGGAGACGCTCATGGTAACATGCCACCAGCGGTCACCCATCCAGGTACTGACCGCGCCGTCGTTGCTTGCCCTCGCTGATTGTTTCTAATCACCGAGTGCAACTTAGGTAAAAACGTTTATTTAATTAAATTCAATTCTTATAACATTACTAGCTCCAGTCACTTGTATCGCGGGTATAGCTGTAAAACGTAGCCACGGTTTAGCCGTGATAGCGTGACAGACAGACAGAGTTACTTTCGAATTTAAATTTTGTATGGATACGTATACACTTAAAATCACCCACAACACATAACCAATCAAAATAGGTTGTAACTTGCCACCCTAAAATTCCTAAACACACGTATAAACGGAGTCCCTCATAACCCAACTTAACAATAGACCTCGGGTTAAACTAATATCATATTATTTGACAGATACTGGTAAGTTATGGTCTAAGAGTATAATTTGTGCTCCAACTTGGATCACTGACCGAAGGTAACTTAGAGTCAAGTTAACATAACTAATTTAACCGAGCCGTGACTTAGGCTTCTACTTCAAGTGGGCTGGCTTCGGTGCTGTAATTTAATATTTGCTATTCGGTTCAAGCTTAGGGACAGTAGCGTATGTTGTCGTCAAGGTCACTTCAACAAATATTGAATTAACAATAATATTAATATTATATACATATAAAACAAATATATCCCAATGACTCCTGAATTGTTAAAAAATATTCAAAATTTGATATAAACTTTCACAGTGCAGAGGCTACTATTTAGACACTAACCTACATTTTTTCATCAACAGTTTTTACGCATCATAGCCTAGAAGTTTCATAAGCGCGATTCAGACGCTTATATAAATCAACGAAAAGAATTGGCTTTTTAATGAACAATAATTAACCAGGCTTCATTTACCTTCAAACCAATGCATACAGAAAATATTTGTTGAGCAAAAAGTTCGATTTAATATGAAAAATGAAGACGGTGTAATTCATATATCTTTTTTTGTTTGGGAACCTCCTCCAGTCGTCACTCTACCGACGTTTATGGTGAATTGGTGTCGGAATCGAACCGACCAAAATCAAACAGTGTGCCGCTCTGTGCATAAATATCCCCCCGCTTTGAAAACAGTTGTAATCGGAAGTCAAGTTTGACCTAACGTGTTTATCTACTAACGAGTTTAAATGGTCAAGCACAAGGATTGATGTAGCAGATACGCTACAATAGTTATTCATGTTTTAAATAGCTTAATAGCATATTGCTAAATAGCTTATTGAACAGGCTCTGCCTAATTTAGGTCTGAGCAGTATTACGTTACATGTTGTAGAATCTTTAATTGCCTCGCTGGTGTAGTGGTAGCGTATGCGACTACTGTTCTTGAGGTCTCGGGTTCAATTCCCGGGTCGAACCAAATGTTTGTATGATCTGCAAATATTTGTTTTATGTGTTTTATATGTATAGTATTTTAAGTATTTATTAACAAAAGAAGTATATATGTACATATATCGATTGTCTAGTACCCATAACACAAGCTCTGCTTAGCTTGGGACTAGATGGTGTTGTGTGTTAGATTTCCGATTTTTTAATAACCTTGTGTGTGTAGGGTATGCAACACTGATTTGTATACTTCTATATGAAGAACATGTTCAATAACGATTTAATTTCAGTGCTTTCTCTTTTTAACATCTTTTTTTTACGCTCAACATATCCTATGTTACTTTCCGAGTTTTAAATGTAATAAAGAGACAAATAAATAAAATAATTTACTTTATATTCGTACGCTACGAGTATTAAGGAAAGTGGTGGTATGTTATCGTTTCAATGACTCTGCCATGTCATTAAGAAGGAACTCGTGTGCTTTCTTTTTAAACACAAATCGGTAAGTGGACATCCTGACTTCAAGCGTTTAGCGCATTCCAGAGTAGGACTGCTTGAACGAAGCACAAAGAGTTCACGAAGTCAGAATTATGAGATGGACATGAAAGAAGCAGATTATTAAACAGAGGTAGGGATCCAAGTTAATTAGAGAGGATGGGGAGGTGAGAAATGAGAGCAAATCGGTCAGAGCTCGCCAATTACAGCGTTGGCGAATGGGTAGCCAATTCAGTTAGAAACATAAATCAGACACGTGGTCATAGTGCGGAAAATAAAAAATGAACCGAATGTTGTTAAGAAGGCGGTCTAGTTTCTTAAGGAGGTCTGCATTCAAGTCGAAATAACATACATCACCATAGTCGATCAACGGATTTATCAAGGATTGCATAAGCATGATTTTGGTTCTAAGAAGCAGGAAATTCTTAATATTAAACCTAACGACCAAATGACGTAAGTCATATTTGCCAAAATGTGGGTATTTAAGTTCCTATGGTAGCCTGTAAGAGATTGCCTCCGCCGACAAGGACGCCAATTGTACTACTCAAATTTTTCTGTTAACCTTGAAATGAAGACGGTGTACAATAAAGAGATTTAATAATAATATTATTATTATTAAATCGCCGCTGCCTATCCCTTTGAGGATAAAGGATGTTCAAATGTAAAATCTACATAATATCTACAATCTTATAACTTAAACCTTAAACTGTTATCCACTAAATTTAGCGAGGCGATACCGATCGAAAACTGGCCGTACAACCGTACAGGGCACAGGATGCAGAATAAACAATTAGGTAGGCGCCTCACTTGCCTCCTATTATTGGATTAATTGAGAGGATGATAGTCGAGGTATATAATAATTTTGCTAGGAAATGTTTGATGTTATTGAATGCGATATCGTATACGGCACTATTTTAAGTTATGTATTTACATTTTTTTTTCTTTAGAACTTTTTATGGGGAAACAATTCTGTCATACATTCATTCATTCATTGCTGGCAATGAAACTCTCAAAAGAAATAAATCTCCTTCGATTTTGCTACACTTTTCATTGATGCTCCTATCCTACGCTACAGCCGTGTAGCGTGATTGCGGTGGTACTTAGATATGTTTGGTAAATATCGGTCCAGTAGCGTAACAGTGTCAGCTCTTTTCCAAAAAGATGTAACACATTTTTGGCGCATGATTACTTGACGAAGTGTTTGCGTAGAGTGTTTTAAAATTTTAAGTTGTTACCGGTAAACACATACACATAAAATCGAGGCTAGAAGTTACACAGATATGATAACAGTCAAGTAGTAAATCAACCGAACGTAATGAACTGAGCAAATCAAGTTCATTTCAACAGATTTATGGACAAAGAGCTCTATTGTCTAAATCTTCATAACTTAAGATGTTCAAACCACTAGAAATCAATGAGTGACCCCAATTATTTGCCTCAAGTTATAGTTTACTGAATATTTAATTGTTGATTCAGTGTTTTGGTTGATGGTCGATCCTAAGCAAACAACTTTTGGAAAGACTGTTAGCAGATATTTCGGTGTTCTGATCAACCGTATGTTCGTACAAGCTACCTAAGCAAAATATGATTTATTTCTATAAAAAAGGATAAGAAATATTTTTACGATTTAAGAATATTTGTATAATATATCTTAGGATTTAATATGGCACTAGCTGCGACAAAAAATATGGAATTTTGATCTTGATTTGAAATCAATATGGATTTTTTGATGTAAGTAAATAATAAATTAACAAACAGACACTTCAATTTTATTTATTTATTTTCGTAATAATATTACTGTCAGCAAAAAATTGTTTTATTTTCTTTTTTATTTCAAATTAAACTAAATTCATTAATTAAGTTCATAATAAACGAAATTCATAAATAATTTATACATACATGTAATATAATAATTTATATATATATATATATATATATGTAAAGAACTTCTGTGAAATATTTTCAACAATAAACCGTGACCCTATTGTAGGCGCCTTATGACAAATGTTCGGAGTAATGATATTTTAGAATAACTGTCCTGTAAAATACTTTTTGCATCGGGATTATTTGTTAAAAAAATGCACTAATCCTGACCTTCTTAGAAGCTCACAGAAGCTATAAATGGTGAATACTATAAAAAAATATTCTCAACCATTGCTTATCTATTAACATCAAATTTGAAAGAAGTTTCCCATTAAATACCCGCACGTACTTTTGATTGTACCACCAAGGAGGCGCGGAAGTTAGTACCATAACGGTAATCAGGTTGTATTGTTTTAGAAATTGTGAAATAATAGCTCAAACGTGAAGAACATTTGTGGATGATATAAAATTCTTGTCCACTCAATTTCATTATTTTTTTTCCTTTTTTTAGGGTCTGTACCTTAAAAGTAAAAACAAATTCACCCTTACTGGATGACTTTGTCCGCCTGTCTGTCTGTCAAGACCCTTTTTCTCAGGAACGTTTGGAGATCAAGCCGAAGTTTATACCAAAAACTCAGGTCTACTGTCCCTTGGAGCTGTGAAAATCAAACTTCCAAGTCAAAGCAATCGAAAGATACAACCGTTTATGCTGAAAAATTTTAGCTTTTGTTTTTTGCTGAATCAAAACCTACAGGGTAATGCCCGTGTACTCAGAATCTTGAAATTTGGTATGAAGCAACGTTTAAGAGCACAGATAAAGAAAAAATATTATTATTATCAATTTTTTTTAGTTACATCATGTATATACCAATTGCGATTGGAGAGGCCTATGTCCAGCTGTGAACTGCGATAGCCTGATGATAATGATATAATAAACCTACAGGTTTATACGAAACCTTCAGTGCGCGTGTCCAACTCGTACTTGACCGGCTATAACTTTAATGTGTAATTGACTTTGCTGAATCTTTACAAATACACATTTTAGACTCACATATGTCAAAATAATCGCCTTTCACACATAACAAAACAAAATATTCAGAATTTCATGCACACACAAGTACATTCTGTGTCGTAACAGTGTAACGGATAGGTCCTTTTGGACCTATGCTTTTACAGAGAGGAACGCCTGCATATGGCTACTCCCTACCTTATTGCTCTATGTACTACAACCTGTATGTTGAAGATTTTACAAAGTTGTGATGACTAAAAATAAGCAAAATGTCGTGAAGGCAGTTTGATGTGCAGAAGTTGACTGATATTAGACTAAACATCTAAGAAATGATTAATGTAATGCGTGAAAGAATAGAATTACAGTCAGAATTTAGCCATGTTAATTATTGGCTAACCAACATTTGTATACTCTGTTTTATAGTTAAAATATATTTTACAATAATACATGGCATTGTGTTACAGTTACTTATGAATAAGCACCATGTCCACAATAAACAACAGCATAATCATAATTTTATATTAAAAATACAATTCAAGTTTTATCTAAAACAAACGTATTTAGTATGGTTTTGTGAAATTCTTTAAGTGAGTCAGTTCATATTTCGACCAGGGCGCTGCAACTATTTTACCTAATAGTTGTGAATAATCCACCTTGTGTCTCAGAAGTTAGTATAGAAATATGTAACCTATTACATTCCTTCGTTTTTCGAGTGTGACTCTTTGTGTAGTTTGTGAGCTTAAAGTGTGTCAATCTCGATTCATATGATTAAATCCTTTTAGCTATACTAGAGGTATATTTAAGGTGCTAGAGGAATACGGTCCAGCCTTAATTTGCGTTGCCTAGTATGGTCTCCATACAGGGCTGCAGTTCTCCAGATTGCCATGAACCTGGCATGTAAATAGATATGTTTGACTAGGTATATCATGTAAAATGCCATTATCACACGATAATTCCGAAACGAAAATGATTCCTATTTTCTATGATAAAACTGCACTGATACGTAAAAACTGTATATGAAGTACGAACAAATAAGAGATTGAGTCGACAAGAGCACTTAAAATCATCACAGACTGGCGCATTGACTACGTAAATATGGTACCTCGATCTATACATTGAGTAAAGAACTATGTGTCAAAATATTTTGGACGAGTGGGTGGCAAATTTAACTAGGTCCACTTTTATGATCAGTTATAATAATGAAATGGGTTTAGTTATATTGGACATAGAGTTTTGATTTATTTGGCGATACAGTTGCCATATGTGCGGTTTATTTTGTAAGTGGCGAAGTTTCCTAAGTGGGTTCTTTGTTAATGAGATATTTTCTGCAGATTGTATACTTAATGTGTTCGGATAATGGGGGCGCGAGGGTGTTGGGTAGTTTTCGTAAGTTCGGAGGGGCTTTAGTGTCGTAAAGAGAATGAATAGTTTGGTAATCGTTACAGTTATCATACTAACAGGAAAATGACAAAAACACAGCTTTTTGGCAACTCGTATTCGGACTTGCAGCGCACAGCTTTAACAAAAGCTTAGTACTTACAGAAACTATTATTATTATTTTGTCTGAATTTCTGTGGATAAAAAAATGCGTTCAGTCTTATCTTGTTTCATGTAAAAGTAGGGGGTGCAGTGTTTACAAACTCTTGCGAACTAAGGTTGCTATTCATGTCTTTTTTATTTTTATTTATAAATCTGCCAAAATGGATAGAATCCAAGAGAAGACATCCAACCTCATAATGAATAGAAAAAAATTAAGCATGGTGATCCGCACCATAGCAGCCTATTGCGATGCTTTTGCATCGTTAGTTTTGCTCTAAGTAAAAAGAGTGTAATTAGAAGATATCTAGCTCACATAGGTCACACATAAGACATCTATATCTTGTAAAAGAAAATACTCGCGAGCATACTAATCAACATCCGTATTTTTAAATTAATTTATTTGTAAAATGTTAAAAATTAATCTTGAAACTGCTTCTTTCAATTTTTTTAGTTAAATTGCAGCGCTGACCTTAAAGATTTCGACCCAGTTGGCACTGAGTGAGGCACAAAATAAAACAATTGAAGATCCAAACACTAGTACTTCTCAAATTGATATTATTTAACGGACCTGTATGTTTAGAACTGAATAATTCAGACTAAGAAACCAGAATTCTTTCGAAGTTCGACTCTCATCCACGAAAAATATTTAGGTAATAAGCGCGACCTTTTTTCTGTGTCTGGGTGTAGATTATAAAAGACTTGTATAACTTTAAAAGTATTAAAATATATTTATAAACAGTTTTACTATACTATATAGTAAAGGCCCTTCCTAGTCCGAAATAGAATACGTGAGATGTGTGAGGTAGATATTATTATTGATAATATTCAGATGACTTTAATACCAAGGTTCATCTAAACTAACTTATAATAAAATATATTTTAACTGATTATGTTATATAACTGTAACCACGGCCAGTGCAACCTGGTCGAAACTTCAGACAAATCAGAGGTATTCAATACCTTTAAATAAGTGATCACGTTAATTCCCGTGAAAATAATTGTATTTTTCATCTATACAAAAAAAATATTTTGAATGCAAACAAAATGAAATGCATTATACATTATGGAATACAAACATTATGAAAGTAATACGATTTTTTTGAGGTGAAAAAAGTAGTTTTTTGTCTGTGTATCTGTCTGTTTGTTCCGGTTAATCTCTGGAACGGCTAGACTTATTTTCATCGGATTTTCACTGGTAGATTGTTGATTATATGGATAAAAAGTAACTTAGGCAGTTAAACACATCACGGGAAGCTGTTATATTTGCTGCTATATTTTGTTAAAATATAAAATGTTACGATGTTAGTAATCACAGA
This sequence comes from Hyphantria cunea, assembly GCA_003709505.1. Classification (NCBI taxonomy): domain Eukaryota; kingdom Metazoa; phylum Arthropoda; class Insecta; order Lepidoptera; family Erebidae; genus Hyphantria; species Hyphantria cunea. The sequence continues at coordinate 603,865 of PKRV01000348.1, forward strand.
AAAAGAAACCTTTTTGTCACTATACATTACCTGATTTTTGAAAAATTGAATAGAGTAAGGCAGATAGTTGGCGCGGACTACCGGTTTTGATTTAGACAGGATATCCGTACTGTGGTTAGCGCATATGATACTATTCTGTGGTTAGATTTATAATTAAATTTCATTTAATAACTGGGAGCTTTCATTATGTGAAATATGATATGCAGAAAATAATGTGTAATGTCGTTGCGTGTTATATATGCTACTGTTGAACAAATGATCAAGCGGTTAAAGACCCTTTTTTGTTGTTGGGTGGAAAATCCCTTCCGACCTTTCGCTCCCCGAGGACTCTGAAGTTGGAGTATCTAGTGTTTACACTAAAAACCACCCCAAAGGCTGGACTCAGGTGCCCTTCTCTGATTAGGACCCAGACCATGTGCTATTGTACCACCCAAATAGAAGTTGTGAATACTATTTTTAGTCAGAAAATAGTTTTCTGAGGAATTGGTGTGTTATTTATTGCCTTTGGTACAAATTTTAATTTGCATTACCGGTATCCGTGTGTGGTAGTAGCAACTTTCTGGTTTCCCGGGAACTGAGATAGTTTGAAAGACCAAAGTCTTAATTTTTATGAAATAGGAGACAAAGAGCGGCTGTAATACATGATGAAGTCGCTACCGACGTCCTGTTACATTTGAAATTTTTATGTCTCGAAAACAAGTGCATATAATTGACTGACTATATTATACTAATCAACGGTCTCTTGGGTTTAGCGGTTAGTGTATGCGACTGCCGATCTAGAGCTCTCGGGTTCTATTTCTGGTTCAGGTCAAAAGTTGTAACTAAGTTTTTCTGATTATAGAAATGCTTAGTAAGAGTTTGGAAGTTGGGGTCTTAAATCTTGTACCTCCATGATCGAAATCAGCTAGGAGAATATCATTATAGTCTTTATCATACTAATCGACCTATTGTTTTATCTACAAATTTATACAAAACAAATAAAAAACTACAATGACTTTGGAAAAGAATGAAGACGACTGTATTATGTTTCACCGTCTAGTCCTGGTAGAAAAACAAAGTAACAGAAACAAAATTGTACATAAAATGCAAAATAACCGCAATACGAACTAAGTTTTGTAGTTAGCAACTAGCCCAAAGCTTTAACCCACTTGTAAGATCGCTCTCTGAAGTTGTGCAGGTTTAACAACTAAATACCAGCAAAGTACAAAATACTTGTGATATTAGTGTTTTAGAAACGTAAATAAATAATTAAAATCAGTCACAGAAAGACGGCAGTAAGATTTGCCCTCTTATAAAGAATTAAAGGAGAATGAGAATCAATTGCAATTTGAACTTCAAATAAAACGTAGGAGAGCCACGCTACGGCATGCGTGGGCCGGCTCGACCGGAGTGATAGCACGGCCTCACAGTGTACCCTATTTCAGGCCAACAAGTATTATTCTTATTTTCATATATAATAAATAATATCAGTGACTATAATTTGTTTCTATAATTTTAAATTATCTATAAATTAGAAATGACTAGTTTCATTATAGACAACAAAGTTGGCACATTAATCTAATAAAACTATTAATATTAGTAATCAGTCTTATCGTACCTCATTATAATAAATAATTTTATGAAAAAATCACTGACGCTACAGTTTCGTTCCGTATTGATACATTGAAAAATACAAATAGGCTTGATTTTAAGGAAACGTTCACAAGGAAAAGTAACAGCAATAAACGACAGCTTTATATATTCCGCGGAATAATACGCACATTTCGGTGTACAGTAGGGACGCAAAACTTTTACAAACAAATTCAAGAGCGAAAAGTACGTAACTTTAAAAACTAATTTCTTAAAAAAGTACTCCACCCAGCGGAGGTATTCTAATCAACCGTCAAATATTTCCGAACGGCAAACTTTTTTTAATAACATCTCAGTTTTTCGCAACAAGAATTCAAATTGAAATGTCATCGCGTACCGTCAGATCGGCCGGGTGGCATATTGCAGGGTGCTTGGCAATAACACAAAACTTTATAACGATAGCTGATATTGGAATATAGATCGTATTGCCTCGTGATAAAGAAGTAGCTAATAGTTTATTAACTTTGTACGTTTCTTTATTCCTATTAGTGCAACGGGCCATGCAGCGTATAATCGGTTTTTAATGAAAAGATTAGTGCGCTCTGAATTGCTATTGTCGTGGCACAATCAATGGGATGGCGGACACTTCGGGAATTTTCCAATTTGGTGCTCTCGTTGACACGCTTTCATCTATATAAATAAAATTTAATGTATGAATGAAGTATGTAAGCTCAGAACTTTCGATCGAGTGCTCCAAATCAGATAATTCTTTTTTCTATGTGTTCCTTATTGTTGGGGCAAGGTTTGTATAGAACCCCCACAACTGTATCCCTACGTTGTCGTCGTGTGGGGGCTTGCGTGGGTCGATGATCTCTGGGGCTGCGCCGGTAGAGCCACTCATGCCGGATTGGCCCAGAGGGAGACTCCAGACCAAATGGGATACCAGACGGAGTCGAATTTTGACTGCCGCGGAGGGCACTCTAGACGTCCTTCTGCTCTAGCAGAGGGCGTATTAGAAGTGCGAGGAGGCGAGCTCGGTGTGCACTCACCCTGCCTCCGAGCGGGTAACACAGGAGCTAGTCTTGTGTTACCCTCGCCGCTACAACGTAATCCCACTAGGCTGTCGAGTTAGGTCAAGTCTCTGACTCGACTGGGACCGTGGGTCTTGGCTTAACCGCCCGGACCGCGAGGAAGAAAACCTCTATAAAAANAAAAAAAAAAAAAAAAAAAAAAAAAAAAAAAAAAAAAAAAAAAAAAAAAAAAAAAAAAAAAAAAAAAAAAAAAAAAAAAAAAAAAAAAAAAAAAAAAAAAAAAAAAAAAAAAAAAAAAAAAAAAAAAAAAAAAAAAAAAAAAAAAAAAAAAAAAAAAAAAAAAAAAAAAAAAAAAAAAAAAAAAAAAAAAAAAAAAAAAAAAAAAAAAAAAAAAAAAAAAAAAAAAAAAAAAAAAAAAAAAAAAAAAAAAAAAAAAAAAAAAAAAAAAAAAAAAAAAAAAAAAAAAAAAAAAAAAAAAAAAAAAAAAAAAAAAAAAAAAAAAAAAAAAAAAAAAAAAAAAAAAAAAAAAAAAAAAAAAAAAAAAAAAAAAAAAAAAAAAAAAAAAAAAAAAAAAAAAAAAAAAAAAAAAAAAAAAAAAAAAAAAAAAAAAAAAAAAAAAAAAAAAAAAAAAAAAAAAAAAAAAAAAAAAAAAAAAAAAAAAAAAAAAAAAAAAAAAAAAAAAAAAAAAAAAAAAAAAAAAAAAAAAAAAAAAAAAAAAAAAAAAAAAAAAAAAAAAAAAAAAAAAAAAAAAAAAAAAAAAAAAAAAAAAAAAGGTTTGTATAGAAAAAAAATATACGGAAACCGAAATGGTTATATTTTCTTAGTCCGCAACTGAACATAACCTGTGGAAACCTGAAGCGTTCATAAATACTGAAGAATTTTTTAGAAATAGTCATTTAGTCTCTAATATAAAGAGATTAATGACGCGGATATTTGTGTTTTATTTGGATTGTTAAAACAACGAATCTTACAATGATATATATTAGCTTGCAAGAGAGCTAATCAGGTATTACACAATTGCGTGTTATGTATTAGTGACTTCACATTAGTGACTTCCCTCAGTTTTTATCTTAATTACTGCATGCATTGATTAATTATTACACATACTCACACCATTATACTCCGTAGGGGTAGACAGAAGCTTACACACATGTTTCTAAATAAAAATGCTTATATTTTACTAAACACGTATATATTATAAAAAATACATATTGACAAAAAATTAACGAGCATCTCACAAAGAAACATAGAATTTGCCCTGGATGGAAATCTAGCCTGCGACTTCTGGGTTAGTAGTTAGAATCGCTCACCACTGGGTCAACAGGACAAACCTAATAATAAATACTTATATTTATCTACATCTAATCTTATATAACGTTATTAGCAAAAATGCGTAAGTACAAACAACACGCAAAAATATAATTAAGAGTTTTCACAATAAAATGATAGAAATGAAAGTGAATCATTCTTTTACTAATTGGTTCATCATACTTATGCGTCCCTGGAGCGTGTCCACAACGCTAATAAAGCCTTAAACAGTAGGCCTACATAACAAGTCCAGATACATTTTTTAATTAAATATACGTGATGATTCTTTAAAGAGTGCGATCCGATGTGGATACGATTATTGTTAAGCTGGTCTAAAAAAGTAGTACCTTCTTTTTATTACTTACTGTACTTAACTTTACATTAAAAACTAGCAATCCACTCCGGCTCCGCACTGGCTCTTTACCGAAAATATCATATAGCCTATGGTAACCCGAGAACATGTGCCATATTTTAGTCAGTATAGTCAACATTTTTGCAAATCATATACGAAACCTTCCTTCGGAATCACTCTTTCTATGGACAAAAACGCATCAAAATCCGTGCAGTAGCTTTTGAGATTATTGTGAACAGACAGAGAGACGCGGCGAAGGACTTTGTTATATAATATCTATTGATTATCCCAAAAACGAATAAAAAAATTATTCATTATGACAAAATGCGTAAAGAATTGATGTTTTTTTTTATTTTAAGCTATTTATACAGTTTCACGATAAAGTCTAATTTGCGTTAACCTTTTATGATATGGAACGTCAATACAATAATAGTTAAACTTATACTGAAGATAAGCCATGTAGGGTTCGTTTTTTATTTATTAGAAAGACGGTCTCCACGTCGTCCACATTTATTTATATTATTTATCATTTATTTCATCACAACTAAGACTTGAAGACTCGTAGACTTAAGATTTAGCGACATTAAACACTTGCATTGTCAGAAACAGCTGATCCGGCTGGTTGCTATTTCATCGAAAGAAGAAGAATAAGTCATGTATACTAGAAGATACTAAATATGTAGAAATTTGACAAAAAATCTATAAACACTTTAACAAAATAACCAAAATCACGATAAAATTTACACATTGACTGGTGAAAGAAATAAAAAAGTATTTGAATGTTTCCTTGCAGTTAGAAGCTACTAAGTATTATTCGAACTTGTTCCACTCTAATTATCTACATACTATGTTATTTGGGTAGGTTATTATTCTACGTTTCAAAAAGATCTATACAGATCACTCTCAAGTTTTGTCATGATATAAAACCTGTATCAAAGATTATTTTAAGTATTTTTCGTATCAGTTTTATACCTTATTACTTATCAATGTAAGCACATTATGTATCACATTAAAGCACGAGAGGTCACAGTAGTTACTTGTAATATTTGAAGTATAAATATATCCCAAAGTTAGTACTACCTTAGTACAACTCTTAGATCAAATCGGCCCTTACAATAAACGCTCTGCAGGTCTCTAATTTCTCTGTTCTGTCTAAGCAGTGCGAACGTTTTAATTAAGAAAATCTCTAGTAATTTATCACTACACTGAACGATTTACTATTGGCAATGGAAGAGGATTAAACACTTTAGAACGTATATAAGCGTTAGAGAGATAAACTGTGCTATCTTGTGCTAATTAGGAGGTAATCGAAATCTAACAGTATTTTGTTCTCATGTAGATATTTGGAATAAGATGGCGTTGTGTTATTTTATGTGATAACGGGCAAACGAGCAGACGTGTCGCTTGATGGTAAGCTATTACCGCCGCCCATGGACACTTGCAACACCAGAGGATTCACTAATGCGTTTGGGAGATGAAGAGGATGGAGGGGGGTTGGGGTTTATTTCTCCTCATTCTCACTCACTCGGTGAAACACAGCGCAGGTGTTGTTTAACACTGGTCCCACGTTTATTCATAGGGATAACTTATACGTAGTTATATGGTTGGGTTTGTACAGCGCTGAGGATTATGGGTTCAATCTACTCACATCACAAAAAGTGTTATCCCATGACAACACTTTGTGTGATCAAAAATATGTTGTTCTGTGTCTTAGTGTTTCTTTATGTCTGTTATTAATGCTCCATTTATTTCTTAGAATAAAAAAAAAGTTACAAAATAATTCCGAGGTGGGACTTTGCCAAGGCACTTTTTAAACCTCCCACACGCAAAAAAGGAGGCTCTATATTAGTGGTGTCTATAAATATGTCGGATTATTGTATCCGCTATTCTTAGAACCACATAATAAAATCTTTCCACACTTTTAGGGTGCCGTACCTCTAAGAAGAAATGGATCCAACGGATCCCTTATAGGATCACTTTGTTGTCCATTTGCCTGTCAGTCAAGACCTTTTTATCCAGGAACGCGTGGAGGTATCAAGCTGAAATTCATATCAAATACTCAGATCTACCATAAATCGGAGTTGATAAAAATGATACACCCGTTTATGCTGCAAAATTTCGACACTCGCAAGAGAATCAAAACCTACAGGGTACTTTCTGTGAACTCAGGATCTCAAAATTTGTTACGGAGTAACAACTTATAGCACAGATAAAGAAAAAAATGCGAAAAGGATAAATTTTAAGTTACAACATATAATAGACCCACCGGTTTGCATGGAACCCTCGGTGCGCGAGTCCTCTCTCGCTCTTGGCCGGTTTTTTCCTATTGACTATATTTTTTCTAACAGCACTCTAGCTTATTCGCCAGCTATATTCCAATCAATACTATTTCTGCAAATGCTAAAGACAATGTGAAAAGCAAACAACATTCAACGACATTTTTGTCACCGACTGTCAATCGTGAACCGTTAAATCCTCCAGCGCCATTGTCCCCATAGTGAGACATTTTTAATTAAGAAAATCGGTAGTCATTCGTCGCATTCAGCGATTTCTTTGATAAGCCATTGTTTTTGTCGCGATTGGAGCTACTTTTGTCCCAATGCATTAAGAAATGAAGCTGAGGGGTGAGACGGGGGTTTTATATTAAGGCCTTTATTATATTATATATTCAGAGAGTTTCGTTAGTAAACAGACAACTGCTTATAAATTTACGAGTTTCTTATAACTCACTGATCCAATAGTATCTCAATAGTGTAGGCAACCATGTTGCATTGTTACATTATCTACATTCGCAAAGAGTATGGTGACCATTGCTCTTGGATTCTGCTTATGCCTTCAACCAGGCAGAGTAGAGTTACAGCAGAGGGAGGTACATATGTAAAAACAAAACGCTGCTAACACATACCTACGCAGACAAAACAATTACTTCAGAATTCAATAATTGGAGGGTTAAATAAAAAAACTTAAGGTTCTTCACAATATTTATGGCAAAAAAATTAAACCATTTTAAGAACATTTACAGCCTGAAGTTAAATCACACCCATTGAATTACTCGTGCCATAAACATAGATTGAGTTTAAATGTTTGTAAATTATGCAGTAGATATCGACTCACAATTTTAGAAGAGAAAAAACCAACAAACAAATCCTCATTAAAAACTTAACTAAAAAGTAACTTTAGCAGTATATCTTCATTTAATCACATCGAAACAAACAGACAGAATAACTTTCATATTACGCCGTTACACAATAAATCCCTCTCGGACAAGTGGCGAAATTCTAAAGTAGAGATCAGTGGAGGCGTTAGGCTGGGAAACAAGTGAAAAGCAAAAGCGATTAAGATATGTATGATTTTTTCAGATTAGTTGCTCTAAAATTTGTTATTATAATCTACATTAGGTAAAAAATTGTGTCTGCCTTGGTGGTGCAGTGGTAGCGGGTCGGACCAAATGTTTGTATGTTCTGCAAATATTTGTTTCGGAATTTGGGTGTTTTCTATGTGTATTATGTATGTATTTACAAAAAATAAATAAACATGTATTTCATTTATATTAGTTGACTAGCACCACATTACACTAGCTATGCTTAGTTTGGGATTAGATGGTGTTGTCTGTAAGATGTCCAAAACGTGTGTATAAAAATACACACCAGTAGTTAAATAAATAATTGATTGGAAATACACATTCATTTCGACTACAACTCTGTCAGCTGGTATTTTAAATAAGCACGTCATCATTATGGCAATAAGACTCAACATTTGATTGGCTTGAATGGAGATACACCAGCTAACACATGTGTTGGCGACAACTATTTCGGAAAGTTTCCGTGCCGTATAGATCGGTGCAGAGGTTGTCACCAGAATGTCACCCTCTAGAGTACTCAGCGATAATGCAATGAAGCAACAACTTCTCTTTGATAACAGCATGCCGCTTATCTCTTATCCCTTGTCCAGTGGCTTTAAACTTTTAATCCGGCGTCGACAGGCCATTGTTTGGTGGGCGCGGCTGATTACTGCCAGACGTCCGCTTTTCGCACGTTGCTGTTGCACATCTACTTGCCATCTCGTTATATTTATGTTGTAATTTTCCTTTAGTGGTAGAAATGTACCACATTTTGAATTCAATTGTTATGTTACACACATCGATGGCAGGTAGATGATAGTCCCATGTAGGATTTGAACCCCCAACACTTGGCGCAATAGGAAGCGGTGTGGCGACCACTGAAACCACTAGGCCAACCGTGTAGTGACCAAAATGGCTCTGAATGCTTCTTATAACATTACTTACTGCTCGTCAGTTCTGTTAGCTAGAGCTTGACTTGAGACGCTACCGCATATCTGGATATCCTTTTCACAGCGTGGATGTCGTAACATTCAAGAGAGAAAACTTCACAGGACAACATTACTGCAACGAGCAGGAAAACTTTAAACAAATCCTATACACCTGTACCGCCTAGTCGGTGTGGTGCAGTAGGTTAAAACATCCTTTTTAAGAGGAAGGTCCAGCAGTAGACTGTCAATTGCTAATGACATTTTTACGTTCAAGTACTGATTACAATTAAATTTTAATGTTTTATTTCCATTCGCATGCAATATACTGATCACCATAAACCTTAAAAAAGATTATGTTTTTTATTCTGGATTGGAATACGACTAAAACGTCCGTAGGAATAAAATTAATGTTAATCAGAAACCTTTCAAAACTTATCTATTTACAATATTTGCATTACATGGTGAAACTGGCAGGAAGTCTGGTGAAGTTTGTAACAATAAATTTATAGGGAAACTTAGCGCTCCGTAAGCTTGTCTGTTCCGTGATAAATAGTGTTCCGTGTTTATTAAAGATTTAGTCCCTGTTAAGTACTATGTTAAACAGAATAGTTTGCAAAGGCAAAAATAAATTGCTCTACAGAGTATGTGGAATTTGGAAAACTGCATTGGTTATTATTTTTAATTGATCGTAAAATATTTCAATTTAATATTTTGTATGTTTCAGTGCATCTATGTGTATAACCAGGTATGTTTAACTACGTTAATTTTCATATGAGCATATTAAGTATGATGTTTATATGAGAAATCCAAAGATAGCTTTTTGCTTGAGATAAAGTAGACGGAAAATTTGAGTAAAAAAGATGTCTTTAAAGACTCTATAATAGTAAACTTACACTTCCCGTAGACAGATAGAGATAATTTACATAGTTATATGTTTATAAACATATATAACATATATCCTATATGAATTACATGCAGACACATAAGTTGGGCAGATCACACAATATTAGTTCAGGCTAGGAATCGAATTCATGGTCTTGAACTGTCAAGATCTCACTAGACTAACAGGTCTTCCAATCAACCTTGAGAATAGATAGATTTTATAACTTTTAACCGTTAATAAATGACCTTAAGAAAGCCCTTAGTAAAAAATATTAATAATGAACCTCAACGAACTTCAATAGTCAGCATATTTATGATTGATATTTATTTGGAGACATAATTATTGAGATAACGAGGGAAAAACACTGCCGTAGATCTCTTCGTAATTGGACAACATTCTAAGAGTGGGTACCATCTCAGCGTACAGTCATTATTTGCGTTCATTTTATTTGGCAGCTATTTTTTAAATAACGCATCTATTATCATTAAAGAAATTCTCCAACCGTGCTATTTTACGAAATAAGGTACCACACTTGCCGCAATAGGCATGATGACAGTAACCAAGAACCACTAGAATTATTACCTATCTGATGAAATGTGGTTCAAAGAGTATAAGAATTGTATTTAATTAGAACAAGATTAATAGTTATTAATTATTAAGTAAATTAATAGTATACGGAGGCGCTCATAACCCAGTTGCACTCGGTGATTAGAAAAAAATAGCGAGGGCAAGCAACGACGGCGCGGTTAGTACCCGGATGGGAGATCGCTGGTGGCATGTTACCATAAGCGTCTCCGTGATTTGGAGGTAGTCACGTTAAGCAGTCCGTCCCGGTTGTTATCATACGATAACAGTGGTGAAGCTTAGTTGGAGGCCTTCGGGCGCCTTAAAAAACATCCAACGGCAAGATTTACGTAGCCACAACGTATTCCAGCCAGTCCCCAATCCGCACTCGGCCAGCGTGGGGACGTATGGCTTTAACCCTCTCCTGAGAGGAGACCCGAACCCAGCAGTGGGACATTATGGGTTGTTGATAATAGTTATTTACTAAAACAAAACTATAAAATACAGCAATCCACCATGTTAAGTTTAACACCAATCGGAGCGAGTTGCATTACGTTTGTATAAAGGTTACTTCGTTCGGTTCTAATTGACGAACACTGTTCTGTTTATAAGAGCTATTATTAACACTGGTTGACAAATGGTGACGTCGCATCTGTCACAAACAGACGCCATGACACGACCGTGCAATTTGGCGTGAATTATAAACTTAAAATTTAAATCGCTATTTTACCCTTCTAAAACTTTGTTTTTTGTAGAAATATAACTGATTTTGACAAAAGGAGATCCTTTCGAACATCATAAAACAATTTTTCAAAATTAGTCATCATACCTCTTAAAGCTCCAGTTCCAAGCCTTACCTTTCTTATACTGTTACATGTACTGGCTGTAAAAATATCAGATATTAATCATATTTATTACATCAGTTGGTAAGTGCATATACTCGTAACGTTATTCGTACTCCCGTGATGCCCACACGCCAAACTACATAGGTATAATACGCTAAAAGATACTGGTACATTTAATCACGCCAAAACTTTGCCTATAAGGTACCCGAGTTCGCGAGTTTGATGAAAAACTTTGGTCTGCTGTGGAACGTTATACATTTCTCTTTATGTATAGCAAAATAGCTTATTACCGTAAAGTAATGGATTTTTATCCGACTGCGTAAGAAGGAGGGTTATGTTTTTCGAGTGTATTTATGTATGTATATTTCTTTTACTAGCCCTAGAGCCTAAACGGCTTGTCGCATTTTTGTGTGAGTGGTGTCAATCGTGAGAGTGACACTGGGTACATCAAAATAAAAGTAATTTAAAAAAAAAGAAAATATTTTTAAAATACATCGAATGTAGCATTAAAATAAAGATTTTTTACGGTGATTACGAGTATATCTATAAATAACTTATATTTTTGATTAAAACAATAAAAAACTGAATTTAATAAAGATGACAGAAATTGAAGAAGTCGTTTTTAAATTTATTAAATGTACCAATGACTTTAATTAACATATAAAACAAAAAAAATATTATGATTCAAAATATTTCTTTTGAAGAATACAACCTGTCTCTTGTCTTATTTCGCGTTTTGAACTATATGCCTGGATAGCGACTAACAATGATAGTGGACAGAATACCATAAACTTGGAAAATCCCATTTTATACCATTAGTGCAATTGCAAAGTAACAATAGCTTTAGAAACCAGCTCCATCAAAATCCCCTTTTGCAATCACCCTCTTGAAAAAACCTCCGCACCATTCACTTGCATAGTTATCACAATATTTATGCATAAACAATATTGAAGCAGTCTACAAAACTAGAATGAAAAGACAAACACCAATTTACGTATTTATATTGTGACGAGGAAACAAGGCATAAACGGCTAGCGTTCGTATAATTACCTCTGAAGTTAGAAGTTGTGATGCTTCAAGGAGTGTTCCGGAATTTCTATAATTAAGAGCTGAATTTATTCAAACCGTTAAATCTGTGAGCCGGGGAACAAAACGTGATTGCTCGTCGACTTATAATTTAATGCAATTTACTCTTTTATTTTTAGGTGCAAGTGAGTGAATTAAAGCGGTTTTAGACTATTTCGTATATCGTAACTTTTTATTAATAATTACGTGAAGCAATCATTCTCATTTTAACCCAAATAGTTCTTTTTAACTATTATTTTATTACTATCCATTGTTACAGATGACTGATATAATTATTATCTTCACGTGTTCATAGGCTGAGTTAGCCTATACCTTTAAATAATTGCTCGTATTATTCCCGTTAAAATAATTATTATATCACGAAACGTGAAAGTTTAAAAGTTAGAATAGATGACTGAACCTTACAAGAACGTGATCCAGCTTCTCACAATTGGTGTAAGATAACCACGCAGATTGGTTTTAAACAAGTACATTATTTGTAGTAATTAAACTTCAACGTACATTTGTTTATTAAACTAGCTCTACTTGTAAATTACCTTGCCTTGGAAATTTTGCGATCGTTCATTGGGACCCGACGTCAGAAAAAAAATGAAAACAAATTATTCGTATTAGACTTTTTTAATAGCTCAGTAATTTGTTGAGGGTGATATACGAGTATATTTAGATTTAACATTTAATAGTAATCTCTCTAGTTATCAATGTCAATTCCACTGTATTTTTTTGTTTGTTATCTCAGAACTTTTGACTGGGTGAACCGATTTTGTTGATTCTTTTTTAATTTGCAAACTGGTGCTGGTGTAGTCTCATTTCAATTTAGACCAGTTCTTAAAGTCAGTTTTTTTTTGCTAATTCTTTAGGTTATTGAACAACAGATATGTATTTGTATAATTGGTTTACCAACCGCTTCCTCTTATCTTTGCGCTACATCCAAAGAAGGGTGCACAATCCTCTTATTGCAGCTCGGTGGGCCGGACCCGTGGGCCCCAGTAACTCAGGCCCAGCGCACAGGGCCCCACCGAGCCCTTGCTTGGTTCGTTAACGTTAATGCCCAAAGCTGACGGATGCACTTTCGGTGCGACACGAACATTTCACGGAGAGTTATTGGATTTTTGTCAGTTTTGTGAAAATTCATTTTAAGAGAGATAGGGAACATTAGATTTCCCTATTAAATATAATTCTAGTGTCACTTTCACTATGAATTCTGAAACTATATTATGTAAAAGGATTTTTACGTCTTATTGAAATAGAAGCTTCTTTAGCATCTTCTGGGTGAACCAAAATCATGGTCTCGTCTCTCGTCGTCGTCACTGTACTCTACTTTACGATACAATTCAAAACGTTACCTAGTTTTCACTTTTATCGACGGTCCACAAAAACTACTCCCCGTAATTTTGCTGCATATTTTGCTCTTTGTAATGTTTTGGTTTGCTGCATATTTTAATTTATCTTTTACCAGCGTGACTAAGTTAAGATGTCACATCTTAACTTAGGCATCACACATCTATTATATGACATATGTGATAGAAAAAAAACGAGTTCGAATTAATATATATATATATATAATACAACTATCCTCCAGATAAGCACATGGATAAAGTTTTATACTTTATAATAATCATAATATTATCTTGAAACACCTTTAATTTGAAAATAAAGTAATCTAATAAATATTAAACCTAAACTAGTTTTATTTGAACACGCTTTACTTACCGCTTTTCATGTTTTCGAAGATCATCTGGAACTCGAAATACTTACGACCATAATTAATTTTAGTTTATATTTTTTAAGTTTAAAACTGGCCGGTACTACTTGAACTATCGTTGGATAGATTTGGGTACAATGAGATGAAACATGTATATTAGATGTATGGCAAGATCACGTAGTTCTAAAATTTGTTCTGTATTTTCTTCTATTTTGTTTCAGTTAACACATTCTAACGTTTGAAAATGAAAAAAAATTGTGTGTATGTACTTATGTACACGTCATACTTCTATGGCGTAGCAAGATAAAAAAATTAAAAACTAAAATGTTGACTATAGCTAACTTCATGGTGTCGGTTTTTCGTGACGGTATGCGCGCGTATCGTAATAATTTACTCTCATCATATTTCCCTAATGCGTCAAAAGAAGTATAACTACAAAAATGAAAAGTGTACAAAAATTCTCTTGACGTAGATATACATAAATTGACTGCACGGATGGCGTAGATGTTTAATCGGTTACTTCGCCGCTTACTACTGCGCAAAGTTTTGTGGATTAAAATCACACACAGGGCAATACTTTATGTGATTCATAAATAGTTGTCTGAGTTTGAATATTCTTTGTGTCCGTGCCATGTATGAAGATCAAAATCAAATTGCTTTTGTTTTAAGTAGACCTTTCGAAACTTTACCTGCATTACTCTAATTGCTTGGTTCCTAAATGTCATTCTTATCGGTAAAGTCATATGACACACACACACACGCATTATTTCTATTTTAATGCGTTGCAACTTATTTATTTGCCTCCATCATATGCCGAAGTTTTATCAAAGAGCTACAGAGTTTGTAAGATGCAATTTATTTTCATAGGGCATTTACTCAAAGCATTTGTAAAGTCAACAAGTGCATTCATTAATAACGAACAAATTCTGCGCCCCCTTGAATATTAAACATCGTAATGGTGCTGATTATTGTCTCAAAACATTCGAGATGAGAGGAAATTGGACAACGTGATCACACTGCAGATGCACGTCATCTTATTATAGAACTTCGATGAGGTTTTTGCAGCAGTGTGTGGTGAATTTTAAAGGACAATTGATTATTTTGAATAGGAAATGATAATGATTTAGTATTTGATGAATGTTTAAAGTTTGTTTTGTTATAATTTATTTTTTCTAGTTTTATTATTATTTAGTAATAGGCAGTTTTAATTATGTGTGTATTTAGGCTATCGGTGTACGCCCTACACGCCATTTGAACCTGACGCGTTTCAAATTGACAGGGTGTAACGACTGATACCCACGCGTTCAACACTTTGCAAAGAATGCCGGTTGGGTTCAAACACTCACACACAAATGTGAATAAAATGCATAATACAATGCACAAGTCACTTAAGTACATACACACACGACCAGTATGTTTTTAGTCTACTTTTTAAAATATATCCCTTGAAACATCATTCTTTCAAATTCAGCATAGTGCGGCATTTAAACATAATGGAATTGGAATTGGAAGGTATTTTTTTAACATTATATTTTCAATCCATAATGAAATGAACCAGTTCCAAATATATGTGGTCACAGACAACAAATATCTATCCAGTGATACAGAAACGCACGAAATACAAATCATTAGTATTAGTCAGAAGCCGTAAACATTAAGTAAGCTGAAATAATCCTCAGTTAAAGATGTCAGTCGACTACGTGCAGTCAGTAATAGTAAAGATTCAGGGGGCCTTTCAAAAGGGGACATTGTCTCACGGAGGGGAATTTGACAATCTGTGTTGTGACTAAAATTAAAATTGCAATAGGTACTCTGAAACTGTTTGGGGTGCTGTTGGAAAATGTTGTCTGGTATTGTTTCGTTGTTTTGTTGTTGTTGTTTTAATTTATTGATTCTGAAACTGATAAAACTGGCTGAAAACTTTTGGATTATGATATATATTATGGATTATGTTTGGTTTCTTTATTTCAGGAGCAAAATGACACATATTATTTAGTTTGTTAGGATATTGTAAGTAATAAATAAAATAAAAATATCGAAGGAAAACCATACCCTCTCTGAATACCGGTCCCAAGTAAACTTTTCGTTACTTTGAAACGTGTAAATGAGTTTACGCTATACTTAGGGCTCCTACTCCTAGAAATCCAGGTGAAGAGTGTTATCAGAAATTGAAGATTGTTGTTGCCGTTCCAAACTATATTTATGCTAAATTTTATGCAGATCCGTTCGACATTCTAGCATGATTGGGTTCTAAACATCCATACATAGACTTTCACAAGTGGCAACCAAATATTTGAAGAATATAAAATTTTTGATAATCAAACAAAGATGTTAACGCCATTGCAAGTATTATTATCAGTTTATGGTCAACTCACTTTTACAGCCAAAAGCAAATACATAAAACATGTAACTATAACTTTTTTTATACGCGGTAAAACTAAAAAGGAAATGTGTATTCAAAACCACATCACTCTGTATCGGGTTTTCCACCAGACTGGTTGTGTGTAAATGGTTTAATAATAGGCGCGCTCAGGTTGAAAGATAATTTTCGTGAATACTTTGTTCGGGGTTATAAGAGGCTGCTAATGTTCTTTGGATAGAAAGCGTCGGTTCGGTAAGTTTTCGGTTTGGAACTTTCATAGAACGTCCGAGTTACATTTTCTTTTTTGTATAAACGTTTTTGTAGATAAATCCTTCAAACCTATACTATACAATACTAGATTATTACGTAAGTCTTAGTAAATATACAATTTATGACTAGTCAGGCGTAATTTCAGAGAAATATTACAGTTGTATTATTACGTATCTTTGTGTTCTTTCTTCTGATTAAAGTAATTCTGAGTAAAATTCAAAACAGAAAGGAATATTTAAGAACTGAAACTCTTTAGCCGCGTTGAGCACTTTTGGCAGTAGAAAATCTTATGAGTTTGCGTCACCGACATTCTGACGTCACAAAACTACTTTGACCGCACTTTTTGGTAGTGCAAAATCTTATTGACTTGCCTCACTGACATGCAAATGTTTGATGTTGATAATTTTAATTTAAACATTATTATAAGCCTTCCACTCTTGGAAAAATTACGTACCATTTTGACAGTTGTAACTTCAGATAACCCTATGTAATCATATAGGAATATACTTAATCAGTCAGTTTAATTAAAGCCTCATTTTCAAGGGATCAACATCAGAGGGTTGATTGTCCCCTATTACGGAAACCGTTTAATCTTGGATCTTTGGAGAAACTATTATTTTCCGCCACTACCACCACCTACTTATCGTTTAGTGATTAAAGTAGTGTGTTTTTATTCTTATCTCGTTCATTTATTATAGTTATTATGTACTAGTTATTTTATGATTGAAATGTTGCTATAGCATTATTATTTCAACTACTTTCGAATGCCAAATAATGACGTATGTGACCTTTATTGACAACAACGATTGAGTTTTTAAAAAATGATATTTAAATACTATTATATATTAGTATTTATATATATTATAGATAGGTATGTACCCAGTTGAGACGGTTGAGCGGTTGGGTGGACGCTGTTACCTAAGTGTGTTTAAAATTACAGTCCCCAACATGTAGGCGTTAATTACGCCTTTGCCTGTTGATTTTAGATACAAAAGACGTCATTGTATGTATTCAAATAACCAAAGGGTCTGACACCGAACCTTGACATTCTCAATCGCTATTTTATCTTACAACCTACATAATTAAAATACCAACACTGTTTCTTATTTTGCTTTTACGTTATTTAACTTAAATTCCTTTTATTTTAGTAAAAATGTTCCCGAAATGCTATTCCTGAATGTATTTATTAAGATAATGTCTATTTTTAGTGTGTCATATCTAATTTTAGTCAATATTTGGCGTTAAGAGCGTCGTTTTTCAGATAACTTACTTTTTAGTGGTTTTTAGTTTAAAATTTAAAGAGCTTCGAACAGTATTAACGCCGTTATCACTAAAGGATATTATTAACAAGAAGTGTCTATTACTATAAAAGCTAATAAAACCTATTTCCCCTACAGTTTCATGGCTGCCCTTAACCAAAACTAATCAAGAGTTATCACGCTAAGCCAATCATCCCTTAACCCTATATTACGGCCCATTTTATTATTATTGAAGTAAAACTTGCTTGTCACTTTCTTGCCTCACATTTTCCTACATCTCGAAGGTATAAAAAGTGCCTTGTAACATATAAGAGGCAGTTTCTTGGGCGGTAATGTCTAGTTGCACGCGATCCGACCTCACTACCCCGTAATGCATTGGTGGGGGCTTATGGAGTTAATTTAGCTCTATTTTGGTATATACCCAGCCATGTATGATATTGACGGATGGTATTTTTGTTGTAATTTTTTTTATTTGTTGAGTAGATAGTACCTATATGGAATGATGACTGAAAGCCGTTTGCCTTGGTACGGACATGTGATGAGACGTGATGAGGAACACGCTGTAAGGAAAACCCTAGCCATCCCAGATAAAAAGAAAGGCAAAGGACGACTCCAGGCCACCTGGAAGACAACCGTTTCTAGGGACATGGAACGGGCCCAGTTGGAGGAACAGACAACCCAAGACCGACTGTCATGGCGCCTTAAAACGAGAAGGGCCGAAAAAATCAAATGAAAAGGGAAAAGGCACAGCAGAAGAAGTGGAGTAGATAGTATAACATATTACTTATAATATATTTAAATATAAATATGAGTCAATGGATATGATTCTGTTGTTTTCCCTTTTACGTGTATTCACAACATATGATATATTTCTGTTTTTTCTAATTAATTTAATGATACAACAACAAACTGTAACTTGTTTTTGTTTATTTGTTCATTTAAACTACTAATGATCTGCAACATTTGTTTCGGAGTTCGGATATCTTCTATGTATAATATGTATGTATTTACAAAAAAAAAGTATATATGTATTTATATCAGTTATCCAGGTCCCATAATACGAGCTCTGCTTGGTTTATATTTATTATTATTACGTAAACGTTTTGATGATACCTTAACACGAAATATTTCGTATCAATATTTGAATTTGGTTCTCTATGCTTACACAATCCATAAAATCTATCTAAAAATTAATTATTTTATTAAGACCATCGCTATTAAGTTATCGATAGAACTATATTAGTTTATATAGAGGTTTTATATCTATACTTATATACATCTGTTAAATCCTATTAAGTGTCACCCGCACGTAAAAATTAGCATAGAAACTAAATTAGACCACAAAAACATGGTAATAAATTTGAAACCCTTCTGCGGTAACATTTGGCCCTATTCCTTCCAATTTGGGCATCACTATTAGGCTATCAAGAAAACTAAACAACCCTTTTTAACCGGAGCCCTGTGACCCTTGTACGATTTATTTCAACCGGGCAATAGTGACGTCAGGCGTCAATGTTCGGCGCACCTGATGTAATCAGTCCCCACGTCAGCTTGACGTGGGTTTAGTTGAAAAATAACTAGTGGGATTATTCTTGGGTAGCCGGTTAAAGAAATGTATAACAGGGATGATAGGGGAGAAATCTGAATAGATGGTTTTTTTAACTAACCAAGATTTTTCATAAATAAGTGCATGAAAATTTTATAACTAAATTTAACAGTGTTTTAATGCGTTTAAGAAATGTTCCTGTCATAGTTCTAAAATGTTTTATTTTTAAAGTGTGTATGTATACCTCTGTAGTAATTTAATTAAATAATGGGAACAGACAAAATTATAATTATAAAATTCGGAATAATAGAAAAGATGCTGAAACTCTGGCAAAATTTGATACAATGTCCGGGCCCTACCCATAACCAATTTTCCTTTACATAGCCGCAATTGATAGCATCTCTCGTATATATTTTTTGTTTTTATTTCTAGTTCTTTCTAGTTATATCTCTCAAAGGGAATTTAATACTGATAATAATAATATTTTTCTCATTTATAAATACCTTTTTTCTGAGACCGTGGGAGAGCTACGCTTCGGCACAATTGGGCCCGCTCGACCGGAGTGATACTACGGCCCCACAGAATCGTGAAACAGCGTTTGTGCAGTATTTCACTGAGTGAGTGAGGATACCGGAGGTCCACAATAACTCCCCCATCCGTTCCCCATCACTCAAAGGCCGGCAACGCACTTGAGACGTATCTGGTGTTGTCCATGGACGGCCATAATCACTTACCATAAGGCGATACACCTGCACTTTTGCTCCCTAGTACAAAAAAATGTTATTTTCTTTTTAGTACCGCAAAAAACGTACATACAAAGCATTAAACCATTAAAAACTGTAGAGAGTCAGTATCATAATTTGATATTAGTGTATTTATTTTAAAGAGAGTCGTATTTCTCGACTTAATGTATACGATATACTATTCAAAACAATAAGTTCATTCATACAAGTGCCTGTCAAAACACAAACCACTCCACAATTTCCCTACCAAATGTCTTAGTGTTTATAGTGAAAATATAGCGACTTGCTCAGCCAATTCGAGCGCGCCAAGAGCACTGTCAATATTGGAGCGAATCCTTCTTTGGGCGGTGAAAGGGTTAAACTAAAAGCGTTTAGCTTCATGAGAGCCTTTGTATTAGTCTACAATTGTGTGAAAATTTTCATCCATTTAGGAATTTGCTGTTCAATTCTTTGATGTTGGATATTGAAAGAAACTTATTTTAAACGTTATTGAATATGTATTTTAGTAGTATTTGTAAATGCTGCTATTTAAGAAAATATATAGATCGAATAGTAATGGCAAATAAATGAAATGGAAGGTAACTATGAAATAGTCATGGGCGTAGGTAAAGGTAAAAGTCTTGCTATATAACAAACACTATAGGCTATTTTAATATTATAATGCTGCAATCATAATGATAAACAAAATTATAAAATAAATACAAATAATGTAAACTTAATACTAATAATTACATACAAACGTCTGAGAAATATAAGTTCACTCAAGTTCTTGAGTCTTGTTAGACTTCAATTTAAATTCAACATGTCTTCGTTAAACTTGGAGATGGCACAGTTTTTATGCCGCTTAAAAGTCTTAAGGTTGAGATTCACGACTCAAATTACAAGAAAAGTGTCAGGATATTTCCGTGACGTGTCTCCGTGCATATACGAAATGGTAACGTTTTTCGTAGCAGATAAAAAAATAACCTTTAAAAATCACCGTCTCTAATGTGTTTTGATCCTGACAAAATTTAAGATCAACCATTAAGCTATTCTTTAAATTTCTTTCTTTGAATGTAGCATATTTTATTTTAATATCAATTGGACCACACGGCCAGTATTAACACGGCCGTGCAAGTAAAAAGAGTTTTAAATTTAGTTCTAGAATGGGCACATTATAGACCGTGTGTATCGGCTTTTATGTCCATTGAAAGTCTAAAACTTCGAAGGAAGCAACACTGTCTGAACGGCACAGCAAAGAGCCAACATAAACAATTTCAAGTTTCAAGTGAAAAATACTGCAGTACTTTTCTTTCTAACGTACTCTGTTCAAGAAAGAAGTGCTGTCAACTTGTTTTAACTTACCAGTATAGTTCTTCCTGCTATGGGAAATGGTAAGTTGGATATCACAAATCATTTTATTACTAAACTTTATGGACCAGGTTGAATACAGCTTAGCATGATAGCTTTTTAATAGTAAATTGCGCTGTGTACAAGCGTTAACAATGTTCTGCCTCTGCCTCGCTTCACTCTCTAACAAAGGTCTCCTATCTGCTCTGAAACAAGTTGGTTATATTAATAATACAGACGCAAGTAAAATTATTTCATGAAAACTATGTTTAAATTGTTGCAAAGGACAAACAAGCAGAAAGTAATTTTTATTATTGTTTTTTTATTGACCACCCCCGCATTAGGAATGTATATCCTGTGTCATACACAAACATCATTAAACGAATACAAAGAATCACACAAATGTGGGATTTCAACCCACTACACTTGGCGCAGTAGAAAGTGGTGTGGCGACCGCTTAATCTACTAGGCCAACCGTGCAGTCATATTCTTTCTGATGATAAGTGACAGTCGCTGCCTATAAAACTTAAGTCTGTACCCTCAAGAAATAGAGGATTTTTTTTATAGTTTCAGTATTGTGTTAAGAACTAAACTACAGTAAACAATTATTGTTCTTCGCAAAAGAATAAAACAATCTAAAACAACCCACGTAAAAGTGCGACTCAATCACTTGCATTGCCTTTAATATTAAAGATCAAAACTTGCGTGACCATGTATACTACACAGTATATATATATATAGACAATATGTATCTGTTACCGGCTAACTAATTGCTCAGCGGTTAACTAATGGAGTTATCGCACTGCGTTCGATGTGTTGCTCAAGTATTAATTATCGAATGTTGATAATTATTTGTTTGGTTGAGACTGTTCATCAATGTCGTTCGCTTGTGGTATAGTTGCCATTTATAATAACGCTAACAGGACCTGCTTAGAGATCTACGCTTTAATTTTGTGGATTTGATCAAAATCAGTTGAATGAATTTGGATAATATTTAAAG
The DNA here is from genome assembly GCA_003709505.1 of Hyphantria cunea. Lineage (NCBI taxonomy): Eukaryota > Metazoa > Arthropoda > Insecta > Lepidoptera > Erebidae > Hyphantria > Hyphantria cunea. The sequence continues at coordinate 625,983 of PKRV01000348.1, forward strand.
TAGAGATCGGACAGGAGATAGATCAGCTCATAGGTAACTTTTACACAGAAAAAAATAACTTATGAAATCGATACTACCTTGAACCAAGTCGCGGGGAAAGCTAGTAAATGTACTCTGTGAGAGTATGCATATTTTCAACTTATGGTCATTAAAGATACATCAGTTTTCAGACAGTTTTTCTTACTAAAAGTATTTTTAGTTACGATTAAAGTGAATGAGTTTAAAAATTTGAAATTTATCATTTTCCAGGTCGGTGACTATAAATCCTTACCTTATCAGTATACCTTAAGGGTCCATTAAATTATATTTTGAATAGAAAGTATTAGTAGAGGAAAGTTAAGCCGACAGCAATAAATAGATTTGCTTTACTTGACCTCAATATTGCTTTGAACGGGTTAAGCTACTTTTAATCAAGCAAATCTTTTTTCAATTAATAAAAGGGTCTTCTTTGAGCTATTTATCTGAGCTCATGAAACCTTTTTGAGGAAACGTAATCATTTTCTTTTAAGCAAAAGAATTTATTCATATTTGAATGAAATAGTGACGTGCCCTATTTTTCCTGATTTTGCTATTACTACAGTCATGTTATTACTACAGTCAGTGTAATCATCAAATTAAAATAATTGGTTACCAGATTTTAACCAAAAAAGTTAAATTTCGTTTCAACAAGGAAGTATTTTACTTTTTAATCATTGTAGGTACCTAAATAACACTGATGACGTATAGATATTTTAAAGGCCATTTTTGTGAAGGAGTTCAAGGATTTCGTAAATCTTCTATGTTCATGCTACGGGCTGCTAGTGTAGTATAAGAATGTAAGGTGCATGGGTGCAATTAATTTCTAATCTATATTAGAAAACTAACTGCAGCGTTATTCCTCAAATTTCTAATTTTAGAAACATTTCTTATTCATTAATGTATGTATTGATATTATACTTACTTGGCATAGAAGGATACCTGATACTTTCTCAACAAAAACTATTAAGTTACTGATACGGTTCACATACATCTCTTGGAATCAATAGATAAAGGTATTTATTTACTGGAGCGGCCATCTATCTTAATCTAAGGGTCGCCTAGAGGAGCTTACTCACTTGTCAATGGAGAGGAGACGAGGACATTAGTATAGAAGGAAATGCCTTTTAGATGTCTTGCTGCATTTAAGTGATTGCCTTGATATTTATATTGATGCGTTGAGCTTGTAAATAGAATATTCTTTACTAATGTATAAGGAAATGGGTTGGGAATTTCTTTTTGTTTATCGAGCGTGATTTTTATATTATTTTGCTGCAAGAATTAAACTGATGTCAAGATTTATTTATTTTATTGAAATTTATGTTAAGCTTGCTTTTGTCCACGGTTTTGTTCTCAAGAATCAAAGTATTACCTTGACAAATTTTAATACAATCGCTGCAAGTGTTCATCTGTGAAAAAATGTAAAAAAAAAACAGTTAAACAGATTTACATTAAATATTTAATATGGATTGAAATAAAGTGAATGATTTTCTTTTAGAAACATTAAGATATTTTTTTAACGTTTTAAATAAGCAAAATTTATTAGCCAGTGGTAGTATTTATAAACCTATTTGCTTTCAAGTGCTACAAAAATTTGAAAATGAACAAGAATTAACTTGAAACTAAATTTTATGTAAGACGTCAAATAATTAATTGTTAATTAACAAAATAAAAGCTATGAAACCTTGCATGATTTTAATTTAGTCGTTAATCAACCATTTGTTAGGTGCCCGTTTGATGCTTAGCGACGATCAAACTCTATATTATCGTAATTAAAAATAAACACGAAAATTATAAAAAAATGTTTTACAGATAACATTTGAAAATTAAAACATAAAATAAATATATGCTACGGTAGTATATTTCGGTTATGCTGTTGACTTATTTATACTTTTACTTGGTTATGAATATAAAGATATTATTTGGAAGCTTCGGAAAAACATTATTTATAGGTATATCAATATTTACAAATTGCCTCATCGTTGAATCTAAAATTAGCTCTATTGTCAGGAAAACTCGAGTGATATAGTACGCAGGAACACCATTCTCTGCCACTGCATTATGGAACCACCATAGTTAGAAAAAAAAATTTAGAGGGTTCAGTACTTCAGTACTACTTTTTATTAGTCAAGGGCTTTTTCTAAAACTATTTACACATACTGACTCTGTTAGTGTATATCTGTCCAAACCATCTAATTGATTATTACGGATCCAAATTTCTGTTTTGCTTAAATAGGATAGTAGACATTACGCTTGAAAAAACACACAAACGGAGTTGATGATTTATATCTTAACTAGCTGACCCGGCAAACGTTGTTTTGCCATATAAATAATTTCCTAGCAATTTCTAGTGTAGACAAAAAATCGCTTATTGTAAGTATGTATGTATGTTAGAATGTGTATATTGTATGTATGTAAAAATGTGGTATATGCGTGAAATAAGCATGGAGCGCTGTGAACGATGGAGGAATATAAAATCAACAAAAGGCAAACATTATTTTTAAGTTATTATAATTTATTCCTTAAAATTATATATCATTAATTAAACAATTACGACAGTAACAATATTAAACAATATCAATCTCTTAATGCTATAGCGTGAACAATGTTTTTTGTTAGTCCATCTTTAGCTAACACAAACAAACTGGATGGTTTACCCACTCGAGAGCATGCCACGTATAATTGTCCGTGTGAAAAACATGGTGTTCTCAAATCTAATCCACAAACAGACATCGTTTGANCGATTGATCAGTTTTCGACCGGAGAGGAAAAATGATTAAATAACTAAAATGGCTATTAAAAAATAAGGGTTGATCGTAGAGGGGTGAAAATTTAGGGTTGTAGGTATTTTTGTATGCTGTATCATAAAAAAATTAAAACAAAAAAATTTGTCTGAAAAATAAAAAAAAAAATTTAGGGGTGGTCCACCCTTAACATTTGGGGGGATGAAAAATAGATGTTGGCCGATTCTCATAGATACCGGATAAGCACAAAAAATTTCATCAAAATCGGTCAAGCCGTTTCGGAGGAGTATGGCAACGAAAACTGTGACACGAGAATTTTATATATCTTAATATAAAATATATAAAAAAAAATTGTATCGTTCTTTAAATGAAATAGGTATATTCTTACAGTACAGAATACAACTCATTGCATCCACACAGTAGTAGTTGTCTATATTCTCTCTGAAACATTTGATCCATCCCAAGGTTACCTGGAAGAGATTGTTTCTGGCAATAAGGCCGCCCTTTGTATACTCCGTCTCACATTTTATGTATTATCTTCTAGCTCTGTAATATTATAGTATGCAAAAAAATATTTATTTATTGCTTACTCATACTTGTATCACATTTTGAAGTCTTCAATGCCATTAATTGCCATTGTTTTTTTTTACTCTTTTTAATTTAATATTAAAAAAAGTAAAAAAAAACATCAAATAACATGGGCTATTTAATTACCAATTAATGGCTGTAAAGGCCTGTAGTTTATTTATTTATTTTAAGAAAATTTGCAGCTATTTATAAGTTATAGTAACTGCTTCGGTGGCACTGCGGTAGCGTATGCGACTGCTGTTCTTGAGGACTCGGGTTCTATTCCCGGGTCAGACCAATGTTTGTAGGACCTACAAATGTTTGTTTCGGAGTTTGGGTGTTTTCTATTTATGATATGTATGTATTTACAAAAAAAAAGTTATATGTATTTATACCAGTTGTTTAGTACCCATAATACAAGCTCTGCTTCGTTCGGGACTAGATGGCGTTGTATGTTAGATGTCCGAAAACAGTAACAGTTATTATAGTGATATATAACCTGTAATGCAGTCAGCCTAGTCTGGCTGCATATATAATAAACTGAAGCCAATTACAGAGTTCCGCGGTAAGTTGTGGCAGGATGTTACAATAGTTAAGTATATTAAATAACACAAAACGAAAAAGGTAAAAATTATAAAAGAGATATGATTGAGAAAAATTCATTTCACATTCGACGTCTTAGATGCTACAAAAGCTATACACACAACGGCACGTTTGACACCGTTTTTGAAATGATTTTTTGTCAAGAAAAAATGTCTATATCGCTAAATCCATTATTATACGTCCTGATTATACTAGACATTATTGAATTTCTGCCATAATTTATGCGGTGGGATGGCATCGAGAATAAGGAGGTTTGCCTAGTACGCCTTTCAGGAGTATTTAATTGAATACAGGATAAAAGGTAACAACAATCCAGAACTCCTCGCAAAATATCAAAAAGAAAACATATGTCCAGCATTATTCTTCTATCGACTAGAGGAAGTAAGTTATAGTGTTAACAGTCGTCGATGTATGTACCATGACGCTTGTGCGTTTTATAGATTACCAGTACATTGTTTTGATCTGAAAGAATGATGAAATTCAGGAAATTTGTCCGTCAACACCAGCATAAAGTTGTTTCTTTAGCAAATCCAACACCCTTTCCACACAGTGTAAAACATCCCTAAAGCAAAAGTAAATAGGTGAATATTAGTGACGGTAACTTGATCTTAAGACGTATTAATTCTGCGCGCATCCGTGTGTACTCAGACGAAATGTCTCGTGTGTACCGTACTGTGAGCTCTGTGGTTTATACTTGTATTTGTTTCCAAGGGCTGTGTTTGATAAATATTTGTGTTTTATATATTACTTCCGTTCAGGTGCTCGTAGCCCAGTTGCACTCGGTGATTGGAATAAATCACCGAGGTTAAGCTAACTACGGCATGGTTAGTACCTGGATGGGTGACCGCTGATGGCATGATACCATAAGCGTCTCCGTGATTCAGAGGTTACTACAAGCATCCGGTTCCAGTTTTTATCACAGGATAACAGTCGTGAAGCTTATTCTGAGGCCTTTGGGCGGATTAAAAAACACATCCAACGGCAAAATTACGTAGCAACAACGTTATCTTCCCAGTCCCCATCCCGCAATAGGCTAGCGCGGGAGCGTACGGCCTTAACCCTCTCCTGAGAGGAGACCCGATCCCAGCAGTGGGACATTATGGGTTAGACAGCGTTTTTGTCTTATGACTGTAAGTTTCTTTTCTAAAACTAGTAAAAGAATCGGAAAAGTATCAGAGCTAGCTACTAAGTTACGCTTGTACAAAAGCCTTACTACCGAAAATAAACCCATACCAAACCACTCAAAAAATATTATTGCAAATTGATAGGAAGAGAAAGGTAGACATGGAACATAAAATATCTGCGCCTTTCATCTGTTGAGTAACAGGTAGGAAAAACAATATTTTTAAACGCATTAAATGTTTTAATTGACTTATATATTATATTATATTTATATATTTATTTCATTTACACATTACTTTTTCTTTTTGCTGTCGGGGTGAAAAATCCGTTTGGATCTCCGGCTCCTCGAGAACTGAGAAACCAGGAATATGAGGAGTTTCCACTTAAACCCCCACGGTCAATCAGACACTCTAATCTGAGAAGGACCCGGACAACGCTATTTTAGGTCCTCCCCAAGATCGACGTTGTGCCTACTTAGATTATATACTTAACATACTTTATACTATCGATTGTCGGAACTTGATGAAACTTGTTGCAATACATTCTGGAATCAAACTGACTTGTGCTTATTCCACTATTGCATAAGACAGGCGCCCAAGATAGTAATACAGGAATAAGTGAGTGTTATTCTAGAATCTTTATTTAACACTTTCCTACATTTCCTATTTCAATTTGCATGAGGCCAACTTGACATCAAGGAAGATGTTATAATAGAACATTTCAAGGCAAACTAACTTATTATAATGAAATTTAATGAAAACTAATTGGTGTCCAAATACATTAACAGTACACGGATTTAAACATATTAATATTAAGGTCAGTATCGTAAACATATCGTTTAAACAGTCAACGTACGCTTACAGCTAAATCTAATTCACTGTAACATTATGCAAACAGACTAAGCGCATGATTGGTTGCAAACCAGACGCGCAATCTGCAGGTTTGCATATTCATGAGTGACGTCACACTTAAGGCTACGTCATGATATATAGACGTATCAGATATAATATTCTGTATGACATAATCTATACTATATAATATCATAAATTCTGAAGTAACTAACTCTATCTGTCTGCCTGCTACGCTTTCACAACTAAATTGCGAATCGATTTGTATGAAATTTATAATGGAGATTTGTAAAAGAATTGTAATACTTATCTAGTTCTAATTTCAAAATAAAAGTGTACAAAGTACATCAAAAAAACAATTTAAATTTTGTTGTCCGTCTGGCTGTATGTCTGTTTATTCCGATTAATCTTTGGAACGGCTAGACCAATTTTAACTGGACTTTCATTAGCAGATAGCTGATGATACAAGAATTACTTAGGCTCCTTTTACTAGGCGATATTACCTGTGGTTGCTGTTATAAAGGTATACATTTTTTTGTTTGATTGTGTTGGTGAAATCAAAGTGTTGCATGTGTGTGTGTGTGTTGAAAAAAATACTTTGATTTTACTATTGGTTTTAAAAATATAAATAGTAAGGTCTCTTGCCTTTATCCGTACACTTTAGGGATTAAATGGAAAAGCTAGGAATAAATAGAAGAGATCGTTGAGCAATAAGGCCACCAGTTGTACTACCGACTTCCTATTTATTGTTATTATTATATTACTAGCGATTTATTATTATTATTCTCTTTATTACATTTTTAAATACATAAAAAATAAACAATAAAATATATTTAAAAATACAAAAAAATAGTAGACCACCGACTTCGGGTACTGGGACCAAGAAACCGGTGGTTAGGCCTCCAAAGAAAGGAACCTCCTGACAATACGAGCCGTGTCAAGAAGGACTGCCTTCTGCATCAGACCCTTGATCCAACCGTCTAACGTGAGACTCTTGAGGTGTTGGTCGAGGCTTTTGGCAATCAATCCATTAGCAGATATGACTATCGGAACAAAGATCGTCGAATCTATACTCCACATATCGACAATCTCGTGAGATAAATCCAAATATTTCATTTGTTTTTTTTTTCAACTTTCACGAGATTCTCGTCATGAGGAACGGCGATGTCGACAATCATCATTATTATTATTTTTATAGATAGGTATATGAAAAGGGAATGCAATGACATGATAGATTGGACAGTCTGTAACACGAGTCGGTGGGTGCTGGAAACGAGCCCACTAATTGATAGATATAAATTTTATTGACACATCATTTTGTCGCATTTACATATTTAAGTTAGGCTGTACTGATAGCAAAACCTAAATTATCCAAAACATAAAGAACATTTTGGGCGCTAGTGTTAGACAGTATTAGTCAATTTATATAAATAAAGTGAATCACCGAAATGTATTTTATGTACGCGCATAACTCCCGATCGACTGCTCCAAATTGAATACTGTTTTTTTTCATGTGTTTATTATTGTCAGGATAAAGTATATATAGACGAAAATAATACAACCGGAAGTGTAATATTTTCATCTGCATCTGTACACTATCCCCATGAGCTGAAGCGGGCATAGAAACAAATATTTCAGATATTTAGACAACATTCAATGAAAAAAAATTGGCGGCACGAAGTTTACCGGGTTAGCTAGTATGTAATAAATGTAATTTTACTCAAGATCTCTTTACCAATAAGACTGCGTCAGTAACTAAAACTTTGAATGTCACCACGTCTTCGAAGCTTATATGCATCATAATATTTATTTTACCGTTTGCTTTAAGTTTAAAACTTTGTGATAATTTTTCATCTAGAAAGAGCTATGAAGTTTTAAAAACTGTGATAAGCCAGTATCTTTAAATTAAACTTACTAGCTTAAAGAGAATCTATGTAAGCCAAAACCACGATATTTTCATTAAAAATATTTAAATCTATATTAATTTAATATTCAGTTAGTCATATGTAGATTAAAGCCGCAATACTCCGCGTAGTAGGAAGAGGCGAAATGACCTCGTAAATTAAATATTAGCTATGCATATGTGTATGTACGTGTATGAGTGTATATATGTATGTAGTTCGTTATATTCATTAGCAAATAATTAATTCAAAACTCATTGCACTGAAAACTACCACTGTCTCTCCTATACATTTCTACTATCCTAAGGTTGCCTGGAAGAGATTGCTTTTGGCAATAAGGCCGCCCTTTGTACACTCCGCCTCACATTTTATGAACTCTCTTCTAACTGTAATATTATAGAGTGCAAATAAAGAGTTTTTTATCTATCTATCTCTCTATAGTTCCAGTTTTAGCAAATCATAAATCGCTAATCTCGATTATCCTCGTAAGGATACGGGTCTAATTAATTAAAATATTGAGTTTTCATCAGTCCTTGATAAGTATGCCAAATTTTGAGTTAATCCGACGATTTGAAAGGGAACAAAACCATGTTCAAAATGTTCATTACTTACATACGAATGAAGCTAATAAAAGCGTGTTAATGTTATAAGCCATGGAAGAGCCCTGCTTCGGCTCGAACGGAGTGATACCACGGCCTCACAGGAACCTAGTGTGAAAGCACGTTTGTGTTGTGTTTCACCGAGGGTGTGAGGATACCGGGTTTCAACCCCTTCCCCATCCATTTTGAAGCCAAAAAGTAATCTCTAAAAAAATGTTTTCAAAATACGAGTCGAGTCTATCAAAATAAATGATTTTAACGGTGATTACTAATATTTACATAACTTTGTGATATTGACGCAGTCGGATTTTATTTTTTAAATAAATCGTTACTTGTTATACAATAATTATAATACACGCCGAATCACTAATGTAGAATTTTCAGTCCATATATTTATGACAAACTTCTTATTTTCATAGCATAGTTATCATCCCTTGTTTCTTCCTTCATTATTCACTGCTTTCAATGTTCATCCGTAGTATCGATTATAACGGCGTTTGCCTACATTTTATCGAAGCTAATAAGCACGGAAAAATATTTACCTTCGATGAAAAGAAAACTTGGTAACTTTGGAGTTGGAGCTTCATTCGTAAACATCGTGTATAAACGAGCCAGGTTAAACACAACAAACGGCAGTTTCCGAACAAAATCAAACATTTTACAAGTTTCACAGAAAGTGTTTATCCTCAGAAGACACATAGTTTGTGGCTGATTATTTGCTTTCTAAAATCAGTTTATCTTTTATAGGTATATGATATTCATATTTTTGTAAATCTCTATAAACAAAGTTAAAATAAAAAAGGACGGTGTACTTTCTATTGTTTTCCCACAGAACAGACTTGTTCAGGAAAAAAATTATCCGTAGGTTTTTAAAAGTAGTCTATTTTCTTCCGAGTTCAGAGAGAATCAGGTGTGTATTTTGTCTAAAGAGACAAATACTTGTTCTGAATAACCAAAAGCTATAAATTTTCGCACAATCGATTACCAATTGATGAACTTGATATATAAGAACTCTGTAACACGGTGCATTTAGTTCTTAACAAACAATTTGCACAAAATTTGTACTTGGCAAAACATTTGTGGCAAACTTTTTGTGTACAACATAAATATATCTCACTCTTAATCCTTAACTTGTTTATTTGGTGAGCCTGCGCGCCTAATTAAAATTAATCGTGAACATGTTTCGCGGTTAATATTTAGATTTAAACATTTATTTTGTAATACATTGTGTTGGTTTAGTGTTCGCCGGTGATGAGTTAACGTGATTAACGATTGTTTTGTACACTCTAATTAATCGTTGTTTGAAATATGGATTAATTTAATTACAGTTTAGGGATCTGTTACATTAAAATTCACTGAATATTCTTCTTGAAATTATCTATCTTGAATGGTACTGTTTGTGGATAAATAGGTGAGTGTATGTATGAAATATATATATATACTAAAACCAAGTGTGGTGACTTCCACATACAGTGGCAACGAAAACATATGATAGCGAAGATACGTCGAACCACCGAGTAACTAAGAAAACGAATAAAATACCAATCCTGAATCGCGCAATAGAAGTTCTCGCGCCGATTAATATATATACAACTTCCCAACATTAATCATAGGGCAATGGCCGGCCAGGCATGATCACCTCGCCCGGTCGGAGGATCCTCTCTTTGTGTTGAAGGAACATGACATTAATTCCTCCACAAAATGAAATAATAAGCCAGAATAGATGATTATTCTGATTTAATCGGAAACATAACTACCTAAATATTTCGGTCTCACATAGATGAAGTTCATGAATATCGCAGGGCTTTAAGTGAATGCTACACCATTTTCTTCTGCGATGAGTGTTGTGGGTTTAAACTCGACATCGGACAATAGCTTATATGACTTACAAATTATTGTTCTAAGTCTTTCTCAGCTTATCCATTTCATAATCATTTGTAAAGGTCAGCGATGCGTAATATGTTCTTAATGCGGGCATTTCGTTTTTAAATAGAAAAATAGATTGAGAGAAATACATAACGTTACATATACAAGTTACAAGGTAAACAGATTGTATTTTTTTGTTTTCACGCAATTAATATTATTATTATTATATAGTCTGAGATAAATGTAAAGGTAAATGTAGTAACTTTCAAGAACTAAATAGTGTTATGTGATAAATAACTAGTTGAACCTTTGTCAGGAACTGGTGAACCTGGTCCCTCACTTTATATTTTAATATTGATTTCAGTTATGCAACGTAATAAACTAATCACTAATCAGAAGAGATACATACAGAAAAAGAAATTATATGTCCGAGAATGTTTTGTTGCTAATGTAAAAAAATAAACCCGTACTCAACAAAAGCCCACACAATACACTATTACCTTATCACAATTGCGAATCGCCACCCTAGAGTCGTACAAAGACGTACAAGAATGTATATCTAATTTAATCCAAGAAAAGAGTTCTAAGTCCCCTCCAACTCAAATCGTATTCGGGGACCTACAGTAATAAGTACATACTCGTTAAAACAAGAATCTCAACACACTTGGGGCCCCTCGAAGATTCGGAAATGGAAAAAAAATCACCGCGAATGTCTTCCAATTTAATAACAGATTTGAATGACCCTCTCCCTCATTCGAATCTAACCGCTTTCGTGATTACAATAGACATAGAAGTACACCAAGAGATTTTTATCACCTCGATAACTCAAATTATGCTTATATAACACGCAAGTCTTCAGAATTCAGGCACTTTCAAACGTTACATTGACGACTCCAGTGGCGCTGTTCCACAATGTCATTCATATGGAGAAAGCCCGGCTATAAATTATATTTATTTGTAAGTAAATGTTTACAGATATTTTATAAATCGGACTTTATAGCTAGAAGAGGCAGGTATTTCCTAAGACTCACTCTGGGAAGAAATGCCGAAACAAACCACAGAGTTGTCTATTTTTAAGTCCGTGAACATTGATTAAATAAAACATAAATATCAGTATAACAGTATCGAATCTGGGTTGACCTTTTGAAGAAAAAACATAGTTCTAAGTTGGCCTGTGCATACAGACGGCATACAAGACCTAACCATCGTGTTACCTAGCCAGTATTAGTGAAGATTAACGACCCGAAGTGTGACACTACTGCAAGCATGACATTTGGGTAGAGTGGGGGAACACTCAAAACCATCAGAAAGATACTTAACATGAACTTATATCACAAGCCTAGACTATACTCACATTCACATACATAAAATGGTTTGTTTTGGTACAAACTAATTGAAACGACAACACCAATATGTTGGTGTTTACAAATAAAGTAGACTAAACCTGCATCTATCAAAAATAAAATATAGCTCAGTTTCTATTAGTCGAAGTTCCTATTTACTGAAGAAATGTTTTAATTCCGACCGGTTATTCTTGAAATATTGCGTTTATCGAACCAAAGAAACTATAAATTTAGAATATTACTATGGCATAATACGGCCATATTTGCCGTAGAACCGATACCCGTGGAGGTAAACGGGTTCTTTTGTAAGCGCAATGTAGGACGTCCACAGGCCAGGTGGAGTGAGGTTCTGCGCAAGACGACCGGTAGGAGCTGGATGCTAGAAGCCGAGGATCATACCAAGTGGCGTGCAATTGGAGAGGCCTATGTCTAGCAATAGACCGCGGTAGGCTGACGATAGTGAATATTGCTGTAGTATAGATGACGGTTAATATATTATGTAAATAATAAAAATGGAACAAACAAAATTTCTATTTACAAAATTTGTGAGGCAGACTGATACCATATACTGTCCTTTTATTGTATTTCCATGGTCCATATACTTTGTGTCTTATGCATATAAAAGACGACAATTTCTTTTTTCGTTTACTCTTTGCGTACTTAAGTTTTATTTGGGTACATTTATTAAAAACATAAAACTTTACCGCTATAGCTGCCATGAATGTTCAACTTTATTAAAAACCTTATGAGGAATATTAAATAAATATTCAACAATAAAAAAATATTTAAAAAGAAATTGGATTAGTGTGAGTCGGACTATATTTAGTTCGACTCACATTAATCTAAAAACAGTAACTTCAAAGTTACTTTCAGGTTCTAATCTGAGTAGATTCTGATTTTATTTTTCTTGACAGTTTGCAGTGACATTACTGGCACAGAAAACTATTTAATTTTGAGGACTAAACATACATAATACATATATTGTAAATTGCCCTTGCCTAGGAGAGCACGTTAAGCCGCCAGTAACTGTTGTCATGTACACCTCTGATAATCGTTATGGGGAAGTTAGTGCCCGAAATATACAGACAAATAGTTCATCCTTCGAATTTGGTTCACCCTCAGGGTTGCGGATGTTCGATGCCAGTCACTCTGCGTAAAACTGATATTCAAGTAAAACCGGTTGAACTAGTTGCCGGCTACAAATAATCTTGGACATAATAAAGGTTAGGAAGATAATGACATATATCGTAGATTATTAATTTTACATCTTTTCTCTGGTATGCTATGGTGTTATAGTATTTCTTAAAGAATTTTTTTTTCATAAATACGAGTAAAAAAACTTAGTACCTATAGATATGTACAAATTTATATAAAAAAAGCCCGGCTAAGTACGAGTCGGACTCGCCCACCGGGGGTTTCGTAGGAATTTGTAGGTATACTATATGTTGTAACTAAAAATTATGATTTTTGCAATTTTTGCTTTATCTATGCTATAAAACGCTGTTTTGTAGGTTTGGATTCCCTTACGAGTATCGAAAATTTATCAGCATAATTTAAAAGCATAAACGGCTGTATCTTTTGATTGCGGCGGCTAAGAAATTTGCTTTTTTCACAGTTCCAAGGGACAGTAGACTTTAGTATTTGATATGAATTTCAATTTTGTTGACCACAAGTATAAGCTATGTGCATGAATCATAATTTATATCTGAACTCAGTGCGTTCCAGCCCTTAAAAGAATTGTTTCATCAAATTATTCGACCATCGGTTGGAAAATCGAGAGGCCTCAAAATACAATGAATAAATTATTTTCCATAGAAAATCTTGCAGACATTTTTCGAATGCCATTCGTTAAATTACAGAACATCATTTATTACTGCCGACCCTCACGGAATAACAAGCGTAGTGGTAAATTCGACAGGAGAGAAGGAATGTTGAATTTTTTAATTATACCTAATGTTAAAAGGTTCAGTGTGTTTAAAAAAGATGTAGAACCAAAGGTATGCGTATGGAGTAAGTTAAAAGCTTGAGTGTTAGAACATTTTCTCTGTTTATGTTAATAATTGAAGTAAAAACTTTGTACCTATTTATACAAAAAAAAAATCAAATGGAAGAGTATGAAATTTGGCACAGTGATACTATAATAAAAATATCGGTAGCTCCTATGACAATCATAATTTCTTCGATTAAAAATATCATCAAATATGACTATTTATATAAATTAAATCTCAATTAAATATTTTTTTTTTTATGTTTAAGCTGCCAACATGACTCTGCCCTGCCTGATGGAAAGCAAGAGCAGAATCCAAGAGTGGTGGTCACCATCCTCAATGCGAAAAAGAACAATGCAGCATGGTGACCCACACTAAGGCGGCCTGGGGCGAAGGGGGGTGGTGAGGGGGATAGGGGGCGTTGGATTGGGGTATGGGCCTCCGGTATCCTCACTCACTCGATGAAACACAGCGTAAGCGCTGTTTCACACCGGTTTTCTGTGAGGCCGTGGTATCACTCCGGTCGAGCCGGCCCATGCATGCCGAAGCGTGGCTCTCCCACGTTATTAAATAAAACAATTTTATGATTTAAAACTTCGATAGATTCGCTAGTGGTAGCCAATAAGTATGACTGCTCAACTTGAAGTTTTGGGTTCTAATCCCTTGGTGAACCAAATGTTAGTTTGATCTGCAAATTCGGATTCCGGAATTTAAATGTTTTCTATAAAAAAATCTTCTGCGCTTGAATATGTAACTAAATTACTCTTAAACGAATGAACTGATTTTGGTGGATTTATTGTGTTTAATCCTGAGGATTCGAGAATGGTTTAAATTTAAAAAAAAAAACAAATTGGTTCGACCCGCGGGATTACTTGTGGGTTCGACCGCTGCGGGTTAGTATATAAATCTAGCACCCATATTACAGGATCTACATGGTTTGGAACAAAATGGCGTTCGAAAAACAAAATTTCATACCAGATACCATTATTTTCTTTAAAAATTGTCCTTGAACTCTATGGAGACAGATGGATAGATCGAGAACTAAGATTGTGTAGGAGTGTACAAAGGGCGGCCTTTGTACACTCCTACACAATCTTAGGATGGATCCAAATGTCTATGTATTTTTACTAATCGCTGCCACTTGTTAATTATGACACATCGCAAAGCAGCCTTTACAGATTTTTTCAAAGAGCTAAAACTTGGCCTTACTTTGCTGACCCAGCAGGCTGTTTCAGCCTTTTCCGGCAAACAGCCTGAAAAAAGGCTCGCCTTGTTAATTGGACACGGTTGTTTGTGCGAAAAATGCTGATTCTTTATATACGCGTTTATTGAGTCGCTCAACATTTTCGTTTCTTTTTTGTACATTCAACAATTTCCCATTTTAATTTCGTTTGAATAGTTCGTTAAATGAAATCACTTTATTATAAATTTAATGTGAAATGTGTTACTAATGGGACGGGACACATATTGCATATAGCACAGGTAAATTACTTCAATACCCTTTATTCCGAATTATAATATCAGATACCAATAAAGTAAACATTTGTGAAGTATGGTGTATGGTTTAGGCGAGCATTTCATTGCTCCCTATTGCGCTGAGCACTGTGGGCTCCGTCTCAACACCACTCAATACGACACAAAACTTTGTGTGATCCACAATCGATTGTTCTAATTCTGTATTTCCTTGCCCGTTTCAAACAAGTTCCCAAATACCGTCCTGACATTGGATATATTCCTTGTTCGATTTATTGTCACTACTGAGACAAGTCGGATAAAAAATGTTAGATGTTCTAGGTTTAAGACATTTATTTCTCATTAAGATTAACATAAATCACTTACATGAGAAAAATAACTATACTAAACATTTTTAATTATTCGTCGTCACTTTAGAGGGTAGATAGTGCGTTCTTACAAAGACAAATTCATAGTGCAACATTGTAACATATCGCCCGCTCAACGCACTCACAGCTGTGAAATATCCGCTAATATCTGTTGATAAAGTTTATTTTTGAATGCGTTGAACGGGCTTACACGTTTTAAATCCGAAGGCAGTCGGTTAAACATCTGTGCGCCTGCGAACACTATCATTGTTTTGCCAAAGTTCGTACGAGGCTTCGGCAGAACGAGATAGCTTGCGCGACGCGTGCAGGGGCGCGCAACCTTTTTACGCATGAACTGCAAATTTGTATGTAATTTTTTGTCGAGTGTTTTGCGAACGAAAATACAAGTGTTGTATTTATATAATTGTTTGATATTCATTAATTTTGTTTCTTGGTAAATTCTTTTGGTCTCTGTTAGGTAATTATAATTAAATAGCATTTTAATTATTTTATTTTGCAAAACTTGCAGTTCGTTTAACTGAGTTTTAGCCGAACTGCCCCATATTTCGATCAGATATAATAAGTGTGGTTTAACTAATGAATTATATATTTTAAGCCGATGTTGACGCGGTATATATCTTATACAATTTCTGAGAGTGCCGAGAAGAGAAACTAGTTTAGATTTAATATGTTTTCTGTGTTCTTTCCACGTCAACTGAGTATCCATGTGTAGACCTAAATATTTTTCATGAGTTTTAAGTTCGAGGGGAATATTGTTTATTGTTAACGGCGGGTGAGTTGGTATAGGTTTGTTTTTAGCTTTGAAGATGATATATGAAGTTTTGGAGATATTTATAGTGAGCAAGTTATGTTGAAACCAATCAAAAAGGATGTCTAAGTCGTGTTGAGCGCGTTGAATTATTTCTTGTATGTTCGAGCCGAAATAAAAAAGACAAGTATCATCTGCATACAAGGTCACGTGACCTGAAAGGTCAAGGTCATTAATATTATTAATGTAGATCGAAAAAAGCAAAGGACCCAATATTGAGCCTTGGGGTACGCCGCAAGAAATAGGTCGTGGACTGCTTTGTGCGTTAGCGTCTATTTTAACTATTTGTGACCTATTGCCGAGGTAGGACTCAAACATTTTTAATGCATTATCTTTGACCCCGATGGCCTCTAGTTTTTTTATAAGTAGGTTATGACTCACAGTATCAAATGCCTTTTTTAAATCAATAAATACGCCGAGTACTATATTTTTTTTGTCAATATTATGTTTTATTTTCGTTACAAGGTCAATAGTGGCAGTTAACGTGTTACTTTTGGGTCTAAAACCATACTGTCTGTCGGAAATATACTTAATAGAATTTAAATAATTTTCTAAACGCGCATGTAGAATTTTTTCAAGAATTTTTGAAAATACTGGCAATACTGAAATCGGGCGATAGTTGCCAGGATCTAATTTTGAACCAGATTTGTGGATAGGGCTAACTTTAGCTATTTTCATAGAGTCTGGAAATATACCATCACGAATAAGCTTGTAAAAACTTTGTGTTAATTTCACGGCTATTATATGTTTAATGCATTTAATTACTTTTGTACTGATGCCGTCTAGCCCAACGCTACAATTAGAATCAAGGGAATTTATTATAGTTATAACTTCTTTGGTAGTACATGGCTCTAAAGTTTTTAAATTGTAAATGTTCTATTACGAGGAAATATATTAACATGTGAGGATTAATTTTTATCGTACTTCGACCGATGGTCGTGGAACAACTCGTACCATGATAAGGATATCGTTGTAAAATTACTGGGTCAACGAGGGAGTGTTTTACTTATGTACTTTTGTATTTTAGAAAGACAACTCCCGCATAAGGAATTTACATCCTGTGTCGCAAGGGACTTTACGCACATATATGAAACGGACACAAAGAACTTCTTGACTTAGAACTACAATTTGTGAAGCACACATATTGTTGTCCCATCTGGAATTTGAACCTCAACACTTGGCGCAGTAGAAAAAGCGTGGCGACCGCTTAAACCGCCAACCGTGCGCTTAAAGTCTTGAAGTATATAAGCTATATATTCTTGTCAAATATACTTTCATCATCAAAATTAGTAACAAGTTTTTTTTAACTAAGGGTTGTTAAATTATCCACCTGAAATGTAGTAAAATTACTTTTCAAATTTACATTATGCGAGATATTTCACGGTAAAAGTGAATTTAACTAAGACTACTGTGCCCATTAAAGAAATTAGATCATTGCGAACATCAGTCAAAATCACTGTAGACCGTATATTTGTTAACAAAAGCAACATGAACTAATAATTTACAGACAATTAGTTTTATTTCTGACTAAAAGTCACAATTAAAATATATATTTGCATATCTATTACGCTTGAAGTTTAAAAAAAATAAGCAAAAACATTATACTTTTATTGGCTACAATAATAAAACGTTGAAAAAAGGTAGCACCTTTTGTACTAAACATGGCTATAGTGACTCAAAGAAGCTGTATTTCCTACAATAAAACCTTTTTATAATAGCATTCCAAATGATATTCCTATCATCCCGATCTGTTATTTTCAATTTCAATAGTTCCACCAAAAATGATGCTTCACTAATATCCTAATCGCATTGTTGTGGGGATTCAATCAGTACAATATATTCTGGTTCATTAACTGCGTCGGGAAGTTCAGCCCCATTCATCCCCTCTGAAAATAATCTCGTTTAATGTGCAGATGTACACTTATGGAGAATTTTATTTTTATGCCGTGGATACACTTGAAAATTATGTTGAATGCAAATGTAGGCCATGGCAGAAAAGGTTACAAGTTAGGTTATAAAGATAATGACGATATTTTCCTTCTCTTTTTTATAGACTAGGGGGCAAGCGAGTAGACGTATAGCCTGATGGTAAGCGTTTACCGCCACCCATGGACTACCGTGACACCAGAAGCGTTGAAGAGGGGAACGGGGAGGGGGATGAAGGGAAGGGTTGGGGCCTCCAGTATATTCACTCACTTGTTGAAGCACAGCACAAGCACTGATGAACACCGGTTTCCGGTCGAGCCGGCCCATTGGTGATGAAGCGTGGCTCGCCCTCCTAATATAGTGAAGCGTATTTCGTCTGCCCTTCTTTCATTTGGAGAAGGGCTATGTTTTCTATACTCCAGGATTTATTCCATGATTAGGGAACTAGAGTTTCATACAGAATTTCTTTTTAGAGTATACCCAGGCTCTAATCATATAATAGTCCTAGGTATGGTGAACTACAATAAAGATTTAGTCGCCGCGATTTGGACATAATACTGAATGTTAATTCCAATAAGAAAATCGAGTGGGTGTGTTTTAATTTTTAACCCGAAATATAATAGAATTCAAACTAATTTAAACGTTGAAATTATTACAAATACAAAAATAAAATTTGTAAATAAATAAATGCGAAAGGAGGTCATAAACAAATATTTGCGTTTTCTAAAAAACATGAAGCCTTTACGTTAAATAGCTGCATTCAACCAACTTTTTACGATTCAATCTAAAAATGCTTTTGAAAAATCCAATCTAGATGGAATAAAGTTAACCCTGCGATACGCGCGGGTTATTTTTTTGCCCAATTTTATTTTTAACACTTTTCGTAAAATAAACTCAACGAAAAACGCTGCATTCATGGTCTCGGTCGGAATACACGATGGAGTGCAGCGTAGCAATGGATAGGGCGGGGCAAAATGGACCAGCAATTGAATAACCTATTTTGCGCTCGTACACGACTCTGTGCATAGTTAGAAATACCGTTTGAAATTTTATTTAGAGTCCTTCCATTTAAAATATTGAGTCTATTTATATTTATAGCATTAAATAGACTATTATTTAATTGCCTAGTAAACAACTAGTTCAACCTCCGAATTCAGTTCAGCCCTCAGGGTTGAGGAGGTCCAATGCAGTCGCTCCGTGGAAAAACCGATATTCAGGGAAAACCGGTTGAACTTGTAGCCGATCCCACATCTTGGGCTAGGAATATGGCATAATAAGGGCTAGGAAGATGATGATTAAATTAACTATTATTATCTATTGACTGCCTCGGTGGCAGTGATAGCGTATGCAACAGCTATATTTGAAGCCTCGGGTTCGATTCCCGGGTATGACCGAACATTTGTATGATCTGCAAATATTGTTTCGGAGTTTGCGTGATTTCTATTTTATAACATGTATATATTTTAAAAAAATAGTATGTGTTTGTTTATATCAGCTCTCTAGCTCTGCTTAATTTGGGACTAGATGGCATTGTGTGTTAGATGTCAAAATATTCATAATTATTTATTTAATTATTTATAAATGTGTCACGTAAATAAACAATTAGAATTATAAAATACTAAGCAAACACACAGCTATTTACAAAGCTAATATAAAACACGTACGCATATTGCTTAAATTCTGCGGGCTATATCTCTTTGAAATGGTTTTGATAGCATGAAAACGTTTATGTCATTGAAAAAAATATACAGAAAACGCTGCGGATTTGTATATTTAATCCATTTTGAATTTATATTTTTAGATATGGTTTCATTAAGTCGTTGTTAAGGAAATTACGTACTTCGCCTTTTGTTCTGTTTTGTTGCTGTTCTGTGCGAACGAAGATCTTCTCCAAAGAGCGCCAATTATTTCGGTCTTGGACGGCCCGCATACGACGTTTCACTTAAGTATTTTTGAAGCGAATGATGATGTAGTTTTTTTGACTATTTAGAACCTTTCAATATTAAGTAAAATACATCAAAAGGTCACGCTAACATTCAATTTTGTAAAAAGGCTTTTGACGCTAATTCTTTTTAGGTTTGAAAACCGTATTTTCAATTTACTCCTAGCAATGTAGCCGCCGTTAGTTTACTAGCGCAGTTCTATTAAATATATGGAGGTAATATGGTGTACTCTGACAGTGCAGTATATTATCCAGCATAGTTACAGATATTATATGGAGAATCAGCACGCTGAAGTGGAAGTGGGCCGGTCATGTCTCTAGATCAACCGATGGTCGCTGGAGCTGCAATGAGTTAGAGTGGGGACCGCGACTAAGCAAACGTAGTGTAGTGTACTGAGGATTTAAAAAAAGTGGCTGGTGTTGGATGGATGAGGACTGCCCAATACCGTATTGGTTGGCGTTCTTTAAGGGAGACCTTCGTTCTGCAGTGGACAGTGACAGGTTGACACTATAAAACACTGTAGTTTGAAATATGTAAGTGCAACTTCCTTACGTGTTAGTTAAACCTTAATATTTTTTTAATAATCATAGATTAGAAGCATTCAATTCGATGTATTTTTACAAGTAGTTTTTTAGTACCTGAATGAGATTTTTATTAGTTACGTTATTTATATATTTATATCCAAATAACGTTACTGTTTGAAAATATATCCATTGTATAAATAAGACGCTTTATATAAATACTCTAAACAACCTGTAAATTGAAAAAGCTGCTCAAAGTATACAAATTATATCTGCATCAATCAATATTATATAGAAATAGTTTAATTGGATATATAATTGCTTTTCCGTCAGAACGTCATGTCAATTCAAAACAATGCAACATCTTAAGATCCTCTGATCTCAATTAGTTGTTCTCAAAGAGTGCCTGCATCAAAGAAATAACGAGAGCCGGACGTTATAGCCGATCTGTCTCAGGAGACGTCTCAGAAGTTCCTTTCGCTGGTAAATAAGAATTTATCTCACGAAATACGAATTTCTCCATGAAAATCAGTTGGTCTTTTAGACCTTTGAGGCGGCAGTGAATGGGCGTGCTTCTTTAAGGGGTTGGTGAGTCAGTAATGATGTACGGTTGAATACAAGGATGGCTAGTACTAGAAAGATATTTGAGCCCCTTGATGTCCAATACGGTGTATTAAGAATTCAGACTGAAATAATGAGAATTTTTAAAAAAAGACTATTTTTGGAGAATATTTTCATACAATTTAAAACATTTAAAAGAATAAGGTCTGTATGATGCCTGTTAATTAAGTAGCAGGTCGTGTCATTTATTGATAACAGACCTCAATCGGGCCCGAAAATGGAGCTGCTCTCTAGAGCACTGCAACACAACAACACAATGAAAATTGTTTGTCGACCTTTTTCGTACGTGAGTGGTGTTCTGTGCAAATGTATATAAACATGAATGTGTAAAATTGGTTTGGTTTGGGTAAATCTAAATGTATTTTGGCAAACCGGTTGTTATGTTAGTTTGTGATTAACTGCTATGGTAAAAGAAGTAGGCTTCCTTTCGTCGTAGGTCATTTTAGTGTCACGAGCTCGACCTTTTTTTTGAGTCTGAGTTTAATATGTCTTTCATATTAGATATATTTGGAAACATGTTTTACCGAGGGAGAGCCACGCTAAGGTATAGATAGGCTAGTTCGACTGCAGTGATATCACAACTTCACAGAAAACCAGTGTGAAACAGCGCTTGCGCTGTGTTTCACTGTGTTACAGGTTACCATTGGCGGTGGTAATCGCTTACCACCAGGCGTTACATCTGCTCGTATGCACCATATTCCATAAAAAATATTTTGCTTGATGATGGATTACGAATACGGAGTGTGATTCATCCATGGGTGTCGTAAGAGCTGGCTAAGCGAGCAACATAACTGCAGAAAGAAGGAAAACCTGAACCTGAAAACAACCCCTTTTTTACGTGTGGAAACCCCCTCGAGCCTTCACCCCACCGGGGTTTGTGGCAGGGCGGTGTGTCGGAATCGAACCGACTAAAACCATACGGTGTGCCACTCTGCGCCTGAGACGGGAACCGCTTTCTTACGCCATCCGGACCCCTCCCAGCGCCTGCCCGCACTGAAGCGGGCTCCGTCGTCTGATGGTAAAACTCTCAATTTAGGCGACGTACGGCACACGCGTAACGTCGCCCTCTCGCGGCTGGCCTGTGAGCGGATGGACGGGAAAACCCGTCCCGCTTATCCGCGGCCACACTCAGGGCGGCATGAGGCGGTGGTTGGCGCGCCTATCGGGTCCGAGTGGAGATCGTCCTCCCGGGCCTTCTCCGCCGCCTTCTTTTGCGAGATGACTTCCTCGCAGAAGGTCGCGACCGCGGTGAAACTACTCTCGCCACCGGCCATGGAGCGTACGACGGCCGGCAGCGAGAGATATCCTCCGATGACGACATCCAGGCCCCTATACCAACCCGTTTGGACAACGTGGTACAATAGACTAAAACATCGTTTCTAAGGAAAGGCCTATGTCTGGCAGTGGACATAAGATTATTGTTATAATGTGATTTGGAAATATATAATTATGCCAATCAGGAGTCTAGTTACAATGGTTCAGACTCTTTCGAACTAGACAGAGTCTGAATAAGACCGCAATCTAGCTAAATGGCATTGCGTGTCAGATGTCCGAAATATTTATTTAGTATTTTCTTATTCATTATTTCGTTCATATTTATTTTTTCAATGACTTTAGTATCACTCTGATTCGCGGTAAAGAATAATTGGAGAATTTGTATTAATACATGTCGTGCGTTATACGTGAACATGCGAGAACTAAATTAACGATAACATAGATTAATACTACAATGCATATATCATATTTTAATACGAAAGGTATGAAAATTAGCAACATATGTAGTTCTGGGTACACTAACATAGAATTAGTGATTCGTTGTGGTAACATCCCAAATAATTAAGGATTGACGAGGTGTTTCATTATTGTATTAATTGAGCTACTTGCTCCGTTATTTATGCTAGCATATTATGCGAGATGTCTCTAGACTACTGACATTTGAAATGTTTTAATCTAATGACTTTAAACGAGCAATTCTTGTATATATATAATCTGAATCTTGGAAACGACTCCAAAGATTTTCATGAAATTTAGTGAGCAGGGTTTTGGGGGCGATAAGTTTTAAATTATTACCAAAAATAATATTGAGCTCGGTCAGGTACTTACGTAAATATGGGATCTGTATAGTGTTAATTATTAATATTTTGATTGTTATGTATAAAAAAGAGAGAGAGACACTAGTGCGTAGCCTGAGCCTCTTATCAAGCGAAATGTAGTTGTACCTCCGGTAACAAAGAATGAAAGAATTCCTTAACGCCGGTTATCTATGTAGCCGTGACGTAACTTTGGTCGAGCTGACTTATATTACTTGGTACACGGTATGCTCCTCCGGTAATTTTGTTTATATAACAATAAAAAAAACTCTTCTCTTTTAAAAAGACAACTCCCGCATTTGAAATATATTTTGACTTTAGGAACATACATGAATAGGACACAAACAACACTCAGACGCAGAACAACAGTTTGTGAATCACAAATTTTGTCCCTTGTAGGATTTGAAACCACAACATTTGGCGCAGAAGAAAGCGGTGTGGCAACCACTTAAACCACTAGGTAAACCGTGCAGTGTAATGAAAATAAAATGAATTAATTGAGAAACTTAAGTAAACATGTACTTAGGCCTTTCCTTAATAAAAAAGATTTTCGTCTATACCATTCTGGTTAAGTTAGTTGGTAAGGAAAAAGCGGCCGAGTGCGAGTTGGACTCGCGCATCGCGGGTTCCATACATATCTGTAGGTAATATACCTATGTATGATGTAACTAAAAATTTATGATTCTTGTAATTTTTTCTTCAACTATGCTGGAAGACGTTGCTTCGGACCAAATTTCACGATTCTGAGTTCACGGGAAGTACGCTGTAGGCTTGAAGTATTTGATATGAATTTCAGCTTGATACCTCCACGCATCCCTGAGAAAAATGGTCTTAACAGACTGACGGACGGATAGCAAAGTGATCCTATAAGGATACCATTTTTTCCCTTTGAATAATGGATAAAAAAACAGAGCACCTAAAAATGGTTTTTAAGGTTTTTGGGACCAGATACACGTTATACTTGTTTACTTAATTCTTGCTCCGTTTAGTATACATGGCGCAAACCTTATACTAACTCTTCTTGCTTTCCCAACACCGTTGCACTTCAAAAGTTTTAAATGGGGTGCTTCAGCCCACTTCTAGTTCTCATTAGAGTTAGAGTAAATTACTTTGTTCCAAGAGCTAATATCCATTCTGTAGCAGTTTATAGCACGCCACCTTATTGTGGTCAGTACTTATTGTGGAGGTATGTTATCCTTTTTTTAATATATATAAACCGTAGTGGTTTTAGCTGGAAAGATTCTATTCTCAATTTAAATTCACGTATCTTTTTAATTAAATTTTATGATGTCTTTGACTATTGTTAACAGATTTCATAAATATCTAAATACTAGTTCATGCCCACGGCTCCGCTTGCGTATTTGTCGGATATCGCCGCAAATAGTAGCCCCTGTGTTATCCTTATGTATCAGCTATATTACTGTAAAGTTTCATCCAAATCCGTTGAGTAGTTTTACGTGAAAGAGTAACAAACATCCATCCATACAAACTTTCGCGTTTACAATATTACTAGTATAGAAGATATATTTCTTCTGTACATTTATAAATCACCTAACACCTCCTGAACGACTGGACCAAAGATACCCATATTTCAATGGATTTCTTAATGAATTGAAAAAAAATGGATCCGGAACGTCGCGCTGCTATTAGGATATTACCATCAGATAATACGTAATCACAAATATCATTAATTCTTAGGCGTTAATAACGGGTGGTCGTGAGAGTGACACAGTAGAGGGTACATCAAAATTTAAAAAAATATGCATTCTTGGCGCATCGAGTGTGGTATCAAAATAAAGATTTTTTAACGGTGACGCAGTGCCAGTGGATCGACGCAGTCAGGCTTTTTGATTTTTATCAATTTTACTTGTTTTCAATCTAGTTTTCGTGCAACAAGCAAATAATAATAATAAAGACTAAATTTGCTTCTCTATAATATATGTTTCGTTGTCAGAAACTTATTCCTAAATAAATATAAATTAAACGCACGAAAATTTTTATTGTAATAAAATCTACACACTCAAAAGTATGTTTAAAATGTATGTTAACACAAGTTAATAAATCAATTCGCAATATTATACCACCGAATGTAATATTTCTCAGGCAATAGGCACGGCTGTAATAAATCTTTTTCCGCGTAAAACCGAAATTAGCCCCCCTCTACTCCCCCCGCTTCACCCCCGATGAGATTCACGTCACGTCATTTATCTTTGGTGAGATTTATAATGTAACAATGTAATTGTGTTAATTCCTTAGTGACACTCGCGTCGGTTTTTCTGCTATCGATTCGTGGTTTGAAAGATATTTTCTTGTCTGAAAGATTTTTTGCAAATTTTACTATTATTAAATACTAGGCCAGCTATACAAAATATGGAGAAACGGCTGTAATGTTCCTCCAACACAAAGGAAAGATCCTCCGACCATGCAAAGTGATCAAGCCGAGCCACTGTCCAACGGTTGAAATTAGGATGTTGTATATATGCTAATAGGCGCTAGAACTTCTATTGCGCGATCCAGGATTGGTAGTTTCTTCATTTCCATCGTTATTCCGTAGTTCGATAAATCTTCAGTAGATTGCGCTGTAGTATATTTCTGTAGCGCTGTATGTGGAAGTCGCCACACAAAATATTTAAATTTTCAGACGTGTTACACTTTGAAACCTATGTTGCCTTAAATCAAATATTTATTTATTCATTTTATTTCTTTAAAAATCAACTCCCGCATTAGGAATATATCCTGAATCACTGCCGACCCTACAAACATTTACGAAACGAACACAGAGAGCACCCAGACTCAGAACTTTATGGAATAGGGGCAAACGGGCAGACGTATCGCGTTGCGACCTTTGGGGTATGGGGCCCCAGTATCGTCACTCACTCGGTGAAACACCGACAAGCACTATTTTATGTATAAAAGAATTGCTGTTATTTTTTTATTTAGTAAAATATTTTAATATATTATTTTTTAATGTTGCCTAATACAAAAACAATGTTTATTTTTTTTATCTTTGGTAAAATATGAAGTACTGGAAAATAGTAAACCTCAGATAGAATATGGAGTAAATACTGTGATCACATCTTATTCTCATAAATAAACTTGTAAAAAATAATTATTGTATTGATGCCTCTTCTGCATTAGGTATGCAAACAGTAGTACGAAGTTTTTTGCTGGCCCCAATTTATCAACTTTGACAAAATCGGCAGAAATATTTCACGCCAAAGACTAGAAAACAAGAATTAAATTATTTACCCTTATCGGTAGGTATCGAAATGCCCCTGGGAGTGTACAGAGTGGGTTCTTCTGTAATCTTAAAGGCTTTATAAAATATTCAGGGTAACGGCAGAATACTCTTGATGTTCGTACAAACTGGGACGTATGTAATGTAGTATTTGTTCTTGTTTATTACCTATTCATTTCTGTGTGCGGGTAGTTGTGAAAAAATACGATGGAATTAGAGTATCGTATGGTTGGGCCTTAGTACAAACGTTGAAATAATATATATGTGTAGAAGGTGTTATCTAATTTTACGTTCCTTTAAAACGAAGAAAGAAGCTTTGAACAGACTATACAAATGTCTAATGTGCTTGAAACTTAAGTACGTGTATAGAATCAGAAATTCCCAGGAACTGTAGTAGTAACTTGTTGAGAAAATATATGTAATTGTTTGAATTATAAAAAAAATACTTAACCACTAAAAACTAAACAATAAAATAATGCAGCAAGTTAATAAATTAGATATATGTATCATTAGCAGAATAAATCAAAACTAATATTATAAAGAGGTAAAGTATGTGAGGTTCTGGGGGGTAATGTCCAGATTAAAGCCGATTTTTAAATTCTTTTGACAGTAAAAGCCACATTGTTCCGAATCATAGGCACTAATTATATTAATCCAAAAAATGACTATCCGACATACATGATGAAGGATTTGCGGCAAAAGGTAGGTAGGTAGGTACTTTAAATTTATGGAAGCAGCAAGCCAATAAGATCAACTTAATAAGTTCAGAAAAAAATTTAGTAAAAAAGCAACCCTTTTGAGATGACTTTGTTATCCGTCTGTCTGTCTGTAAAAGCTCAGGAATTCGTGGAGGTATAAGGTTGAATTTCATCTCATAGGCCTCCGGTATTCTCACTCAATCGGTGAAACCAAACGCAAGCGCTGTTCCCCATTGGTTTTCTGTGAGGATGTGGTATCAATATGGTCGAGCCGGCCTATGCATGCCAAAATGTGACCCTTCCACGGTGAGTCTCCAACTGTCCCTTAGAGCAGTGAAAAGTCAAACTTCTAAGTCATCGCACTAAAAAGATACAGTCATTTAAGCTGCGAATTTTTGACACTCGCAAAGTAATCAAACATACAGGGTACTGAGAATCTTTACATTTGGTACGAAGCAACGTCTTATAGCACAGACAAAGGAAAAATTAATTAATTAAATAATTTATTTTGTAGGATAGGTGCACGAGCCCGACTCGCTTGACCAGTTGGTTTTTCTTATTTTAAATACAACTCGGGGGAGTTTAAAATAAAAAAATGGATTACTTGTACATTGGTTACATACTCAGATTCCTACTATATTTTTGCCGCTTCTGAGAGAGGAACCAATGCCGTCCAGCGAGCACGTCGAGCTCTCTTATGTAAACTCGATACCACTAAAATTATTTGATTGAGAAATCCACTTAAATTTGTGAACTAGTGTAAACAAAACTTATGTAAATAAAGATACTGTTAAGATCAACACACAACTTCGCTGTTCGCTTCGCTAGAAAAAAAGTTCATTGAAAACAGGTATAAGTAGTTCTTAATTTTTCATACGACATCAATGTCTTGTCCTTTATGAATTCCAAACTACCGTAAATATTTATCGCTGTATTTTAGAGTTCCGTACCTCAAAGAAAAAAAGAAGTTACGCAGAATCTTGAAAGTTACGATAAAGGAAAAACTGCGAAAAGCATACATTTTTAGTAACATCATATAATAGGCCTACAAGTTTGCACGAAACCCTCAACGAATGGGGCTCCGGTATTATCACTCACTCGTTGAAACACAGCGCAAGAGCCCTTCTTTACTACAATAGCAATTTGCTTAAATCACTTTTCTCATCTACGCGTTTAAGCCTTTTCGCATTATTTTGAACTGCTATTAAAAATATATATATATAATTTTCATATAGTCAAAACAATGTACCTAGAAACATTTAAGTATTCAATCTTGCGTTTTGCAATTCGATGCATTAAACCTGAAGAGTTTTCAATGATTCAGATTCAAATTAATTCCGAGTACTTTAAATTTGAATCACAAACTATTGTTGAAGATTAAATAAAAAGTATTGGCGTGTTACAAAGTAGGGAAGCAAAGATGATTTGTTAAAACTGAAATCATGTCTGCAACAATCAGTGTAAGGTCTGTGACAGGCTGGCGTTTTGGTTTGTCACAAAAAGTTTTCGAGTTCTTCAACATTTTTCCTAAAGATCCCAATTTCAACGCAGTCTTTAACAAATTCATTTAAAGTAAAAAACGGAACCAATAATATGTTTTCCATCATTGCAATCGTTATACCAATGGATATAGAGTTCAAATTCCTCGGATCAAGTATAGAAAATTATGGCATGGATTTGCGCCTTTACGGACGGACATTTAAAAACGATTAAAACCCTCTTTAGGGGGTGAAATCCAAAAGAGATTTCGTTTGTTCGTCTGTTAGGTTCCTTTAGGAATCGAATGATTTTGGTTCCGTAGAGTTTTAACAATTTCAAGTTATTCTTAAAGTTTAACTTTAACCTACTAAATTGAGAAAATGATGAACTCGCTCATGTTATCTTTAAAACTTTCATAATGTGTAAATATTAATAATAATTTAAAAATACCTGACTTTTCATCCAAGTTGACTTACCTGTGATGAGCAATGGACCAGCTCAGCGGTACCTTACATACTTATTACCTTCCTATTACCGCCCCTGGAGAGGATGGCGTTACTACAGAGCTGTTAAAGGCTGGAGGTAAACCCGTATTAAAGGCGCTCCAAAAGCTTTTCAACGCTGTCCTGTTCGAAGGGGGGACTCCAGAGGCGTGGAGTAGGAGTGTGGTCGTCCTGTTCTTCAAAAAGGGAAATAAAACCATGTTGAGGAACCTTCGGCCCATTTCCCTCTTGAGCCACGTCTATAAGCTGTTTTCAAGAGTCATCACGAACCGTCTTGCGCGAAGACTCGACGAATACCAGCCAACGGAGCAAGCTGGGTTTCGGAGCGGATATGGGACC
>PKRV01000348.1:656474-741170 GCA_003709505.1 Hyphantria cunea
GCATTAGAAACGAGGTGATCCGACAAAGAACCAGGGTCATCGATGTAGCCCACAGGATTAGCAAGCTGAAGTGGCAGTGGGCTGGCCACATTTGCCGAAGAACCGATAACCGTTGGGGTAAACGAGTTCTTGAGTGGAGACCGCGTCTCGGCAAACGTAGTGTAGGACGTCCACAAGCCAGGTGGAGCGATGATTTGCGCAAGATGGCTGGCAGGAGCTGGATGCGAGAAGCCATAGATCGAACTAAGTGGCGTGAAATTGGAGAGGCCTATGTCCAGCAGTGGACTGCGATAGGCTGATGATGATGTTATCCTATACAGTTGTAGTACAGGTAGGTGCCATGTGCCATCGAAAGTAATTCTTGCAAATAGACTTAGAAAATCTCTGATTTCTACTAACTTCTAAAATAAAAGTTACCATGGTGGTGTGAATCAACTTATGTTATTCAATGTAGTTGTTGGAAAATCCACTTGCTTCCTCATAAAATGTATCTCTGATATCTGAATGTTTTTTTATATTGCTCCCAAGGCTCCTAAAATGGTAGACTGGAGGTAATGGCCAAGGATTAGGCGTTCCTAATCCTCCTACTGCTGCATGCCGATTGATAGCAGTGGAGCCTCTTTGTCTTAAATATACTTAAGAGTTTATTTAATTTGATTCCATAGGATAAAAGAATTATTTTGTTATGAAATTTAATTTTATTTATTTAATGTTGTCTATATTGAGGCTTATTCCCAGCAGTGGACTGCGATAAAACGATGAAGATTACTGTTTTCTACCCTTTGAATGAAGAAATATATTTTATTATTTGTTCAATGTGACCAAGAAAATTACTGAAAATAATCATTGTCATTATCTTCAATTTTTTTTAAATTTCCCGCATTAGCAATATAAATCATGTATTGCGGGGACTTTGAAAACATACATCAAATGGATATACAGAGCACCCACACTCAGAACAATAATTTGTGAGTCACACAAAGTGCTGTGCCTTGGACATTGATTGGATGGAGTCGGATTTTAACTCACTACACTTGGCACAGTAGAAGTAGGCGCGGCGACCGCTTAAGCCACTAGATCAACTGCGCAGTCATAGCATCGCAGTTTTTATGAATAGCTACAAATAGTTGTCCTTATATTTTTTATTCTTAATTATCGATTAGAACTGTTTATAAACAGATGGATTAAGAATCCTACATTTGATGTAAGGCTTTTATCTATTTATTAATAAACTGTTTTTTTGTTTTTCTTATCTTATTAATTATATTTTTGTCAAATATTATTGTTAATACTAAAAGTTAGAAACATGATAATATTTAAATCACTGTTCTGAAAATTAGGGTACAAAATGCCATAGAATTCCACAGAAATATTAAAATATTTGAGTTGGAAATACTCCATCACCCATTATTATTCATCATTATTTTGATAATACTTGGAAAGGAAAATAGGTGAAAGACACTATTGCGGTTTAGTTAAATAAAGTCTAAGACTCAACTTTTGTGATAATTTAAATGAAAATGTTATATTTACAGCGAAGAGTACAGCCTAACATATTAATTACTTAGTCTAAACACTTTTACTGGTTCACAAGCAGTTGATATGGGACTAAAGTATTAAGAAACTTCGAAGCCAATAAATAAATAAACTTGGAAACTAAGTTAGAACAAAACCTTTGATGTTAGAAACTATTCCTTTCTAAGCTCAAAACCTCAAGTGCAACTCGTTACTATAACTTACTTTTAACTTAGAATTAGTTTAAGGAAAATATCGTTTAAGCTTCTGCATTGAATTAAAATTGTTTAGGAAGTTGCGGGTTTGTAGGTAAATACTTAGACTTGCCATATATACTGTTACAAATAAAAATAAACAAAATATTACTTTTGAATGTAGAATTTGTAATTTCTGTACGATTGTTTATTGTTTTTTTTTTATTTTTGCGCCAATATAATGTAGAATATTTTATGATATTAAAGGAGTGGGGTGATAAAGAGAACCAAATCGCTGTGATTTCATTACATAAAGTAGGTATGGATCCAAATACAATTAGCAACAAGCAGTAGGCAAAAGGAGGTCACACAAAAATTTTGTTTACAGATGAGAAAATTCTTACAATTGACCAATATTTTAACAAATAAAGTGACCGTATCTCGTTTACGTAGCTTTAAAAAAGCTTCACAATTAGTCAGCAGAGGACGACGTGGGCATTATATGACTTCAGTGATGGTTCGGTGGGATGTTAGCTATAGAGCAGTGACTGAGCCATGTTTTTGTGAAAAAGATATCAAAACATCGGCACAAATGTATCAAGATACCATTCTTGAGAAGGTAGTTGAGCCCCTTAACAACAGCGTGTTCAATAACCAAGAATGGTCCTTTCAGCAAGACTCAGCGCCGGGTCATAAAGCTCGATCCACCCAATTTTGGTTGCAAACGAACATTCCCGACTTAATTAGAGATGAAGATTCTAGTCCTGATCTTAATCTACCGGATAATTATTTTAAATCAGTTTTAGAAAGTAAGGTTTGCTATAAATGCCTTGATCATTTGACGATTTTCAGTAAAGAATTTTCCCATAAAAAGAGTGCGTGCTGCTATTGAAATGATATGATGGCTCAACGTTTTTAAAAGACTGTATTGCAGTCAATGGAGACCACTTCGAATAAGTTTTATACATTTTAATGGTTTTATATTGATGTATTAAACTAACCCACTGTAATAGTAATAAATAAATGTTACGTACAATAAAAAAAGGGTTTTATTTGTAACAATATTTATGGCAAGGCTAAGTAGTTATTCAATATTTTATCTGTGGTTTCTCTCATGGAGTGTGATGATCACTCTAAGTTCTTATTTTATTCGTCTTTATTGTTATTATAAATATTGCTCAAATATACTCATTACTATAACATAAAGCTTCCCGTCAGTTTGTATGTCAGCAACGTTATTTTTATTTAACCTGAGGTTCGAAATAAATTCAAGCAATTATAATCACGAATGCAATTCGATCGGTAGGATACATAGATTAATAATAATATTAAATAAATATGTCAGACACAAAATGCCACCTGGCTTCAAACTAAGCAGAACATGTACTATGACAGAATGGAATATGTACTTCAATTTACAAATATTGATGGCAGTACATACAATAAAACTACTCTACATTCTATAAAAACATACCAACATTTTTAAGACATTTTATTACATAAGTACATACAATATTATATACAACATTTTATACTTAAATTATAGTCATTAAATGATGTTTCATCAAGAGATCTTAATTAGTACAGCATCCAAATACAGCAAAATACTTTTTTGGATAGTATATCCAAAAAAGTATTTTGGCATACTGAACTGTAAATAAATTACTAACTCTACATAAAACCCCAGTCCACAATCAATGTTTTAACTCAATATTGTAAGTAACAAAGATATTGCAGAAGGGATGCTTTAAATTATATTATTTATTGTCTAAAAGTTTTGTCGAAACTCGCCTCGATCTGTCAGCGGTGTTTAAATTGGTTGAAGAAATTCTCGATGAAATGAGGCCACCGTTTATTGAGTGCTTTTTAGATGTTTGACATGAATGACTGATGAGAATGAGAAATACTAACGATCTTAGTGTGATGTACGTTAATACAGACACAATTATAACACTTTAACCTTATTAATACTATAAATTCAAATATATCTTATGATATACCTATACTTTACGTAAGATATCCCTTCAATATCCACAGCTTAACGCTTGTCTTAAAAATACAACCAGGGAATGGTATATAACACTCGCGATAGTATAAAAACTTGTGTCTTATAAAAACAGAGAACTATTACTAAATGTCCAATGATTATTTAAAATATTGTAATCGTTCATAGCTTGGAGTCGAGCTTCGCAATCAGCCCGAAGAACAACGGCGATCATAAGTCAAACCCGTCGCAAACCAGATCGTACAGAGATTATTACTCTGTTGGTCGTTCGGGACAACTTCATATTCTGCTAGTTCCTGAATCATGTCCAGCTTGTGAATCGCATCATCGCGCGTGGCCGGCCGCACCACCGTCACACCAGTCACACCAGTGGCATTCTTTGCCTTAAACACTTAAATCTATGTTTCTCTAACCCACTTAAAAATCATATTAATTGCAAAGTCTCAGGATCAGTGTAAAAAGATAATTTGTCATGTATTTGTTTCGATTATTTTTTGTGATTTGTTTTTCTTCAGATTAGTGATAAAATAGATAATAAGATGGTACTAATAAGTTAAAAAGATATATAAATATATTTTGTTATGAGAAAAACAAGTTTATCTATTATTGATACTATTGAAATGCACGGTGTTCCAAGAAAATTGAGATTCTTTTGTTATTTGATGGAAACAAGATAGTGAAAAAAAAGAAATCATTCCATTCATTTTAGCCAGCTCTTTTACCATCGTAAAATTAATATCTAACACAATTATTAGAAAAGACGAATACCTCAGAATGTTTATTATACAAAGTTTTGACTCTCAAGATATTACAAGCGCGGCGATTTATAGTCAAAATTCTCAGGATGATACGAATTGGACCAAATTGTTAGAATTATACGAATTAAGTCGTCATTCATGAGAAGCTTTTGCGTTAAATGAGAGAACTCTGTTGATGTGCGATCAACAGCTTTGGTATTTAAGTATTAAGAATTATATTTATTACAAGGATTTCAAAGTGGGGCTGGTGTAATAGAATTATTTTTTCCTTAAAGTAATTGAAATGGATGGAAAAAGGTATTACACACGTTTGATTTGCCTGACGTTTCGACCAGTTTGACTATACGGTTGGCCTAGTGGTTTCAGTGGTCGTCACACTGCTTCCTACTGCGCCAAGTGTGTGATCCATAAATTGTTGTTCTATGTCTGGGTGTACTTTGTGTCCGTTTCATGTATGTTTGTAAAGATCCCCGTGACACAGGAATGTATATTCCTAATGCGGGAGTTGTCTTTTAAAACATAAAGAAAAAAAGCAAAAATAGGTTAAACTGGCCGTAATTACAGGCTGACTGGCTCAGCGGAGCTCGCGCTCAGTCGTCGAATCCTTGAAGTAGAAGGTTCTTCATCCACCCGCCCGTTTTCGATATTATTGATAAATTTGTTTCGTCATGTATCGTCACATACCACAGTGTTCCTATTCTGTAACAGCTATGTTCCTACTCTGGTATGTATCCCAGTCGGATACACACCAGAGTAGGAACATAGCTGCAGAAAAGTTAGAAAAATTTGTAAGATAAGATAAGATAAGAGAAAAAATTATAGAATGCGATTCGCTACTGGGATTTTGGACTTCCCAGTACGGGCTCGCGCACTCAAAGAGACTCAACTCTTGTTATCGTGTGCTCCTCACTCACTTATTCAACTAATTCACTATCGTTTAAATATTAAACCAAGTTCTTAGTTAGTATTTATCTAATACTAAAACTGATTATAAAGCTACTAACTGTGTACTTAAAATTAAATTTGTTAAAGCTTCTCCCTCATTCAGAGGACGGGGGGCAAGTTTAAAAACTCGTTAACTATTAGCGACTTTTGAAACTTTACGAACACACGATACGATAGAAATATTTGAAGCAATTACAGTAATTTAACAATAAATTGAATCAGTGCACAGTGCCTCACATACACTATACCGTGGACAAAATGTCGACCAACTTCTAACTCAATTCGCCGCACTGCCGGGATAAAAGTTTAATGCGTTTGCAACGAGATGCCACGACATATTTAACTTTACTACTTTAATCTATTCTATGGCTTGTTAAATGCAAATTTTTAACACTGTGCACGCCATTACTATGTGCTATTAGTCAAATGAATTCAAATTTGCATTTTGTGCTCAACTTGGAACCTGCGTTTTATTGTTTTTTTTATGGCAACATACGGCTGGTGTAGTCTGAATTGAAAATTTTAGCTACTGTTAAGAATTCTCCAAAGTATTTTTAATTTTAAAGCCATAATATTTAAGGGTGTAATAATAAAACCATTAATTCAAAAGTCTACGGTAAGTCTGAAAATATTATAAGGATAACTTGAAGCATTAAAGAAAAGTGCCGCAGCATTCGTCAAACTGAGAACAACTTTTATCTGGTACAAAAACAGAGTCCATCTTGACAGCACGCATGGGCGGTCACCTCGACGCTTCCTACTTCAACCAAGTTTTGTGGGTTCAAATCCCACATGGTACAACGTTTTATGTGATCCACAAATTGTTGTTCTGAATCTGGGTGTTCTTTGTGTCCACTTCATGTATGTTTTTAAAGCCACCCTGTGACACAGGACGTAGATTCCTAATGCGAGAGTCGTCTTTTAAAACAAAAAAAATAAACTGTGTTACACTTTACATGTCTATTTAGATATACTACGTGCATAATAACAAAATTAGATAAAAAGGTAGGATAATAACCGTTGTATTTATTAGGCGTCATATCATAGTTAGGTGTTTATAATATATATTTTATTCTAATTATTAACATTTGAGTTGTCTATCTTAAAGTTATGCTTTTACTGGCGATAGTATTTATCTTTGTATTAGAAGAGTATGTTTACTTATGCTATATACTAAATTGGATTCGCTTTAGTTAATTGAAATGTTACCTATAAAATTTAAAGGGATCAAACCTATGTTATTTCTCATTATTATCTATATGTACATGCAACAAGCTTCACCTAGATACATATATATTAGTATTTTAAATTTCAAAGACATATATTAAAATAAATAGTTAGCTACTATGAAAATGTATTTATTTATTCATGTAATATATAATTGAATGGAACATAAAGAACCCAATGAACATCGACATAAAAAGGAAATTAAAATGAAACATTAGTATAACTAATAAGAGATACCATTACGTCTGTATTCTTTTACAAAAGAATTTATGTTAAAACGTTTAATTCATCTCTTTTCTAAAATTATATACAATGCAATACCACTAGTTAAGCACGTACGTGGTTGTGGTTGGACGACTGCGCCTGACGGCTGTTGCGCCGAAAATAATGACCTGTTCGAATATGCTTAGAGCAAAAATTATTGCTGTACTTTAATGTATTTTTTGATAGTATACGATATTTAAATTCAAAAAGCAATAACGAATAGATTCAATAATATTTCTTTATGACCGAGAAGAACATATTTATGAGAACCTAGATACCTTATCTTTCCTATCTTATTTTAACATACTCCGAGCTGTTATAATTATTTTTTTTATAAAAAAACACTACAGCAGTTTGGTTGGTCCCAGGAATTAAATCCTCTTAGGCTGAATGCTAGAACAACGAAGCCTTCAAGATAGCACACGTAATGTTAACAAACAATTATTTGACCTAAGGGGTTTAAGGTAAGTACCCCTGTAAGGTAGTAAATTAAATTAATTGTAAAAAAATCCGAAAAGCATATTTTTATTATTTGTCTATATTACACAGTTATACAGTTATAAAAGTTTTCATTTTCTATTTTTCCAGGTAAGTTCCTGAAACGATACATATATATTTGCTGAAATATATACAGGTATTTTAAATGAAAACAACATCTGCACAAAATTGCATCTACCAAAATCCCTAACCCCAAAGGGTAAAACACGGGAATTAAATAAATAACATTTAAAGTTATTACCCACAGGAGCACATACATTTTCATTTTCAACACGAGTGCAGAATATTTTATGACAAAAATGAATTTTAATTGAAAAAGTATTACGGATGCGGTCGGAAAATTTGAATTATTGCACAGCGGGGACAAAAAGTCTAATTACGATAGCAACCCTTTGTCCATTTTATTGCCACACTGATTCTATGTATTATAATTTCTATTTCCTCATTTTTTAGGCGGAAGATTTTTTATTGAAGAAGGAC
This sequence comes from Hyphantria cunea, assembly GCA_003709505.1. Taxonomy (NCBI): domain Eukaryota; kingdom Metazoa; phylum Arthropoda; class Insecta; order Lepidoptera; family Erebidae; genus Hyphantria; species Hyphantria cunea. Next base: position 664,361 of record PKRV01000348.1, read on the forward strand.
ATATCCTCAAAAATGTTAATATTTAAATGTGATCATTATGAATATTCGGAAAGGTTTTATTTTTGCTTACAACTTTAACAAACATGTAACTTTCTATATAAAAGAAATGAAAAATAGCCTTATATTTCTTGCACACATTTAGGTTTAACAGGATATTTATATTTATACTTTGCAAGAAGCCTTTCTCGGGTAATCTCCGGAATGAAAGGACCGATTTTGACGGGAGATTCACTGGCAGATAGCTGATGTAGTAATGATAATTTAGGCTACTTTTTCAAGACTAGCTTTGAAAGGTACAACAATAATCGTATTCCTCATATATCGTATTACTCATACTGCGGGACTGAGCTAGTTTTAAATAATTTCATTGTTATTCAGGGTTCCTTATCTCTATAGAAAAAAAACAGAACCCTTACAGGATCACTGTTGTCCGTCTGTCTGTCTGTCAGGACCCTTTTTCTCAGGAAAAAAATGTAGGTATCAAGCTGAAATTCATATCAAATACTCAGGCTGTAACTTAGAGCTAAGTAAGAGCTAAGCTAAGAAAAAAACAAAGTTCTAAGTCAATATAATCAAAAGATACAGCTTTTTGGCAGTTCACTTCCCGTGAACTCGAAATCTTAAAATGAGATACAAAGCCACGTCTAATAGCACAGATAAAGGAAAAATTGCTAAAAGCATAAATTTTTAGTTACATCACATAATAGACCTACAGGTTTGTACGGAACCCTCGGTGCGCGAGTCCGACTCACATTTCATCTATTTTTTGTATTTCCTAGTGTTTGATTTTTAATTAAAATAGATTACATATCTAACACATTACGTTAACAACATTATTGTAAATTCAATTTGGCCTGAAGTTCTACAATACAGACCAAAGTTTAGTATAGATACCAAATCTCCCACAAATTACTAAACAAGCAAAATATCTGGTTTTTTTTTTATAGAATGGGGAGCAAACGAGTAAACGTATCGCCTGATGGTTAACGATTAAGTAGTAGTATCATAAGTGCAATGCCGGCCTTCGGGAGATGGGGAGGGATAAGGGGAGAGATTGGGGTATGGGCCTCTGGTATCCTCACTCACTTAATGAACACAGCGCAGGAATTTATGGAATTTTATAACCAAAACCGATCAGATGCCAGAGGATTTTCAAAATCCCTTTGTACTTATTACTAATTGTTTTTTACGAACTATTTACTTTCTATATCCAAAAAGTATTGTTAATCGATTCTTCTCTTTTAGTTTATAGTTCTTTAAACTACATTTTAAAGTTTCTGTTCTATTTTAAATTATATCAGCGTGTCTTAAAATACATCCGTAGTCAGCTGCCTTACAGAGAGTAGAAACAGGTAGCTAATATTTTTTATAGCCGTTCCTTTTTCCGTAGTAATGTACCAAGTAATTAAATTAATTCTTCCTTTTTAAAATCATATGAAATTATAATAGGTTTTAAATATCTATTAATTAATGCGACTATTACAGTGCCATGTTGTTTAGCAACTTGATATACTTTTTGTTCAAAGCTTCATTATACATCTACGCAGATGCGCTAGTAGTTTTACAAGCGTTAAAATGTTCCTAACAAAAAACTTTTTCAAAGACTAACTGAGCAGTGAAGATACGAAAGCGTAATCTAGTTAAATGGATATAATATGCATAAATTAATTGAAATGTTTATAACTAGCTGGGCCCCGCGGTGCTACCCGCGGTACAAAGATGTGTGAATTGTATCTTTGTAAATTGTAGCCTATGTCTTATTCTGATGTATAAGCTATATTATTGTAAAGTTTTATTAAAATCCATTTGGCGTCAAAGAATAACAGACATCCACCTGTCATCATCATCATCAGCCTATCGCAGTCCAGTGTTGGACATAGGCCTCTCCAATTTCTCGCCACTTGGTTTGATTTTCGGCTTCTCACATACAGCTCCTGCCAGCCGTTTTGCGCAGATCATCACACCACCTGGCCTGTGGACGTACCACACCACGTTTGTCGAGACGCGGTCTCCACTCGAGAACTCGTTTACCCCAACGATAATCAGTTCTGCGGCTAATATGACCAGCCCACTGCCATTTCAGCTTACTAATCCTTTGGGCTATGTCAATGACCTTGGTTCTCTGCCGGATCACCTCATTGCTGATGCGATCCCTCAGAGAAATGCAGAGCATTGCCCTCTCCATAGCCCACAGAGTGACTTTGAACTTGTGGACCAGTCGTGCCGTAAGTGTCCACGTTTTGACTCCGTATGTCATGACAGGTAGGAGGCACTGATTAAAGTCTTTCGTCACATCCATTCATAATTACGAACTTTCACGTTCTTAATATAAATTAGTAGGATTTAAACTCGGAATTAAAAAAAACAATTCAACTGATATTTTTTTTGACAGAGGACAATGAAGCAAGTATTTCAACTCCCTACAAAGCTTCACAAATAGCTTTTCTACTGTTTAACTCTTGCCGGCATTTCGTAGTCAAATTTTTGAATTAAATCCTACAGTAATGTACCGTTCCCAATTATACCCCAAGAATGGACGGATGGACAGACAAAGCAACATTCTGGATATTTCACTTCGTCAAGTTTTAACTCGGTTAGAAGCATTCAGTCTCGCTTACTACGGGCCGAGCTGCTCCGTTAAGATGAAGATTTCTCATTGTGTTCCAACAATATAGTATTACTTTAAATTATTTTTGTTGTAAATTGCTACGGTTTGTGCAAATTTTGGTGTTAGTACAAAAATGAACCTTAGTTTGTTTGAGTAAATTTTATTTTTAGACATACACCCACTTTGTTTTAAAAAGGTTTCATGGCGATGTTTGTTTTTGAAACAATCTACAAACTCCACTTCTTTGATTTCTATTACTTTTAGAATGGTATTTTGGGATCGATACTTGATTAGCAGATTATCGATAATAGGAACTAAGTCTACATAAGTATTTAATATTAGTGGTACTAGTAAGACATGTTGGCAAAAGATAAGAATGGAAATATGGTGAAGATTTTAAGAGAGAGTTGTTTAAAAATATTTCATAAATCTGAATCTATCTGGAGGGTGGACGAATATCATGCATAATTAATGAGAACTTCACGATAGTCGGTACGCATAATAGCTTTTAAGTACATAATTGTTTTAATTGTAATCATGGCGTTTGAAAATCTAACTTTGAATTTTATGTGGCTGTTTTGAGTAAATACTGCAAAATTCAAAATAGTCAACCTTTTCTTTTCTTTTTCTGAACAAATTTATGTGTAACTTTTCATGATTTACTTACTATCTATACTAATATTATATATGTGAATGTTTGTGAGGATGTTTGTTACATTTTCACGCGAAAACTACTGTATGGATTGGATGAAACTTTACTGTTACATAGCTGATACATCAGAATAACACATAGGGTACTATTTGCCGCGATAACCGAAATATACGCGGACGGAGCCGCGGGCATATACTAGTTTATTTTAAAGGTTTTCTCTAGTGGTCTTCATTTATTTAAAGGATAAACAGTGTTACTCACAAATAGTTACAGTCGACTACTAAAACATGGAATCGCCGAGGTGCCTACAGGGCGCACGTAGGTGTTCACTTACTGCACTCGCTCGTTTGTGTACCCATCTAAACACTATAAAAAGAAGCCCTTAAATCTTTCGAGTTAATTTATTTATGTTTTAAAAATAAGGTAAATTTAACATTCTGTGGTTCATCCACTCGGTTACAGACTGTTTGGTCACAAAACAAACTCATAGCAATTACGAGGCCAGCTAACACCGTCTCGGTAAGCAATTCTACCCGCAAATTGGCTGAACTGTCTCGTTCTTGATTGCTGTATTGTACCGCTATTGGGTTTCACCACTTCAAGTGTGAGAGGGCGATTCACTAGGTTAGTGGAGAAACATTTTACACCTGTGATTGTTGTCTATGCTTCAACATTTTCTCTAGTTCTTTATTATACTTATTAAAGATTTTCTCATCACAAAATACAATTTTTTAGTGAATTATTATATCCGTCGGGTCATAAAAAAGTTTTTTATGCTGCTATAAAAAGTATCTTTGTGAACTCAAAAACTAGTCGTCTTTTTCCGAAGCTAAATTATTCTTTTTCCGAAACGTTAGTGGTTTTAATTATTTATGTAAGCGTGTTTATTGTAAAGACATGAAAGTAGTATGCCAATTATTTTAATTCATTTTCCGTATTTTTATACAATTATACCTATATATTGTTAGGTCGTAGCTTATTATTTTTATTTTTGCAATTTTTTGTTGCGTTGTGTGCACTTTTTCAAGAAAACTTTAATTTTGTAGTTTTTAAATTTTTATTTAACACTTATTTCTGCATAACCCAGCGTTTTGACATTTAAATAAAAATCGGCCAAGTGCGTGTTAGCCACACATGGAATAGGATTCCATAGTCACCCATTTCAAAACAGAAAAAAGTAATCATACCCATTAGCCATCAGTAATATTAACCAAACCATTTTTTTTTACTCTTCTCAGATGAAAAAAGAATGCAGCTTCATTTATAGTCCCTTCAATTTAATTCGTACCCTTCAGACTTTATGGAATGGAAAATAATTGTCTCATCATAAGTAACAAAAACGACATGTGCTTTACATAGGGGTGTACAAACCAGCACATCCTTTGCAACCACAAAGAGCATGATTCAATTATAAGCGGCCAAAGCAAAAAACAATAATTAGATAAACTCAGTAATTCGATCGGGGCTTTCATGTCATACAATTAGTATTTGATTTGAACACTAGAGGGCGGTTAAACGAATTACGTTAGTGGTTTGAATAGACATTATGTTCAGTCAATATGAATGTTTGGAATTTTATTTTGTTTACTTTTAAAATGATTGTAAATAGTAGCTATGAAGAGTTCTGTTGTGTCCATTTTTAAGTTCGAGAGTTATAATACATTTAATGTGATACTAATATAACTAATACTATATGACTAATTTTGTTTGCTTATCAAGACCAACTTGATAGTATTTGTCTGACAAGTTTCCAGAATTTAATGGGTAGAATTAAGCTGGCATTACATCAATACCAAACTGGTTTAACAACCATTATTAATTCTTCAGTCATGTATTACCATAAATGTATACCATAACTAATTTTTATACATTCGTTAAAAAAACGATGACTTGCAGCAAATAAAACCGAGAACTCTTAATCAAACACCACAAACTCCATTAAACATAACCCCATAATTGTGACGTACATTAAAAGCTAACGAACAAAAACTTCACTAATTAATCATCTCCAAATTAAGTTGAAAAGGCACTACGTCCGTCCCCCAAATCACCCGGATCACTCGGGTCAAATTTACGTCATTCAAATAAAAAAGATCACGACGGACAACCGGACGGAAGAAAAAACATACAGGCCCTCGCATTTTTCGTGTGGAATCCTTTTGTTGAAACGATACTGGCGTATTGTTTGTTTGGATAGGTACTTGAAAAGTGACTAAAGTTTTTGCAAGTTTTGTTTGAAGAATGAAATCCAGGGGACAATGTTATTAAAATAAAATCTGAAATGGATTTAGAAAGTTTTTCCACTTTTCCAACAACTACATAGCCAAGTAAGGAAAGGAAAGATAAGTGCTATCGTGTTCAAACCAAAATCCAACACATTCCGTATCGTTCAAATAGTGTGGGTTTGAAATCGTTTTAAAAGTATTAATTTTTTATTATTATTATGGACTTGAATAGATATTACGAAAATGAACTTTGTAACAAGAAATTTAACGCTATTTATTGCGTGTGTTAGTGAAACAACGATAAAGCTGACAGACTTCACACAATATTTTCGTTCATTGTGCTTACGCGTCATTGTCTTCCGAATTTTGTTCAATACTGAATCAACTCGTGTGAAAACCAATTCCACCAACATAAACTCTCTCTGCATAGCGTTAGAGTTCCATATCCCTTGCTGTTAACAACCGTTAAATGCAGACATGATTGAATTCGATAACGTGATTCAACACACGCTAATCAAGACGGAGAATTAATTTTGAACCGTGACGCGTTGTAATAAAGTTAATAACAGGCTGATAGAGACAGATTAATACATCGCCTCACTTGGTGTCTGGATAGACTTAGTGACTGGTAAGTTCACAATCGTAGCACTCTTGGAGCCACTCATTGTGATGAGATTATATTTCACAGGATGTCTGCGAATGATGTGTCAGTTTCCCGACGTTCATTTGTCCTATTTTTGGGGTGACGTCATCATTTCTATGTTTGAAAACTGTGCTGAGTAAAATGAGATGTAATGTTAGAGTGGAAGCCATACAAGGACCCTTGGGAGCACATTGTCTACCATGGACGTAAAATGATATTTTTTATGCTTTAGGTGTATATGAGGGGGTAAATGGGTAGATTACATGATTACCGCTGCTCATGAGATCCTGTCAATCAATAGTTAGACGTGCGTTATAGCTCTTTTAGTTTTTATCTCAGAATTAGGAAAAAGGGCATTTGGGCTCTGTTGATCACCCTACGTCAATAATAAGAAACTAAAGAATTGTTTAATACCGGCTACCTGTCAGACAAATGTATATCTCCGTATGAACCTACCTACCTTGAAGGATGGCTCTTCCATAAGAAACCACTAACTTTCACCCATGGCTCCACCCGGGTGTATGCTGGTTATCACAATAGAGAGTAGTCTATGTCCGTTCTCAGGGATCAAATATTCTCCATATCAATTTTCGTTGAAATCGGTGCAGAGGTGTAGCCTTGAAATGGTAGCAGATAGACAGACACATTTGGTATTTATAACATTAGTATGGATTACTCTTAATCGGCAACTTACCTATACAGATGAATAAAAATTATCTGTTTCTAATATTAAAATCACCACTTTTTACTGAATGCATAGCCATGTTTACACGGTACATATGCCAAAAAGTTTTTGTGTACAATTTTTGTCTGTCTTTCTGTTTATTCCGGTTAATCTCTGGAGCAGCTGAACTAATTTTGACGGAACTTGCACTAGCAGATACCTGATAACATAAGAAGTAACTTAGGCTACTTTTTTAGACCAGCTTCATCCGGCGCCTGACCCGACAAAGGTGTTTGGCCATATTTAAAAAAAAATACTCAATAAATATTTATGGGTCATCCTTATCATTTACAACTATCAAAAATATATGTTGGCAATTCTTAGACCTACCCGATATACTAATAAAATGTCATAAAAATCGATTAAGCCGTTTCAGAGGAGTTTGGTAACAAAAACCGCGATACGGGAATTTTATATATTTCATGAAACTCCTTAAATATACCGTCACAACTGAAATAACAAAAATCACGTAAAACATTTAAGAGCGTTTTAAGTCAAATCACAAAACAAACTTATCAAAGCAAAACACTTAATCATACTTAAAGCAAGTTAATACTTACCACTTTTTGGCAAGTTACTGCCAGGCGAACTTGGAATGTCGCGTATCAAAACTTGTGAAGTACTCAGAGAATTGACACAGACCCTAATTACTGAAGCCCCCTGGAATAGCCAGACTGGGTGTTTATAGATGCTGAGAATGTCCTTAAATTTAAACTTAGATCGTCTTCGAAGTTATTTAAACAGGAAGTAAATAAATAAGGAATATTCTTGAGCTTATTACGTAGAGGTTTCTAGTCCCAATCTAAGAACATGTATAGAATTTTGGTGACTATTGCTGGGCCTATTGATTTCAACGGATGCTTTGAAAACTAAATAAGTATGGAAAGATAAATGAGATGGTTGTTAACACAAGCAGATAAAATTTTGCTGATACAAATATAATGAATATTCGAAATATATGTCTCTATCCAATTGTTGTTAAAAGTGAAATCTGTATTTATCTAGCTGTTGATAATTTGACATTAGTCTAACAAGGAATTTGTCAGAAAGTGATGAAACTGACCCTTAATGCATTAATCTTTCCATTAAAGTACTCGAAATTAAATCTGTAAATTTAAGTTCGTTTGTTACAAAACGGTTTATACACACCTATCACTTCCTTTTAAATAAATTGGTATTCATTTCATTTTAAATAAAATCTATAAAGTGTGGAAAAAATTACCCCACATTGGAAAAACTGCGTAATACAAAACTGAAAATCTGCCTATCGAATATGGGCCGGTACACATTCGATACGGTTAACAGCCAGTAGGCAGTTTTGTCCGTGCTACTACAGCATCAGTTACTTGCAAATCGTCTGCTCTGATTGGATTACTGCAGCGTTGCACAACTAGGGAACTGCAAGATAATGTTCGCATTCATGTCTTTCTTTTGTTGTTACTGTTGCAACAACTCTCTCCACAACACAAGATCAGTCTGCCTGCTTGTTTAAATTTTGTTGTAGACTTTGTCATTCTCCTATAGTGAAACGGCTTAAAATTTTCTTAAAACTTAAGAATAGTGTTTTGAATTTGCATCAAAAGAAGTCCCTTTGCTTCCCTTCTGTTTCTCTCATCTCTCCTTTGTTGCTCTTTCTAAACCTTTTTATTATAATTCTTACTCACTTCACAAATAACCATAGAATTGAAATATGTTGTCATTCATATTATCATACTTAAACTTAAAATTTAAACTTATACTTTAAATTTATGTACTCTTTAAGAAAGAGTAAGGTAATACTACTAGCTTCTAACCCGCACTTGGCCAGCGTGGAGACGTAGGACCTTAACCCTCGCCTGAAAGGAGACCCGAGCCCAGCAGTGGATCATTATGGGTTTTTGATGAAGATGCTACTAAGTAATTATTTTATACCACTACTAAACTCCACAATTTACTATACCACGATTGACCCATCCCCCCCCCCCATCCCTGGGAACGCACTTGTGACGCCTTTGATGTTGCGGGTGTACATGGGCAGTGGTAATCGCTTACCATCAGAGGATACGTCTGCTCGTTTGTCCCTCAATTCCATTAAAAAAATAGTTAAAATCTAAAATATTTAAATCAAAACCCTAAAAGTAAGTTATTCTCGCGATTGGAATTTTTATGCCCCGAGTCCTATGTTTTTTATTTTAGTTACTAATGAGTTTGTTGTATAGCAATAATTGAATAGTTTTGTATTTTTTGATTACTTATGTCGGGTTTTTAGTTATTTACATACACAAGCTGTATTATCTTTGTTTCTATTCTCAAATGTTTATATTCCTTGCCGTATAGAGTATAGTCATCTATGATCTCGCTCGATTTTTATCAATTTATAGTTAAAATAGAATTTTTCATTGCAAACTTAAAGAAAACGAGGAAGTTAGTAAAAAGATGGCAAGATAAAATTAAAGTAACAGCAGGTAAAGAATGAACTAGGACAGCGATAAATAGATCACATGGAAGGAGTTGAAGGAGGCCTTTGCCAACATCGTCTCTTTGCCCTACGCAAAAGGACGATGTTGTCGATGTCGTTGTTTCACTTTAGATTCAGCAGTATTTTTTAACTAGGGGAAAAGCATAGTAAAATGTTGTAAATAATGTTGTCTGAGTAAAGGCATATATTATTGTTATATATAAAGAATAGAAATGCAGAAGATTTACTTAGTATTACTCAGCTTCTGCTTATCTTGGATCGGATAACAAATAATTTAAAACTTAAAAGGCTCTGAATAGTAAAGACTTTGGTCGTGGTATCTCTAAAACGCCTCGCCAAGGTCTCCACCTAGCTTCATGCGCTGAATACTAATCTATATCTTTCTATTTCGAAGCCGAGTTAGGCTAGGGAGGTACATAATAGATATAAAGTTTACAAAACCGATATTAATCATCCTTTAAGTACAGCGTAAATCACTGAAACTTAAAACGAAAAATAAAACTATCAAAATTTTACACCTATTAGTCGTATTCTGAACTTTATTTTCTGGGACGTGGTATATATATATAATACATCACATGAAAATAATCTTAAACCAAAATAGTTCAACATAATGACTAAAATGTTTGCTTATTCAAAGTCCAAAAAATGCTCTTTTTCTACAAATATTTTCTACTTAAAAGATATTGGGACTTTTGTTTTTCGAGACTGTCATAAAGGCTACAGAATATGTTGACTTTGAAATAACTAGAACCAGAACTGAATATAAGTTCTGCCTCCAGTGATACGTATAGTACGTTTATGTGTGTGTAATGTGAAAGTGAGTTGCTGCTATTTTGGTGCATGATTATTTGAATGATATTTATGACCATTCGCGTAGAGGATTAAGTATGTTACTTGTATATGAACTCTATTCCTATTGCGAGAGTTGCTATTTTCTTAGAAAAAATATACATATGGATATCCTGAAGTAAATCGATTAAAAAAACCAATTCTTTCTAAAACATACTTCAATAAAATTAAAATAATTGATTACTTAAAGTCATATACTAATAACACTTTGTAAGGTCACTTGTTTATTTGAGACAATATACAAGCCCAGAATATTATTACGGCGCATAGGAGTTGCTTTACTACCGCGGTTGAACATAATATCCGAACAGAACCGTAAACATGAACTCACACGAACTATTTTCGTAGTGTGCAAATTTTATTCTACGATTCGCTTATCCGTCTCACATTATATTAAAACCAGCTTATATTAGTGAACGAGTGTTTAAATCAAGTTGTCTTAATTGTATGTACTTACAATTCTATCAGTACCTATACTGACTACCTCTCTATAACCGTGAGAGAGCCACGCTTCGGCATGAATGGGCCGGCTCGACCGGAGTGATACCACGGCCTCACAGAAAACCGGTGTGAAACAGCGCTTACGCTGTGTTTCATCGAGTGAGTGAGGATACCGGAGGCCTATACCCCAATCCTCCCCTTATCCCCCTCCCCATCCCCCAAAGGCCGGCAATGCACTTGTGACACCTCTGGTTTTACGGGTGTCCATGGATGGCGATAATCGCTTACCATCAGGCGATACATCTGCTCGTTTGCCTCTTTCACCATAAAAAAAATCTTCGTTAAGTCTGAGAATTAGATGTACATAATGTACAACTATATTAATTCTGTAATAATAAGTAAATGACTCAATAAATATTTCGTATATCTGACACGTGCGTGTACCATGAAAGCAAAATTGACTGATTGAATACCTTTTATAAATAAATATATTATTATAAAATACATAACATAGAAAACACCGAAACAAATATTTACAGATCACACAAACATATGGCCCGACCGGGGAATCTAAGCCAACGAGGCAGTCGTACTAACAATATTATATTTTTTATATTCTTTAGAATCCTTAATTGACCATCGATTTAATGATCGATGACCATCGATGATAAGTTGGTAACTTTGCATTAATACCTTGAAGCCGAACATTCTGTCTCTGGGAATTGCGAGCCTTTTAAGCTTCACGATTGCAGTAACTTACTAAAGCCCTTTTGTACTAAAAACTAGTTAAAATATATCTATATGCCTTTGTCTTTTCATACTAATACTAATACTACTAACTGGTACGTATGAGACCGCTTATATATCTTATACAGTCTCACAAATCGTAGGGTACGTCAGACCCCTGATTGCATTACGGCACGTTACCGCTGTTCGCAGGGACGCTACTGTTTGATAGCAATGATGGCAGCCACTCATTTGGACGAGGTTATGAAATAAAGATGTGTAATTGAATTATGTTGCGCTGGAGTTTATCAGATTAAGCTGATTAAAATCAGATGACATGTGGTGGGACATTAGCGTGTTAGTGTTATTAATGTGTTGTAATTTTTTACTTATGCACAGTACATATACGTGGTGCGGTTTTCGCAGTGATACTTTGGTTTACTTAGTTTGTATTCATTTAATTTGTCTTCCATCTTAAGTAGACTCGTTACTGTCAATCAACTTAAGTAATGATAGTGGTATTTTGAACAAAATTCAGGTAAAAAAATAATTATTCCCTCGTGGAAATGTAAGATCTCTGTACTGATTTAAGAACAGCATCGTCAAAGAAAATACATATTACTTAAAACTTGATAAAATTATAAGCTGTTTCTTACTGACTGCGACAAAAGGTAAGAATCTTTTTTGTTTTTAGGGAATTTAGGCACATGAGCAGACCTATCACCTGATGGTAAGCGATCACCGCCGCCCATGGACACCTGCATGATCAGAGGCGTCACAAATGTGTTGCTGGCCTTTGAGGGATGGGAGGGAGAGGGAGAAAAGGGTTGTGGTTTGGTTTCCGGTATCCAGCTCACTCGGTGAAATGCACCGCAAGCGCTGTTTCACACCGGTTTTCTTGAGACCATGGTATCGCTCTTGTCGAGGCAGCCCATTAGTGCCGAAGCATGACACTCCCACAATAGATAGTGACATATGTCATTTATTAATGGATTGTAGTACATAATACTTACCGCAGTAGTGTATGAAAAGTGTAATCGTCGAACCGTTTCATTATCTTTAGCCTATCGCCTTAAAGCACCAACTAGCTCGGTCTTGGGCAATACGTATCCATCCCCACCCAGCTATTTTCTATAAGTCGTCGGTATATGATGAAGCAAAGCGCCCGAACCGTTTATCATAAATATGAAAAGGCCACAAAAGTCTATTTAAAATGGTCTCCTAATACCGCTTACTTGTCCATTCCGCATATTTAAGGGGATAAAGACAAACGCACACCGCTCAGGTAAACGTACGCAAGAATTAGCAAAACGCTCCGTGTCTACGTAACGCGATTGTGGGTTAACGAAGCGTTCAGTGTACTACAGCTTTAAATTGCTAGTTATGTGAAATACTGGATGTCGACATCGATATTATTATAATATTTTGATAGAATGGTCTGACCTGTTAAATAAATTCCGCGGTTGCATTTCTACCCAAGAAAAATAAGTTGTGAGCGCGATCATTAGTTTTAAATCTGTGTTAAATTTATCTGTAACAAGTACATATTTAGAAATATAAGCCGTCTGTCTAGGTTGCCAGAAGCCAGGCTCGGCCTGGTTTGCAATGATTTGGCCGTGTGTAAGTGGTGTAGAGTTATTATTACTTTTATTATAATTTTACTATAAAATGAAACGTGGGAGTGGATGAGCCACGCTTCAGCATACATGGGCTGACTCGATCGGAGTAATACGACGGTGTCACAAAAAACAGTACTTATGCTGTGTTGCACCTAATGAGTGACAATATTGGAGGCCCATACGGTATAGCAAATGGCAGCATATTATACGGTAGCGAATTGAGTACATCTAACCTTGCATAACTAGATATTTTATAAACGCTTAGCTGAAATTACTATAGCAATAAATAATAATATTACACATTTGAAAGTATTATATCTTCTTTCACGGCTAAACCGCGGCACCGATTTCAATGAAATTTCTACTCTTTAGCATGATGACTGCTGGCAAAGCCACCGACAAAAGTTAGTTTAAATGTAAATATGTTTTTTATCTATGGCAAATACCTTAAATCTACTTCAAACTCAATGTCCAGGTTTATCAAAATCTGTATTACCAGCTCCTGTTCCCTGTGCCCTTACTTCACGGGTATTTGAACACCCTAGCAATTCAGTATCGAGGGTGAAAGAATTTGCATTACCATTTATATTCGAAATGTCATGCATTTCCGAGAGGCTCGAAGATGTCGCGACGACAGTCAACAGTTTGGAAATTCATGAAATGGTTTATTCTAAAGTTTCTTGACGTTCGTAGTTACTCGATTTAGGCAAAGACGATGTATTTTGAAAATATTAAAGAAATAATTATGATAAACGCACATGTAAATGTTAATAACACTTCCATTATTAAAACATTATTAGCAGTGAAGTTATAAATTATCGATATTTATTATCACAGCACACCACTAAATTGTTGGGCGTATTTTAGCCATTCTTCTAATATAATTGGAATGAATTTCCCTGCAAATGAAGAAAACAAAGAACAACATAAGCTTACTAGCTCGTTGTGTGTATGCGCGAGTTCTGAGATATATTATCCTTATTACATTAAAGTACATCAAGGTCGACTTTTATTGGACTATCTATATAGGTACGCTTTTTATAACACAAACATAGTACATGACACTTTAAAAAAAATATTTCATGGGAATGAACTCAATCACTTATTTAAAGGTATATAAATGCCTCTGGTTTGCCTGATGTTTCGACCTGGTTGCACTGGCCGTGGTCACAGGTCAACTGGCTCAGCTTTAATTCCCGTAAAAATAATGACTGTGTCATGAAACGCAAAAACTAGAAAAACAAGCATCGGTTACATTACGATATCACAGGCTTTTTAATATAATATATATAGAATTATAAATGTAGCTCAAAAGACATAATAAATTATAAGTTAAAGTTTCTTTGCGAGTATTCTTCTCATAAGGCTCTACGCATTTTTTTACAAACTAAAAGTTCTGGATCGCCACAGGCAGGCAGTGGTTTTCACCTATTTCATTTTTTTCTAAGACATCTCCCGTATTAGGACTATACATTCCTGTAAAACGGGGATCTTTACAAACAAACACACATGAAACGGACACAAAGTACACCCAGACTTAGAACAACAATTTATGGATCACACAAAGTGTTGTCTCAAGTAGGATTTGAACCCCAACACTTGACGCAGTAGGAAGTGGTGTGGCGACCACTGAAACCACTAGGCCAACCGTGTAGTCATTCAATCCACCTTGACAATACAGTAATCTGTGGTGTTTGTTTGTGTGTGTGTGGTGATTTTTTTTAAAACTGAAGCTGAATTTATCATAAATGTCACTTAGTGTATTCATTTAATAGATGATTTTGAATTTTAATAAGAAACTTTGATATAAAAATTTAAATTGAAAAGAGAGGCAGTATTGTTTCAACACTTTGTTACATAGTGTTATTACACTGGCTGTATAACGCACTACAGTGAATTAAATATATGTTTCTTTAAAAACAATATTGAAGGGCTCCAACTTATAACACGTTACTTTAATAAAGGCCATATTTCAATACTCGTGGGGTGGTTAATGATAGCAATAACACTAGCAATCGGGAATGAATAAAAGGTGTAATTTATGTGTTTCTACCCCCGAAATGTGGCCGCGCAATTACAGACTATACGAGAACAGTGCTAGGGAGGTGCTTTGTCGATGTAAGAAAACGTTTATTTAAAAATGATTCTTAATCATCAAATAAATTAATTATAGGGAGACAAAAAGAATGAACAAAAATTGACGATATATCTAATTAATGCTGGCTCTCGTTATTTTTAAGTGATGTTTTGCTAACACATTTTTAAGCGACTTCAAAAAGGAGGTATGTTAATTCGACCGTATATTTATATTAATCCGAATACTATTTTTACTGGCGCGTGTATGTGGTAACGTTTTCTTCCAAGATCTCTGCCGAGACTATTTTTTTCAAGAAATTGTTTAATAAATATCATCTACACATATATTCTAAAGAAATTAGTTATGTGGTATATTTAAATGTTATATCGTAGTTGGTGATGCAGCCCGATAGTAATTTAAAACTAAATCCTGAGGGAAACCTTCAATGGTTCTAACAATTGATAAAAATATCGATACTTCCTTAGCCCTTCATTACTAGCATTGTAGAGCCCATCCTACTGTAGGGAAATGCTAATGATTTCCCTTCAGACACCATTTTAAAGGTAAAATCGTAATGAATATTCTATTTTAGCTAACAATGCTATACTATAACGTGGCATTGTTCTACCGATTTACTTTCGATGTTATTGTTTAATATTATCAGCTAAGAGTGCCACAATTTTGTTTTCAAGAGTATTCGCAGCTTGCTTTTGTTGTGGGAGATTTTATACAATTGATATTAATTTTAATGTGGAAATAGATTATTTCGTTTAAGATCGCTTGTGAAATATTTGAATGTCATATAAGGTGCTGTGAACATTTAGTATTATGATATTTACAAATTAAAGAAAAACTTATCAAATAAGTAGTAGTGATCCTGAATCCTGAGCCTGAGGTAGTGTAATCAATTCCCACTCGTTAGAAATAATTTACCACGATCATTCCTCGATCTAAAAGGCCGACAACGCACTTGTGACGCGTCTGTTGTTGCGGGTGACAATGGGCGACAGTATTCGCTTACCATCTGGCGATGCATCTCCTCGTTTGCCAACTATATCATAAAAAAAATCGATTCGATTCACGTTCTCTATCTCACCGTAATTTTTCTATAACATGTTTGTATTTAACGCTAATATTTATATATTTTAATAATCTTTTTTGGACATAATACTTTCGAAAATCTAACACACAATAGTATCTAGTCGCAAACTAAGCAGAATGGGCACTAGATAACTGATATAATGCATATATACTTTTTTCTAAATAAATATACATTATACATAAAAAAACACCGAAATAACTATTTATAGGTCATACAAACATTTGGTCGGACCCAGGTATCGATATCGAGACCTCTTAAACGGCAGTCGCTTACACTGGACAATCGAGGTAGTCAATGTATAAAATACGTTTACTGTAGATATCATAGTACAGATCTTTGGGATTAAAAGGCCGTGTGAGAGATCTACACAGTTTAAAATATACTAACTTTTAAACATTAATCCATTCGAATACCTGTGAGTCTACTCAATATTGTACTCATACACAGAGTTTCTACGTTCATGTTTTCAAACACGCTATAAACAGTGTGCCATCCTGCTTATTTATATCACAAGGTGTCTTGACATTTCCTCTATTCTCGCCTGACATAGAGTCGTAACTTTCTGCAAAGGATACTGCGAATATACCCGGCTTCACAGTTTTATGTTCAATGCGTACACTTTGTGTGTCTTTTACTGGTGAATGTAGTAAAGTGTGCTTTACGAACTACCGTGTACATCAGAAGAATGTTCTCCATGTTCTCCACAGTAATATGTCAGGGTGTACAAGTAAAGAAGTAAAAACATAAGACGACGCTATAACCACAGATCTAAGTCGCATTTGTAGTCATGCATTACTTATTTTAAAAAGATACAACTCTCTGTCTGTCTGCGTGCCTGTGTTTATGTGCCCTGTCGTGTGAATGTGTTCAGTCTCAGTCATTTCAGCCTTAGTTTTGTATGTGGTGTATTGTATAGATTGGAAATTGTTAGTAGATTTTCATGACCTTCTTAAGAATACACTTCACACAAAGGCTCATCTGAAACCCCCTCCCCCTCCACCCAAAGCTTTCCACAACAAGCAGTTCTGTGCTGCCGGCTTCTGGGAATACATTTACTACTACTATTTAATATAGGTTGACCCAACATAGTTCAAACAAAATTTAAATAATTAACTAGTTAACATATATATTTTAGAAATTCACTTCAGTTTTCTATAAAATTCTGTAAGTTTTGGGACGCTTATCCCATTTGTAAGATCTCAAAAAGTTTGTGTGGATTTTTAATTAATAATAATGTATACATAATATATTTGTAAACACAAATATGCTGCTGCCTCGGTGGCGCAGTGGTAGCATCTGCGATTGCTGCGCTTAGGGTATCGGGTTCGATTCTCGGGTCGAACCAAACGTTTGAATGATCTATAAATATTGCGGACGGGTGATGCTCCTCTACACTGGCCTCCCAAATATTTCTTGGAAACACATCATTGAGAGTCGAAACAGACTTGTGTCTGAAATTGAAGCCTCTTTAGAAAAGGTCTCAGATTGGAGTAGACTTAATTTAATTCAATTTTACTCCACAAAGGCACAAATTCCACCGTTCACCGCTAAAATCTGTCTATGGTCGTTTATCCTCGTTTTGAAGATCTTTCTCTCTATCTGCCTTAGAAAGTATTGGAATACTTGGTGTCGACATATCAAGTGAGGTCCAGTTTCATGGCCATTTAGAGGGTGAGGCTAAGTTGGCCTCGAAGAAGCTTGGTGTTCTCTGTAAATTGAGACGGTATTTCACTCCGACTCACCGCCTTCTACTTTATAAGGCGCAGGTTCGGCTACATGTAGAATGCTGTTTTTTATTTGGGCAGGGGCACCCCAGCATAAACTCCTGCCTCTAGACCGCATCCAACGGAGAGTGACTCGAATGCTCGATTTCCAAGATGTTTCTAATCAGCTGAATCCTCTGCTGCATAGAGATTTGGCTTCGCTATGCATCTTTCACCGCATCTACGAGGAATTATTCGGACTGATCCATTCTGGCTCTTTCACCATCGTCCTACGCGACAGGAGTTTCATCCCCATCATCTAGATAGTTGGTGTCCTACAACTGTGTGTTTCTCCAGAAACTTTCCGTCTCGCACCACAAAACTATTAAATTAATTGTCGCCTACGGTATTACCGGACCAATACGACCTTCGAACCTACAAGAAAAGAGTATACTCCCTCTTAAAAGGCCGGCAACACACTTGTGACGCTTCTGGTGTTATTGAGCGGCGGTAACCGCTTACCATGAGGTTTGCCTCTTTACCGTAGAAAAACCCTTAAATCAACAGGTCAGTCCAAGAAAAAAATGTACAAACACAATACAAACGAACAACATTTTATGTTATTACCGAGAAGATCCTTAGCAGCAATGATTCTAATGTACATAGTGGTACTTAATGAGAAGTCATAGTACTTCAATTTCTTCCACTGTCCCAGCATGAGAACATTCATTGCACGGAGATCGGAATGGCGATTCGTTTAACGAGAATGCATTTCCTAAGGCATATTTCTATTAAAGTAGAAGGAAACAAGCATATTGTATTTAGGCGTATTATCAATGAACTTAAACACCTACTATTTATTTGCAATAATCAGTCAACATACCAAATGTTTTCAACATAAAATTAAATCAATTGTTAAATAGTTTTTCGTCAAAAAAAAACTGTTACAATTCTATTACACGAACACGCTGTATTAACAATTACGTATTAAGAAAAAAAAGCCTGGAACATTATGTCCCACTTCACCGTAGTGAGTAATAAAATAAATACTTTTACAAATTACGCTTTCACCACAAATATAATAATTCCACACCATTTACATACACCAGATGTTCTAACCGTAACAATCCAAATTATAACTCTACATGGAATTTTACATTTAACTTGCCTCCTTACATGCAAAACATAAGGTTGAATATTGAATGCTGTGTTATTAAATTACCTCAGAACCAAGGCTGACAAATGTACATACAGGGTGCGTCCTATAACGTGTCACCTCAGATTAAACGTGCGATCGTCGTGAACTGAATTGATCTAAGATAGTTAGGGGGAGGACACATGGACAGGAAAATGAATTGGCGGTTGTACCAGATTAAAATTAAGGCGTATTGTCAAATGTGTTTTGGCAAATAGAGTATGTTGGGGATATATGGCTGAGTGTAATCTTACTTCACAGCGGTAGGTTGTTTTGAATAATTAAATAAATATCTACGGGGAAGTTTGCTAAACAATTTTTTATTCCAAATTGTAGAGAGTATAAATTATAATTGTATTTTGACTATAAAAATAAAACGCAATAGTATACACATTAAATTTAAAATAATTAAGAGACAAAGTAAGGTAAGCATAATTATCATCAGGGCTATAAGAAGTCGCTTAACACCGATGTATTATTATTAGTCACACATTTAAACATAAAACACTGTTTTATGAATTACCCTAGCTTACTTCAAAAGTAAATAAAGTGGTAAAGTTTATTTTTTTCGTTATGGAATATACATTCCCTATTATACACAAAAATTGTTTTTATCTCAAATATTTTTTTCTAAATTATTTATTGTCTTTACAATATACCTATAAGAAAATTTATCTATTAAGTGATTATTTAAATCCAGAAAATATTAAATATTCCAATTTACAAAGCGTGCTACTATTGGTTGAATCCAAATGTGACGTCCATAGTCACTCCATCGAAGTTATCGGAGTCGGAATTCAAACTGTTGTAGTTGTATTTGTGGGAAAAATTACCTTCTTCCATAATTTTTATAGCAAATTAAAACTGTAAATAAGTATAAAGTAATTTAAACACTGAATAGTTAAGAAAAACGAAATGACAATGACGCGCAAAATGGCGGCGTTTGAATAGCTCAAATTTATCCCGTGTTTTAAATTTTACTTTGAAAACTAGTTTGACTATTTTTAAGCCTATTTATATGTTAAAGAGACGTAAATGATCAGATTTAGAAATAAAAACAAACATCCATATTCCCTATTTATTATTTTAAAGTATCAAAGATTTCATCTTATGTCCTTGCCCTAGAGCTGAGCACTGCAGCGTCACACAAACTTGCTGACTGCTTCAATCCGGTACAAATCTGCTCACACGCTGCGTATAGCGCTAAAATTAATTTTGTGTGATACAGTGTTCTGTAATATCAGCTCTGTAATTTTTTTACACTGTATTAAATATTTTATATGTGCTAAATACTTAATTTTGTAGAACACTAACAGTTTTAAAATTATACTGATATTATAAGGTGGAAAGGTTTGTGAGATTGTTGTCATCTGAATTTATTCCGTGGTAGAGACACGCTTCGGTATGCATGGGCAAGCTCGACCGGAGTGACACCACAGCCTCATGAAAGCCAGTGTGAAACAGTACCTGCGCTGTGTTTCACCGAGTGAGTGAGAATACCAAATCTTGCCGTCACCCACCTAATCATTCCCCATGGCCGGCAACGCACTTGTGACACCTCTGGTGTTACGGGTACCATCAGGTGATACGTCTGCTCGTTTGCTCATATTCCATCCATCCTCCATCCCCCGCCCTTAAAGACCGGTAACGCACTTGTGACGCCTCCGGTATTACAGGTATCCAAAAGGGGGCCGTAATCGCTTACCATCAGGCGATACGTCTCCACGTTTGCACCTATGCTTTAAAAAATATTAAAATGATTTTGAAAATTCTTTAACCAATAATGATTGCCGGCGATATCTGACGTGCACGCGGCTGGAGTGCGGCTGGCTGGCGCTGGCTGGTTACTGTATAAAGCACCACACGACTTGATAAGGAGTTCGTTATGTAGAATTTGACCAATATTGAAAATTCATATTTAAGCTATTGATTTATGTTAAAAGCTTGTTGGTTGTGTGTCACATTAAATAATGAAATATATGAAACATTAAAATAGTTAAAAATGTGATGAATGAAAATGATTCCTAACATTATAAACAAACGTGAGTTCGTTTATTGGTGACGCTTTCACGCCTAATCTACTAAAGCGGCATTATTACATTACATTATTAGCGAGTAACATATTTTTGTATACGAGAGCAATATTGCTGGCAAAACCTAGTAGAGATACATTAACATCATAGAGAACCAGCGCTGAACAAATAAATTAAATTTATATAAATTACAGATACATAGAAGACACATTACACAATAAATTGACAAACTAGAACCGTACAGATTAAATTAGTTTTTTAGTTATAAAAGCGATGTATAGATTAATCATTAACCGAGTATTAAGAAATAAATATATTTACGACATTCTATAAACCGGTCATTCCGTTTCACTTTTTAACTTTAGAACATAAATAGATCTTCGAATTCGCTACCCATACCTAGTTTTGTTAGCACTGTAATTCGATACGATGTAACTGCGCCGGGAATGTATACAAGTGAATGTATACAGTCGATAGAGCTCAACATGTTTGCATGGCAGAACACACGTAGTGCAAGGGACGCTGTCTCTTTTGTACAGTATAAATCTGATATTCGTAGCCTTTAAAGATATAGCTTTTTAGTAATTAAAGTGATTATCAAAGGAAACATATTTTGGGCTTAAAATGTGTACTTTAAGAACATTCAAAAGTCAAAGTGGACTTCATAGAAACTTATTTTTAAAAGAGAAAGTGTCACTTCATTTTGGGCATAAAAAGGCTAAGAAAATATTTACATAGTACAAGCTTTTGCTCGTGGTTTCACCGGTATAAAATATATTTTAAAATTAAAAAAAAAACTGCATGAAAATGCTCTACATCCTTAAGTGATGTAGTGCGCACAAGATCAAAATATGCAAAAACCTACACTGATTTAATATTTTCAGGTATTTTGTCTCATGATTAAATAAAACATATGCGAAAGTAAATACATGTTATTTATTTCTAAATAATCGGTGAAGAATCATAGATGATTCGTTAATATGAACAAAATCTAGGACTTTTAAATGAGTAACTCTGGTATTTATACAATCTAAATCTTGGAAACGGCTCCGACGACTTTCATGAAATTTTGTATGCAGGTTTTGGGAGCGATAAATCGATCAAGCTACGATTAAATTTTACTAAATTTACAATACAGTAACCCGTCATCCGGGTACTAATGATTTACATAAATAGTTGTTATTTGTTCAATAAACGTTTTAAAATATGAAATATAAAAGCAAAAAAAAGATCGTAAAATAAAAAAACAGACTCCAATTATATTTACCGACTTAAAAAAAGAGGTTATTCAATTCGACCGTTTATATTTTAGTGGATAACATCTCAATATTAACGTTTCGTCGTTGGGTGGGTTGTATTGTTTTGTCTGTTCTCCCTTTCTCTCCCCGTGGGAGGTAAAAGGAGGAGATTGATTATGTGCTCACGTACCGTCAGACATGTGAGGTAATTAAATGTAATCATGGCAAGAAAAACTGTGATTCTTGTTCTATTTATTGTTTGAATTAAGTGGAGGCGTGTTGGGACTTCAATTTTTGTTCCATTTATTATTTGAATTAAGTGGAGAGGTGTTGGGACTTTAGTTGTTGTCTTACTGCTTTGTTTTATTTTCGTACATTTATCATTTCTACCCGATGACGGTCCTAAAGGAAGAAAAATAGTTTTGGCAGTCCATATATTTGTATGTTACACCGTAGCACCTAAACTACTGAATTGGGTTGAATGAATGATGTGTAAACAATTCATAGAAATATCTTGGGAGACAATATAAATTTCGGTTGTCGTCGGTCGAAATATATGTTTAAAAAATTTTCTTACACTATTTACAAATGAAGTTAAATATTTGAAACTTTTATTAAATAATACGATAAGGTACGTTACAAGGTAAGTCATTACTTAATATTTTTCTAGTGGCAATCATAACATTGTTGTGATTGCAAGTTAATAGCACTATGTTTAAAAGGTTGGCACGAACAAATCATACAACTGTTCAAATACTCATAATTTCACTACAATTATGAAACGTGTAAACAAAGTTAAGAGCTTAGCCTGATTTAAGATCCTGATTCAAGTTAATTTTTTGTACAGATTTTTTTATGGAATATGGGATAAACGATGTAGGGGATGGAGAGGGGTTGGGGGTTGGGGGTCTTCGGTATCCTCACTCACTCGGTGAAACACAGCGCAAGCGCTGATTCATAATGGTTTTTTGTGAGGTCGTGATATCACTCCGGTCGAGCTGGCCTATTCATGTCGAAGCTTGGGTCTTCCACGTGTGAAAACTTCGCTCTTCTGCTAATATACACACACACATTTAGTAATTTGATTTGAAAATATAACTGTTCCATAAAATATTCTAATTATTTGTTGATTGCAATACATAAAAAAAACACAGTTTTAAGGTTAAGAAATAAATAAAATACAACAGATGTCTATTACACTTAACTGTAGCACAATATCAAAAAAAATCTCTTTTAAAGATATCAAATCATGCCTACAAATTTTTCTCAACAAAAAAAAAGAAAAACAAACAAAAGGCCAGTATTTTCTCCACCCAGTCGCCTTTTAACTCTAAGATCCGATATTATCCTCTTCACCGAGACCCTTGTTTCCCCACTATTTAAGTCGCAAATAAAAATGTTATCAATCGAAACCAAGCAAGTGCGGGCCTGTCCGGATTACGTTCGTGCAGTGCGGTCACCCTTTAGTTTGTCTTAACTCGACACTTTTTATCTTTGCTGTAATCTGCTTTAAGTATATATATATACTATGGTGGCTTATTGAGATGCATCTAAATCATTGGGCCTCCAGTCTTGCACCACCACCACCGAAGCATAATAGCATGGATACTGTCTTTCTAGATTGATCTTCTGTGAGAGGGTAGTACCACCGCAGTCAAGCCAGCTCGTTTATGCTGAAATCAGCGTGGCTCTATTGCCTTGAAAATGATGGGCGATTTAATTATCACATGATTGTCTCTTATTAAATGTTTCCGACTTTGGAAATTACGAAGTGCATACAAAAATTCACCCCTGTTTTAGCAACTTAGAACTGAAATTTCAAAAAACAGTGGTATAGAATCTGAGTTGATTGATCAGGGAGTCAGGGCATATAGTTTTGTTTGTGTAAATTATTATTGTAGAAGTATATCACACAAACATGCGACATATCATAAATCGTAACAAATTTGTAGTCGAAAGCAAATATTGACAGAGGATGCACTAATACATCATTGTTAGCCCTATTTTTATCGCCAACTGCCATGTCCCGATTAAACCCGCATTGTGTGCACCCTACAATTTGATTAACGTGTTTGTTTTAGCGTACTGCGGAACAATAGGAAAATTTATGATTCCTAATCTTTTTTACATTTTAGTTTTTGATTACTTATTTTTTTGTCAGGTCCGCTCCTGGCCTTAATCGTTTCGTCACAATTTTTTAACGTAAATTGCGCAAAACTTGACTTGTATTGTATTAATTACTCTCATAACGTATTATAATGCCAAAACATTAATTTTCGTTACCTTATTTTCTAAGATTAAATATCATTATCGGCAATAGATGGTTCAAGTCCCAAGTATGTGACCTTGATCGGCTTAAGCTACTACTAATTGCGTAATGTGCTAAGTTTGAGTCTAATTAAATCTTGTGATTAATGTAAAGATATCATTATTATAATTGTACTACTTAGTTTTCTACCTCCTATATATTTTTCTTTTATTTGAAACTACAATAAGAGTATTTTTGTGTCAATTATAATGTATAGAAAGAATCAAAGGTCAAAGGTCATCTCAAAAGTTAACGATAAGAACTCATTACAAGAAGTTCTAAAAGTTTTCCTATCTGTCCTTGAGTTTCTCTAACAACTTTTTGATTATCCGATTCCTTTCTTCTCTTACGAAATAATAGGACACAATAGGCACGCAAGTAAATTGGCTGTGGAGTGACATGGTTGTGACGTGGCGAGCGTTAGGAAATTGCGTCTTCTTTGTGAGATGGAACAGGCTCTGTGAGCTGGTAATTTACATTATGTATAGACAAAGTTTTAAAAAATAATGTGGTGTTGAACTGTTTGAAGTAAACGATACTTTTTCACTTGTATTCAATATTTCTTAACTTGCTTTTGACCGCGGCTTCGGACGCGTGTATGTTGGTTTTCGCGATCTATATCCTTCTTCATTCATCCTCAAGAGATGTCCATTGTAAGTTTTATTCAAATTGATTGAGCAGTTTGGTTGTGAAAGCTAAACAGACAGACTTACTTTAAAATTTATAACGTTAATATGGATACACACAAATTGAAGAATAAATTTGACGGCACGAATGGCGAAGTGGTTTAAGCAGTCAACTTGCCGCCTTCTATTATATATTTTACGAACTTTGCAACCACTTCGACCACTTGGTTTAAGCAGTCTTTTTGCCGCCTTCTACTACATTGAGTGTTGTGATTTTAAGCTCCTTATGAGAAACACCTCGTCTGATCCAAAAAGTGTTGTTGTTGTTTCTCTGTATATATTTGTGAAGTCTATCATGATATGGAAATATTTCTAGTGCGGAAATTGTCTTATAGAATATCCAGATACCAAAGAAATGAACATGATCGTTAATACATACAATACAATATTTGTTAGGATGAGTATCGCACTCACAACAACTGAACTAGTAGTCAGGATTGCTAACTACTCCACCATCATGCCTGTTAATTTTACATTACGTAATTTAAAGATTGATACAGAAAATTTGTGGTTTTGTTTCACGGCCGAGATTCCAGTCAGTATCCTTACTTAGTTTGAACTTACAATGTTTACTTTCAGAAAATCCGCGTCTCGGTCCATACCCCGCACTACCTCTAAGTCCTAACCGCAACTTCCCCTCAATAGCACATTAAGCCAACCCCCATACATTCACATATATTGACGGTATCTCCGGGTAGCTGCGGAGGGCATCACGTACATTAGTCAGTTGCTGACAGCTCTGCCACACCCCTATCTACGAACGACTGTTTGCATGTCGTTGAGAAAACGTTTTTTTTATATTTACGATATATTAGCTTAAATCCCATTTACTGTAATATAAAATATATAAAACGATATTTTCGATGCTTTTAGAAAAAAGAACTTGTTAGAATTCCCGGTTTCTCACTCCTCCGTATGGATGATTAAGTGGTGGTGGCGGATTAAGAAAATAAAGAGCCATTATCCGTGGCTATCATAAAAGCCGACTACAGGAGCAAGCTATGCAAGACAACAGAACTACAAATAGAAGGAAATGTTACTCACGTTCTATAATATCAATACATCTGGCCAGCATGGTATAGCAGGCCAAAACTTCTTAAGAAGCCTATGCACTATGAGTTTAAAAAGTTGTGGGTGATAATGATGTGGCGTAGTGTAATGTCAAAAGTTTAGTCGTGAAAAGCAATGATGCATCAATTAGGTCGTTGTATCGCTTTGGTCGAGTCGGCTTACGTAGTGTGCTCAAAAAGTATCGCGAATTTTAAAAAATCATTTTTTTGTATCATGTAAAGCTCCTCCTTCGATGCCGTCTTCATGTCGTGGCGTAGCGTCGTTCTTTCATGGGCCTTTTCAGTTTCGGGAACGAGAAAAACTCACAGGAACAAAAAAAAGTCGCAAACAGATTCCAACATCTCATTAGCAACGTTCATGCAATGCTGTTTTTGATCGAAATTGAGCAATTTTGGTACGAATTTTGTGGCGACCCATCTCATGCCCAAATTATCGATTAAAATCGAATGGCACGAGCTAATTGATATACCTAGGTCCTCGGCAATTTCTCTAACCGTGATTCGACGATTGGCCAATGCCATTTTCTTCACTTCATCAATTTTTTCGTCTGTTGTTAAAGTGCTCGGGCGTCCGGCACGCTCTTCGTCGTTCACATATCCTCGGCCTTCTGAAAACATTTTGTACCAACGATTGCTTTTATCCAAAGTAGCTTCTCCATATGCCACAGTCACCATTCGGAATGCAACCGCGCACTTAATTTCGTTTTCCATGCAAAATTTGAAACAAATTCTTTGTTCCATTTCTTTGAATAGGTAAAAATCGAAGACAAACCAAAACACGCGCAAGCAAAGCATATGTAATATATGAGTACAGCAATTAACTGAACATTCACAATGACCGAACTTGTCAGCATAAGTGAGAGATATATGTACCAACATAACGCCCAAATAAATCGGAATTCGAATAAACGTAACTCGCGAAAATTCAAAATACGCGATACTTTTTGAACACACCTCGTACTTGCGCCAAAGCATGGCTCTCCTATGTTAAATTACCAAGTGAAAACAAGTCACTTTTTTAGGATTCAGTAGAATAAATAAATGAATAAGTTTATCGGACATCTAACACACAACGTCATCTAGTCCCAAGCCAAGCAGAACTAACTAGAGGTAATAGACAACTGATATAAATTCATATATACTTTTTTTTTGTAAATGCATACATATTTTACAAAGAAAACACCTAAACTCTGAAATAAATATTTACAGATCATAAAAACATTTGGTCCGACCCGGGAATCGAATCCGAACCTTAAGCACAGCTGTCGCATGAGCTACTACTGCGGCACAGAGGCAGTTAGATACAAAACTTACTGAGTTATTTTACTGAATTATATAGTGAAGGAAACAAGGATCCAACCTCAAAGTGTACCATCAAAGCTAACATTTCCGTCCACTTCCGAACATAATAAAAGCTCCAAAGAAAAGTCTCGACAGTAAAATTTTATCGTAACGTTTTCCGACTTTTCCTTCATCCCGGTGTAAATCTCATAAAATTAGCCGAGCGATGGTAGGCTACGGCGCTTCCGATGTGGCTCGATAATGGCTTCATGTGGCTATAAACAAGAGGGTAGAACAGATAAGTGGAGAAGAACTGGGAACCTAATGCCGCGCGATGATACTGGATGTACAAGGGTCCTAAGATTTAGTTGCCTACAGGCGTCTGTAGACTGTATATGTTGGACTCTGAAAAGAAGATAAAGAAAATTGATAATGATTAAAATTCCGACTGAAGAGAACGTTAGTTGAACCTCAAGTTCTGTAAATTACTTATTTAATGTATTTTTTTATTTAGAATTATCTTTGTTTATAAAATACACTTGAATTTATATTGCTTTTATTTTATATCCATCAAATGAAAATTATTTTCATGTTTGACCAAACTATTTAAGACGGCGATGGTTAGAAAGATACTTAGAAAATAAATTTATATATTAATCATTTTGACACTGTACAATATACTAACTGCTTACGTGGAACAGTGCCAGCGTATGCGAATGCTGTGGTGAGGTCTCGGGTTTGATGGCCGGGTCAGCACAAATGTTTGTTGAACAAATATTTGTTTCGGAGTTTAGGTGTTTTTACAAGTGATATATATATATATCACTTGTGTACATGTTGTGATATGTATGTATATATGTATATGTGTATATATGTATATATGTATAAACTTCAAGATTGGAGTGCGCAATCATTATCGAGATTTGTTGACGAAGTCATCGGCATAATTTATCTGTCCATTTATCATTGCATATGTATGCATGAATTTTACCCATGTCTTATGCGAATATGTGTATATGTATGTGTGTATTTATGTGTGTAGGTATGTATATATATCTATATGTATATTTATATGTTTGTATAAGTATATATTGGGTGTATATATATGTGTGTGTATGTATATATGGGTACGCATGCGTATGCGTATGTGTGTATGCGAATATTGTATTTATGACATTTATGTTATATAATGATATCTTCATGTACCTTGAACAACCTTGTACAATTTGAACAATAATTTTCACATGCTTCAAAAATACACCTACTACACGTAGCTCTGCACCACCTAAAGGTTGACTGGAAGATAATGCCCATGGCATTAAGTCCGCCTTTTGCAATGTAATTGCATGAAGATTAAATAAATAAATAAATAAATATATGTATCACTTGTCAAGTACCCATTACACAAGCTCTGCTTAGCCGACGATGACGTTATATATAATATGTCCGAAATATTCATTCTTATTATATTTTTTATAATGCTACCAATTTTATACGTAGGAAAAATTAAACTTATAATTTAAAACGAGACTTAACAGTACACATGCCTGTGTATTATATGACATAATATTTCAGAGACAACTGCTAGAAATATAACTGTTTTCATTTGATACTTATTTTCATAACGGTTCCTAGACTGTTATTGAGACTATGAAACATTACTCTTTATTTGATAGCTTCTTCAATAACTGAAGTTTAACTCAGCGCTATAAAGCGCTTCCATTTCTTTTTACTAATATTACAAATGTTTTTACAAACTTTTCACTATTGTTTAATTTAGGATAGGTATTCTTACTTCTTATTATCACACATGGTTATCATCAGTAATTAATTATCTGCTACAGAACATAGTCTTCACCCTAGAAAGGAGGATTTGATCGATTATGCCGAAGTGGCTAGACATATAGTTGACTATTACGAAATTTACAGTGGGAGAGCCACGCTTCGGCACGAATGGTCCGGCTCGACCAGTGAATTACCACTTCCTCACAGCAACCCAATATGAAACAGCGCCTAAGCCTTTACCGTGTGAGTGATACCAGAGGTCCATCCCTCCCCCATCCCCCTCCTCATCCCCCAAAGGCCAGCAATGCACTTGTGATACCTCTGGTGTTGCGGGTTTCCATGGACGGTAATCGCTTACCATCAGGCGATACGACGGCTCGTTTACCCCCTATTCCTTAAAAAAAATATTGTTGACTGATTAAAACTATTTTTGCATTTATACTATAATTATCTATAATAAAGAGTTAAATGCTCTTTATATAAGCTAAATGACCAGTTATATCTCAAAATTTTCTTCTTCACATTTCCAAAACCGTTAGAGAAAGTTAAGTTATCAGGGGTTGCTGACAACGTTGCTTTAATAGGCTTATAGAAAAGTTGCACTGTCAGAGGCTCTACAGTTTTCCTCGTCTCAAAGAATCTGTGAGAAGGTACGGAACTTTAAGACCCTTCAAAGACGGACAAGCTCAATAAATTGGAAGACGACTGAGGCACGATTGGTATGGGTATATTGTCGTGATTGTGTAGGGGTGTATTAAATCGTTTCTTAGAACGTGGAGCGTAATACCATGGTACGACAATACAAGGTCACGAAATAAAACTGTTATTTATTTATAAAAATATTTAAACACAAGTAGTATCTTTTTGTACAGATATTTTTGTTATTACCTAATCATTTTATACCATTATATCAAGAGGTTATTTACCTTTGAACTCCTTTTTAACATCTTAACGTGACAATTTTAAAGTCTTTCTGTTTGCATAATAGTTTAGTTCGATATGCCATTTTTTCGTTTATATAGATGACCTTTATCTTTCGTATTGCTATTGCAATAACATTCATACATTCGTGACAATCGAGGTGAGTGGAAAGAAATCGAAATTATATACAACAACAACCGCAGTTAACGCCGCGGCGCAAAGTTACAAAAATAAAATAAAATAATCATATGTATCACTTGTCCGTGTCCTGGCTCTAAGCTCCATCCATAAATCCATCTATCCATAAATTTTCAGCCAAATTAGTTTAGCTGTTTTTAAGTTATAAATGGTGTAACTAACACGACTTTCATGTATATATATGTATATATAGATTTGATTATAAAACTTAAAACATTAGATAGGAAAAATAGAATGAGAAGAGAATGAATAAATAAATGCGTCGACATACCAGAATATTACAGAATATCAAGAAAGGCGTCTTAGACCATCATCATATTATGCCCATCAGAAAGAATTTGGTTTAATATTATTTATAAACGCATAGCTCTATAATTTTACTGGCCACTTATCCAACTTGAAAGAACAAACAGCAACTAACGTTAAGAAAACAAAAAATATTTAAAACCATAAAATATTTTTTGAAAGACATCTCCTACATTAAAAATATATCCTGTATACGAGTTTTATATTAACAAAAATATATGAAACGTATACAAAGCGCACCCAGGCTTAGAGCAACAATTTGTGGATCATAAAAAATGTTATTCGATTTCAGATTTGAACCCTTAACACCCAGCAGTAAAATGTGGCTTGGCGACCATTTAAACCACCATGTTTAAACCACCATGCTATTCGTGCAGTCATTGAATTAAATTCATCAACAACCCATAATGTCCCACTGCTGGGCTCGGGTCTCCTCTCAGGAGAGGGTTAAGGCCATACGTCCCCACGCTGGCCAAGTGCGGGTTGGGGACTGAATTAAATTCAATCACAGCTATACTCAAAAATAATTGGCAAGGGTGTTTTAAGTCTTGCATGTAAAATTCCTTACAAGTAGCAACAGAGGGCCTATCCCTGTTAATCGAATACCTTAGTGATAAATTCCAAAAAAACATTAAAACTATATAAAACAAAACCAATAGTACCAATAGGATATTACTTATATGTGTATTGATTAGAAAGTTTTATATAATGTACAGCTTAAACAAGTTCAATTATCCTCAAAACGTGCTTGTTTACTGCCGGAAAATCTTGCAGTTAGAACTGAGACTATATTTTATGGACGATTTTCATTGACACTAAATAGCACGGCTATATCTAAAAATCTGATTTAGAACCACTCACAGCGTATGTAGTCGAAAATCTCGTGGTAAATCCTCCCAAGTAGTCGTTCATTCGACAGTAAACGAAGCTTGTTACAATTTTTATTTAGTACGCAAAGATGCACAAATGTTAAGATCTTTACTAACAAATTATTTCTCATTATAGTAAAGCTAGCGTGTTTCCCTTCTTAATAGAGATCCCTTAATATGCAAGTTAATAATACTTGAGTTCAATAAATAACTATACCATTGATTATATTGCTGATACTGAAGTAGTATCTGATAACGAGATGCTGAGATAAATATAATTGTTTGACTTAAGTTAATAGTCTCGGGTTTTTGGGATCTAGAGATAATAAAAAATGTTTCGCAATGACATTTTAGTAACATATTGGTTTGAGACTGTAGATATTTAAAATAAATCAACTACCTCTAACCAAGAGTGAGTGAGGATACTGGCGACCCATACGCCACCCCTACCCCCATCCCACAAAGGCCGGCAACGCACTTGTGACGTGTCGTGCGTCGTGTCCATGGGCGGCAGTAATTACTTACCACCAGGCAATTCGTTTGCTCCTTTGCCCGTTTTATTTCATAAAAAAAACATAGTCGAAACCTTTACACATATTTTTCCATTAAATAAACATTTAAACTAAGATACTGCACTATTTTAGTCGTATGTGCAATACAGAAACAACTAACTCCTATAAATCACAACGCTCCCTCAGTAGCTTAACTTAAAGATAAGAAGCACATTTTATATGAAAGATAATAAAATAAATAGTTTAACTGTATTATTTATTTATAGTAAAGTTTAGTTATAACTCCTGTTGTCTGTAGGATGCACTGTTTATTCCCTGTGGGGGGGCTTATAACAAGTTTAGGGCTGCTTCGGTTTTATGAGTTATATGGGATTCAACAGCTTGTACTTTCTAAAAATATTTGATTTTAGTTCACTTCGTGTCTTTTCATTTTCATACAAACCTCTTCATCTATCACAATATTAAAAACAACCAAAAGAAGAATAGTTAAATTTATTCAAAGTATTGATTTCTTCTTTCTAAGTTACATAATCTTTGAACTTAATCTTTCTATGATCCGCAATTATTTCTTTCGGAGTTTGGGTGTTTTCTATGTATAGTATGAATGTATTTACATGAAAAAAGAAGAGTAGAAATTAATTTTCATAATTTTTATTTCGTAATAAATAAATTACCAACTCAAAACAAATCACAATACAATAATCATATTTAGATTTTAAAATATTTTTTTTTAAATAAATAATGTTTTTTTAGCACTTTTGTCTATATGTGTACCACTAAGGAATGTTGAACCATAGTTTCAAGGGATTTATGTGGGAATAGTATTGTTGATGTGCAATTTTATGTGCCCATTCGGCACTGATGGTGTCCGTACTGCTGAATATGATCACGTGTGGAATTTAGAGACAGTAAAGTAAACTATTTGTGACATTGACGTTAATACATTTTAATATTTCTTATAAATGTATATATGCCTATTCCTATTCTTATATCCTAATTTAATATAAACAATATTTCGGGCATCTGATATTCAACGCCATCTATTCCCAAATTAGGTATAGCGTGTACTATGTGTACTAGACAACTGATATGAATACATACACTATATACCCGAACTCCGAAAGAAATATTTTCAGATCATACATGCATTTGGTCCGACCGGGAACCGAACCCAGGACTTTCGAGTATAGTAGTCGCAAACGCAACAATTGCGCCACCGTGGTGGTAAATATCTATCTTGGCAATGATTTTTCGGACATTTTAATACACAACGTCATCTAGTCCCAAACTAAGCAGAGCTTGTACTATGGGTACTACACAACTGATATTAATACATATATACTTTTTTTTGTAAATACATATATATTATACATAGAAAAACACCTAAACTCCGAAACAAATATTTGCAGGTCATACAAACATTTGGTCCGACTCAGGAGTCGAACCCGAGACCTCTAGCACAGCAGTCGCATACGCTACCACTGCGCCACCGAGGGAGTTTTCTCTAGCTTCTTCTACTAAATTGTACTATCTTAAAGTCTTATCACCCGGGGTATTTTCTGTATTGTTCATTGTAACAGTAATATTGAACATACATAGGTAAATAAGCAATACAATCATCTTTAATAAAAGTCTATAAGAGTAAGGACAAATAGTAAAAAGCAGTATATTTTTCAGCTTAGGTTGGCTGTCACTAAAGCGGAAACGTTGATAACGAATATCTAAAAGTAGCGCTATGAAAATCCAATACTAGTATCAAGTAAATTTTTAGACTAGAAAATCATGTTTTTAAACTTTATTTAAAATATGCGTAAAAATATTCAGCATTATTTAAGTCGTTTTTTTCGTGCTTCTAAAGAATCTATATCACTTTTTGTTTTTTGTAGCTTAAGAACCAATATTCTGTTTATATGGCTTTTATTTTCTATAGACGATTGCTACATTGATTTATCGTGGAGATTCTGGTGCCAATGGGTGGTCAATCCCCCGAGTTTAAGATCGTATAATTTGGTTTACTGACGTCAGACTGATCTGATAGCCAAAATGGGCATAGGTATATAACTATTTTTATTGTGTAGGTACACTTATTTTATTATATTAATCTTTTATGCCTTTAAAGTTACTTTACTGTTAAAACTTAACTGCTCCATAATTTACAAACAAGTAATGAATTAATTTAAAAAGAATGGCTTGAACTCCGGGAGTGCCGGCAGAAGCGAAAACTTTAATATTAACGTTGTGCATTTTTGATATTTTGGAATTGTTAGGGAATAATTTTGCATAAATTGCTTTAATTATCTATATAAAAGTACTATTATTTGTGTAGTAAAATACAATATTCATTTATTGCGCTATCGTACACAAACATAACAGTTTATGGTCTACTCTCCCTCTTACGTCTTACGAATTTTCGATCAGGTCACGTGTCCTTACGCGAGTTTAGCATTCCAACACAAATAGTGCACAACGCCGCAAAAAAGTTTTCACTTAAATAAAACGCGACTGCCCCACTGAATATTTTTTTATTTTACATTTTTTTTCTAGTCGTTTAATCGTGTTAAAGACATATACACACATACATACACTTGAAAACAAAACCCTACTACTTTCTTTAAAATAAAATATTTTTTACTATTTATATATCAGGAATGTAAATAAATTTGTTTCAACTAAGCAAAACCGACGCTGCTACACTTAGAACAGACCTTGAAACTACATAGCATATGACGTCATTAGCACAGTTCTGTTGACACAACTGCCATGCCAAGCCACCCCTCTGATCGAAAGGCGCAATACACTTAGAATTGAATCTCCCCACACAAAAGCAAGCCGTCTATTCCGTAATCTTCTTATAGGAAACCCATACATACAATTAAACCTAACACTGAATAAGCCACGGAAACTGGTTCTAAACATTTTGTAATCCCTTTAAAAGTGTCAGGTCTATATCATACAATTTTGAATTTAACATCGGCCTTTACTAATTTTCTAATAATGACTGAATTATGTAAGATCTATATGTAGATAATTTTATTTTGTATTTTATATATTCGTTTAAGACTTGTGTGCTACCGTCAATCATTATGTAATTAGCAAGTAATTATTTAAATATCTTTAATGTAGAATATACCCTAAGATGAATTATAGATTAATAAAACATATAACCCTTATATACCTTAAAATATACCCTTAAAAGTTCAGTCTAATTGTACAGAATAGTTAACTAATAATACTGAAATTTAATTTTTCTACTAAAGAATAGTTTTGAACACAATACGTGTACGTAAACACTTAGAAAGATTAATTGTCTAATTCTACTTTAACATTATAGATGTTGACTGCTTGCAACCACAAGACGAGAATTCTGTGTCGTCTTTTATCATTGAGAAATAATTACTTAATTATTTCTTTGTTTCCTTTTGATAAAGCCTGTCTTATTTAATTAATGTTGAACTTTTGTTCAATATCTCCATTCATAGTAGGTAATTAGATAACACACACCATTTTGTTTCTTGTTCGTATGGCAGAAAGCTCCACTTTGTTGTACTCTAAAATTTACTGGTGTAATATTTTAATGTGGAAGAGCCATGCTTCGATATGAATGGGTCGGTTCGACCGGAGTGATACAGAAAACCGGTGTGAAATAGCGCTTGCGCTGTGTTCCACCGAGTGAGTGGAGATAGCAGAGGCCCATACAAACAACAAAGAGGAAGGGAAGGAGAAAGGCCGGTAACGCACTTGTGACGCTTTTGATGTTGTGGTTATCCATGGGTGGCGGTAATCGCTTGCCTGATGTTCTGCTCGTTTGCCCGCAATTCCATAAAAAAATATGTAAACCATGGTAACCAGTCAAAACACAAAGTGTATCCCATGTAGGATTTGAACCCATAACACTTGTCGAAGTGGGCAGTGGCATGGAAAAGGAGAAACCACTAGGGCATTCTTGCAGTCAATTGCAGGGCGACTGCACTACAGTCCCAATAACATCAATTGACTCATTAGCTTGTGCTTGTCACTTGTTATTACAAAAAATAAAACTGGAAATCTGTATATACTATATAGACACCTTGTATCTCTAAAAAAAACTTTAAGAACCTCTGGCCATTGTCTCCGACGCATAGGAACTGGTGTTAAGACGGTTTTTCAATAAATTATTAACGTGCCCTTGGAGGGACAGCCTGGGAGGATTAGCCGACGTTTATCCCACTCCGGCGGAGGCTTAGACCAGACTTAATTTAAACAATTGTTTGTTTTCACTGAAATGTTACTGAGATTTTGCTGGTCGCTTCGAGTGAAAAGACGAGGAAACTGTTTCGTACTTTTGTATTGGCGTGTGATTTTTAAATATTTCATGTGTATAGTTTTTAATTAAATCAACTAGTTGGGATATCAGGGTCTTAAAACAAGTCAAAGCCGTGCAATAGCCAAACCTCTTAACATTTTGGCCAACTTGATTGAAGTTATGAAAGCGGTTGTTTTTATGTATGTGTTATGTATTTATGTTAGGTGATTCTTTCGATGATTTTCACAGATTGGGTAAGGTATCAAGGTAGTAATTGGAAAGGTATTCAATTTCCTTTTGTGTTTTGATTTGCAAGTTTCAATGTATAGCGATAGTAACTATTGGGTGAATCATCTGCTTGTTTGCCCTCTTTACTATTCAAAATATTATTAAATGAATTATAAAAGTATAAAAATGTGCATGTCTTTATTCAACAACCTGTAATGTCCCTAGACAACTGACAATAACTGTTAGGCTCGGACCTCCTCTCAGGGGGTGTAACGGTAATAAGTTCCCATGCTAGCCGAGTGCGAATCGAGAGTTGGCAAAACAACATTGTGGCTACGCAATCTTGCCGTTATATATTGTTAAGCCGCCAATAACCATCCAGCTAAGCTTCACGACTGTTATCCTACAATAACAACCGAGACCGTCAGCTAAAAGTGAACTCTGAAGCACAAAGGCGCTCATGATATCATGCCACTGGCGATCACTCATATAAGTACTGACCGCGCAGTCGTTGCTTACCCGCGGAGATAGTTTTTGTTCACCTTGCAATTCGGCTAATAGCGCATCTTAGTTTTCATGTAATGACTAGAAATTTGAAACCTTAAATAGTATTTGCTGATATCATAAGAATGTACTTGTATCTCAAAGAATCAATAGTAAAACATAAATATAATAATACTTACTTAGTAAACAATAATGTAGGTAAAGGTTAAAAGCCTTGAAGAAAACAAGAAATGTATTATATTTGTGTCCTCGGGGATATGTGACATTTTATTCACCCTTCCTAAATAATAAATCGTCAAACTAGGTAATGGCTTGAGAACGACAATGGTATGCCACCTGTACTTACATATATATGGATATATATACATATGATATGATGTTAAAAGCCTTGAAAACATAAGAGAAGCAGTATTTCTTTTACATGAATGTTTTTTTTTAATATATTTCTTTGCACTTTTTAACACGTATTGCTTCTGTCTCATTATTGTTCCAGTTGACGATTAGGGTTCTAAACAGAATGTCATCAAGTAAATAGAATAGATTAGGAATATCATCTTAAACAAGTAAAATGATAAAAAAAACCGATTGCGTCAATATCCACCATCTTTATTAAATTCAGCTTTTTTAAAATAAAACATATAAGTTATCTATATATTCGCATTCACCGTTAAAAATTCTTTGTAGTAATACCACATAAATATATTACAAAAAAAAAAATTATGAAATATATTTTTTGGTACCAAAATCCTTAATTTTGTTCTTTTTTATTTTGATGTACAGTGTCACTCTCACGACTAAGATGAATGTATTGACACCATTCTCATAAAAATACGACAAGCCGTTTCGGCTCTGGTTCTAAAGAAATATACATACATACATATACTCGAATATAACCCTCCTTCTTTCGCAGTCGGATAAAAGTAAACCAAATTAAGGAACAATGCGCTACATTGCATATTATTTGAATCTCGCTTCACGTTAAATCGAAATGTATGCAGCCTAAGGGAGTCTTACTCCCTAACTACTTATGGGTATGTGTGTATATGTGTATGTATGTGTATGTGGGTATATATATATATATATATATATATATATATATATATATATATATATATATATATATATATATATATATATGTATGTGGTTCGTTATATTCATTAGCAAATAATTAATTCAAAACTCATTGCACCGACAACTACCACTGCCTCTCCTATACATTTCGATCCATCCTAAGGTTGCCTGGAAGAGATTGCTTTTGGCAATAAGGCCGCCCTTTGTACACTCTGTCTACATTACTCTCTTCTAACTGTAAAATTATAGTGTGCAAATAAAGAGTTTTCTATCTATCTATCTATCTACTCCTAAATTTGGTTTTCTTAGAAAACACACATACCGTATCTATAATTATGTAACTACTTAAATATAACAAACAAAACATTTTAATATAAAATCCATAATTTGAGATACTATATTAATAACGACGAAGGTAACTCTGCCTATCAGTCAATCTTTCATTCTTTCACGACTAAGTCATTGAACGAATTTTGGATGGTTTTCAATACAGATTGGATCTTGAAGGACAAAGTCTACTTTTTATCTCGATGACCGACATATACACGTATGGAGCCGCGGGCAGACGCCAGTTTCAATTAGTAAAATAATGCAATCTAGACGTAGAAACCAAAAATTGAGAACCTTCTGCAACATTTCCAGGTCTACAAAGCATGCAAATTATAATTACAGTTTAAATGTATGCTCTACCAGAAACATAGTCAGTGGTCGGTAAGTAACAAAGCATTTATCTGCGTGTGGAGCCATTGTGACGTCATTGTTCATTCAGTGCGAGCCGTGAGCCAGTAAGCACGGTATCTTTACAGATGTCACCGCCACTGTACCGCTTTGTTTTGACATTTCAAAAGATTTCTCTTTTTAACCGCTGTTTTTATTTCGGATTAATGATTTCGTTTTTTGAATGATACTTTGGCACTGGGGGACGAAGGTTCTTTTGTTTTTTTTTAAACAAATTAATCAAAATTTAGGTGACATTTTTGGTGTTTCCTGAATTAGAAATAAAATAAACTATCTGAATCTCACGCTGTTACCCGTGTGTTTTGTTGTAACAGCGGGTAAAACTGCGGGGCAAAGCTAGTCTAAAAAAATAGGCCTAAGTAACTCCTTGTATCATTAACTATATGCTAGTAAAAATCCCGTCGTAATGGGTTCAACGGTTCTAGAGATTAGCCGGAACAAACAGACATACAAAACTTTTAGTACATGTATGCATTTGCATATGATAAATATATTTTGATATATTTATTATATGCATATACGTATTTAGTAAAAAATGGTTATTTCAATATTACGAACAGGGACTGTAAATTTATCTATTTGTATAGTTGATGTGATCGGTAATAATTTACATAGTTTTACAGTTTTAAACTGAGTTTGGAAGATCACTACAAAATTCCGAAAAATACGAAGGAACAAAAGAGGCCATATAATAAATAACTAATTAGATAATTTCGAGCATAGAGACGATATAAAACATGAATTGGAAATCCTTTTATAGAATAAGCTAATAAGAAATCTTCGCCATATTTAGTCAAACAAGCGCAAGAACGAACACGAAAATAGTTCTGTCTGTCCGTAGTAATTTCACTACTAAACAACTGAACCATTTTTTATGAATTTTAAATATGCAGATATTTTAACTTTTAAGGAAATATATAAACTACTATTAAATGAGATAACTGATAACCATGCGATTAAAAGCTAGCTAATATTACTTACCCACTCAAATATATTTTAATATTTGCTCTAAATATGAACGTACAAAACAAATGTAAACCATAAATCTAACCTATGTAATATAATCTACCAAAGTATCAATATATATAAAGAACAGTTGGTCTCATATCCCCACGAAATGTCATTTGGACGAATGAGGACAAACTTCTATAATCTATTATTGATGACCAACGAATGCAATATCTTGTCTTAGTCGATTTATTATTGAGAACTCGGATATGTTTAGTCGTCAACACGATTTCATATTCAATGGCTTCCGTTTTAATTTAAATTCATTTGTTTTAATTTAAACACATAGTCCGGGTACTATTATTATGAACCTATTGACAGCACATTCCTTAAAATCGGTTCAGTAGTTTAGGCACTGCAGCGGCACACACAGAAATACATTAAGTGCTAAAACTTACTCCTTCCTCTTAGCTTTACCGTTATGAGATATAGCAGGGCATAATCTACAGAACAATGAATATCCATATGCAAATAGTAACAATGCTAAACAAGAATTTCTGTAATATCGAAAATATTGTACGGATGCTGCAAAAATGCAAAACTAGAAATCTGTGCTGGCAATAGAGTGGACTAAAATACTTCCCCCGATAACAATAAAATTCTTCCTTGAGTATCTCTGAAAACGTTGTATAGGAACGAATACCAAAACCAGTTTATTTTAACTTTGAAGTATAAACGGTCATGCCTGGAGGCTACTTTGTACATCGATTTAGACAGAAAATGAACATTGTTTACACAATCGATACTACAATTCTGACTGTCTGTTACCTATTGTAGCTATTAATCTGTCTATCTTTCTCAATGTTATGCTTTCACTAAAATATAGTAGTCTGTTAAACGATAATCACAATAAACACAGGTGGAAACCCGCCCTTTGATTCTCTCTACCTAGTGGAAGTCTTTTAGAGAAAGAGGAGGATTTCGCTATGGTAAACTCACTTAAGAGGTTTTTTTTTAATAGAAGCCTAAATAAGCCCATAGTGAAAGAGCGATAGAAAGACAACATTTTTTGTTTCTCGTTTATTACTTCTACCGAGTTATCATAAGTTTCTAATATATTGCAATATCTTTCTCAGAGCACAGTTTTACGACAAACTTAAGTCTGATGAAGCATAACAGAATTTATCGCCCGGTCATGATGCAAACACCTATAACCACTTCTTATTGTTCAAATTTCAACTTTGAAACTTGCGGTATGAGGTGTATTATTCAATAGACATAAAACCTTGCGAGACCCCTACTAATTGAGTATGAAGTGAATGAATGAATTGAACTGCCACAACTACTAAGAATGAGAGATCCATTGCACTGGATTTAAATGTGAAGTCATAGTTTGAAACTATTTCAGAATCTAATAATTCCGAAAGTTACTTCGGTGAAAAATTTGTGTGGTTTCATTATGTGAAGGGTGTTACATTCTGAAGAAATCTCATGTATTATACATTTTCTTAGGGGCAACTACGTATGCAAGAGAGGGGAGCTTTCATCCTTGCAAAGTGTACGGAATTGACCGATCTCCTTTTTTTAAATTTTTTTTTTTTAAATTTTTTTTTTTTTAAATATGTTCAGACATTTTAACACACAACGCCATCTAGTCCCAAACTAAGCAGAGCTTGTACAATGGGTACTAGACAACTGATATTAATACTTATATACTTCTTTTTTTTTTTTTGTAAATACATACATATTATACATAGAAAACACCCAAACTCCGAAACAAACATTTGCAGATCATACAAACATTTGGTCCGACTCAGGAATCGAACGTGAGACCTCTTGCACAGCAGTCGCATTCGCTACAACTACGCCACAGAGGCAGTCAATTTTGCCTTTCAATGAAACAATTCAGATTATTCAGTATGTGTGTAACTTAATATAAAATAGTCGTTTGGAACTAACGATCCCTTATATTCCCTAGTAAAGCAATTCCCTAGTAAAGCAAAAACAACAGACAGTAGCGACATCACTAGATAACTAGAAATTTGTCCAAAAATATAATGGAGAAACCAAATATTCAGTAAAAACCCATAGCAAGAAGATAATTATCATGCTTTTCCTTTATAATAAGCGTCTCTTTGATGGGCACAAAAACTTTAGTACATGGCTAACAACGAATAAATGACGTCCTTAGGCCACGTTTTCGAAGTCAGCGGAACCAAAGCGGGCAGCGGACCGAAAACGCCGATCCGTTTTTGTAACCAGCCGACAAGATAGCAAACGGAACAAATAAGTGAAATATAAAATGTTGATAATTAAATAAACTTCAAAAAATCATTAAATGCAGGTTATTACTATTTCATTACCCGACTGCGAAAGAAGGACGTTTATGTTTTTCAAGCGTATGTATGTATGTTTGTTTGTATGTAAAGTATATTTCTTTGGCACGCCCTAGTGCCTAGACGGCTAGTCATATTTTTATGTGAGTAGCGTCAACAGGTTCATCTTAGTCGTGAGAGTGACACTGAGTACTTTAAAATTAAAAAAAAGTAAGTACTTTTGGAGCCAAAAGCCTAAGTCTATACATTTAAACGTGCCGCTACCCGCTCCGCTTCCGCTGAGTTCATGTACGCGGCCTTAGAGTAGCAGTTTTCAATTTATTGTCAAAATCTATAGAAGGTTATTCATATAATTTTTCAGTGTTGTGTTGTTATTTTATCTATGATAAAAACTTCAAGATTAACTATTACAACTACTACTATATATATAAGATAAAATAGATTTTTCACTTGCTAACTTTTCGATCGTGACAATATATCATAAGTTTTGGCAGTATATATTGAAATCGTATTTAAGAAATATAGCCAAATTTAATTGAAATGTTAAATGAATAACTATTATTCATATTACAAAACGAAATTTGCTAATATCAGTCTACCACATTGTCAAATCAAGTTTTTATGCCTATTATTAGTATCCAGGCATAACGTCATCCAATTTATAGCATATTTAGTCAATAAACATAGATTACACTAGCTAATATTTAGACAAAACATATTCGTTAGTATAGTTAACTACTCACCAACTTAACTCCTTGACAAGCTTTCAGACAGACGACCTTCTGGTAAGTCTTAATCTGGTTTAATTTTCACTTCATGAGTGAGCTTCTAAACTTTCAATAAGGCAAGCAAAGACTAACTAGAATATCATGCTATCATGCTCCTATCTAGTACTTTTTTCAGAAATAATATTTACAAAAAATTTTTAAGCTATGTATAAAATGAAGTCGAATGATAGGTTTTTTTGTTAACGAATTTATGTAATATCCACAATCGCTTGCAATATCTAGGTCCAAAATATTTTCAGAAATACTTTATTTGCCAAAAATATTTGGTTATTAGCTATCATTTTAATTGGAGTTACATTAATCAATATTAATAATTATTTATTAAAGTGTCACTTTGATTTTATGATAATATGTTATCTATCGGTATTGTTTGAAAAAAACCAGTCAGCAATTAGCCTTCCATTCCTCTGCATATCTGTTAAAGTACATTGTTTTTGAAGATGATCGTTTTAGGTCAAGAACTACGACTAAATTATCAGTATTTATTTTCCTCAAAATAATCCATCTATTGCTGCAGAACATGTTTTATTTTGTTAACGGGCGGATGAAGCAATAAAATAACGTTATTGATATTAAATTTCGGGATATAAAATAACCAAACATTATTAATATTTCGTCCGTCTGGTTTCTGCTATTTGAGAAGATTGTGAGTACTAGGCACAATAATATCCATTTAAACTTCCATTAAATAGCGCATCTCCTGTAAAAATTTTGTAAGCGCTAAAGTCGGACATAAAATATAGGTACTCTCTCTGCCAGCATTTTATTTTTCGACCGTAAAACGGTTTATAGCTCACCTTTATTACCTGCTTAATAATTTCATATATTATTTGAGCTGTTCTTTCTCAACTTTATATTACATCCAAAGTATTTTTTTTGTAATTGTGAAAATGCTGAAATTTAAATTATTTGCTTCATATTTTACGAGGACCAATCAAGTAATTACTTGGCTTAGGACTTTATTTATTTCTGAGCTTTTTCCTTGGTTTGGCGTTGTTCCAATGAAATCTGGATTTAGCTGGGAAGGAGCTAAATTAAAGCGAAATTCAAGCTTATTTGTTTTTATCACTATTAGGACTGTGATAATTTAAGCAGTGGTTCACGACGATATTATCGAATTGAGGATGTGATCACTTGCAGATTAAGAGCCGAGATCTGCAGGACTTTTTCGAAGCTTATTCCTTAGGATACCTCTTTTGAAATTGATCAGATGTGATCCACCACCTCATCACACACTTTTACCTTGGTTCAAGTTGAGTTGATCTTTACAAATTTTTACTATTAAAGACTTTCACTTTTGAAAATTAACATTTAGTTGTTAACTTCGTAAAATATTAATAACCGTTTCGGTCAAAAAAGGTCTTTTTTTTTTAATAAAGACACTTTTTAACACGTGTATGTTTGTGTTAAATCAGAAAGTCTGTTTTGACTTTGTTTTGTGTTTGACTTGAAATATGAGACATTCATTATAATGCTGTGCCAGACGACTCAATAACATTTTTGAACAGCTTAACAATCACATGATTCCACTTCTGTTGTATTTTTGCAATTTGATATCAGATATTAGTTATTTATGATTTGATTTGAATTACAAAAGAAAATCATACAATAAGATTGTTAATTACATGATAAAAAAATGATAAAAATAATGCATTATTATAGAATTTATTATAATGTATGCGTATTTCAATGAGCTAACATCGCCGGTACGAAAAAGCGACTAAATTAAAAAAAAATATAACATTTAATTATTTAAGTAAAAAAATATAGCAATGAGAAATCAAAATTTTTTCACTTACCTACGTTAAATTAACAA
This sequence comes from Hyphantria cunea, assembly GCA_003709505.1. NCBI lineage: Eukaryota > Metazoa > Arthropoda > Insecta > Lepidoptera > Erebidae > Hyphantria > Hyphantria cunea. Next base: position 709,305 of record PKRV01000348.1, read on the forward strand.
GCCTCAGTGCTACGGCTTAAGTTTCACCAGTAAAAGCGATAAAGAGGTTCGCGTGTGGGGCGCGGTAAAATAGTGGATTTTATTGCCAGTCTGCCCGCTGACGGCTATTTGTCTGTTGCAACAGTTGAGCTATGGACTGAGGGCACAGGCAGTAGCGAAATAAATGGAGTAACTTTAAGAGGAATGTGAGTTTTTTTTAGGGTGATTGTCGGTGACAAAATATAACTTCATAAATCAATTTGTAGTCGCATAGTAATTGTAAGAATTTCAAGTCAAGACTGCCTTGTTTTATACATTATATAGTAGTATGAGCTTTAAACTAGTTTTACTTGAACATTTTGGCTATAAACTAGTTCTATTACAAGTTATATGATGTATAAAGTAAATTGATGCCCTGTTTTTAGATAGGCCGATAATAAATGCACGTTAACAATAATAATACGTTAAATCCGTAGATCGGATGTATTTATTTATACCGTGGGAGAGCCACGCTTCGGCATGAATGGGCCGGCTCGACCGGAGTGATACCACGGCCTCACAGAAAACCGGTGTGAAACAGCGCTTACGCTGTGTTTCATCGAGTGAGTGAGGATACCGGAGGCCCATACCCCAATCCAACGCCCCCTATCTCCCTCACCATCCCCCTTCCCCCCAGGCCGCCATAGTGTGGGTCACCATGCTGCATTGTTCTTTTTCGCATTGAGGATGGTGACCACCACTCTTGGATTCTGCTCATGCTTTCCATCAGGCAGGGCAGAGTCATTTTGGCAGCTTAAAAAAAAAAAAAAAAAACATCAACTTTTTTCACTGTGATACTTTTGCAAGCTATCGTATCGTAAAATGATTTGGAATGTTCAGCCTATTAATAATAAGTTAATTGTGGGATATTATGATGTTGGTACACTAGATATACGAAACTCAGAAGCCCACTTATAACTTGGGCGAACCGTTCAGGTGAATATACTTTCTTTTGTTGTGATTTGGGAATATGCCATTTTTTTTTAATCACAAATAGTAATGTTTCATTCTGGATAAGGTCATCATGCCAAGGCCATTGTGACATGTGTGACTTTGCTAAATACTGCCTGACTTATAAATTTTGATACTGGCTGCGTTTCTTGTGATCATATGTTTCTTTTGTATTTTTTATAACGCTGTTTTCTAGTTCGTAGGAAAAGTAGTTATAATTATGAATGTGGTGGTTTTGTCAATAGATAAATAATTTTATAGATACTCTTAAAAGATACGTTTTTACGTTGCAATAATTAGGAGTTGCAGCTTGAGATTTTTCTGATAGATTAATTATTCAATGTCGTTTAAAAACGAGTACAGCAATTACTGGTATAAAATTTGTAAAAAGCATATTATTTATATTGCGAATGTACTGCATATTTTATGAACTGTTTTTTTTGTTTCAGTGGAAGTCGCGATGGGGCGTTGTCACAAAACTATCTCCAGCAGCAGGTAAGTAATAAGGTTATATATATATATATATACTTCACAAATAGGTCCATGTTTTCAATGCAACGATAAACAAAGTTTTATGTTTTTATATTTAATTAGTCAATGCACTCTTTTCTTTCTAATGAATATAACAAAATAATAAATAAATATGATATCATCTAAATAAAATATAAAAAGAAAAAGAATTAATTTGCATTAATGTATTTTGTTGTTTACTACATTGTCATTATTAAGTCTTAGTGTTAGATAAAACCATCTGATTTTAAAATTGGAAATGCCATGCAATAACTCAGAGTGGAAGGGTGTCGCAATATATATATAGACATTTGATAAAAAGCGAAGGTGTGGTCCAATTAAGATGCCTATAAATAGAGTGTTCGTTTTCTCTCAGCAAAGCCTTACAAGTCGGGGTAATGAAACAAAAACAGTAATAAGACCCGTAAGTTTTCCTTTTATTCTGTCGACCCAACAGACCATATATTAGTGGTTTTTTTCTTTTTCTAGAAAGCTCATAGTGTACAAACTTGAATGTATACGGCTATACATATAAAGAAAATTATAAACAGTTTTGTTTGTATTGTGATGTGTAACTAACTAATTTTTGCGACTTTTTTATTGCCAGTAAATGGATTCATAGTTACTTTGTATTTTATTTTCATGTGTAATTTTCTTTACACGCAAAAATTGAACAATGGCACAGAAAACCATAACCGGGATGGTCCATGTCTATTACAATATTTACTAAAGATCTTGATAATAACTAAGATACTTGTGATTCCAAGGCCCTTGTTCTCTATTGATTGTTTTATATTATAGATTTATTGAAGTTGAATCCACAGAAAACACAAAATTAAAGGAAATAATAAAGTATCGTCTCCAGTTTATTAATAAAAGTTAAACATTCAATATGACACCTGAATAATTTGTTTATTTTTATTTTGCATCGTTTTTGTATTAATTAGTAATTTCTCTTAATTTTAATGTAAAAAATTTATGAATAATATTTTCTATCAAAAAATCTTTAAGAAATATATGATAATATTCCCTAATACAACTTATCCTTTTCCACGAAATATAGTTAAGGTATGCTGAAAATACGCCCCGTAATCTTTAGTTAGTTATGTTTACAAGAAGTAAAAAGATAAGCTAACTAATTAACTACAAAACAGTTCAAGCTATCGCCAGGCGATTACAAAATTAATCACTGTTCTCTGACCATTACAAGTGTAACCCTAAAATTCTCGCGCAATTTAAGTTCTGTGTTTAAGCAGCATTAAGTTTTCGTGTTAAGCAGACGGCAGATTAAGGGTTGATAAGCGAGCGCTACAAGCTGTGGAATTTTCTAGATAAGATTTACTTCCAAATATTTTTCAACGGAGAAAGAAAATGCAATTTGTGCATTTTGCTATTCATCATAAGTTCTTTTTGAAGAGCTGACTTTTTAAGCAAAAAGGAGCTAGCCTAACGGAAGAATTAGTCTATTTTCTTAAAAAAAAGAGCGAAAAATATTTTCAGGATATATATATAACTTTGTATACTTTTGCATAGAAATTGCCATTGCCAGAATTACAACTCATAAAGGTTTAATTAAAAAAGAAATGAATATTTCAGACATCTAACGTCAAAGCAGAGCTTGTATTATGGGTACTAAACAACTAATATAAATACTATCATACATAGAAAAAACCCAAACTCCGAAATAAACATTTGTAGATCATAAAAATATTTGACCCGACCCGGGAATCGAACCCGAGAGAACCTCAAGAACAGCAGTCGCATACGCTACCTCTGCGCCACCGAGGCCGTTTATTTCCTATCTTTATAAAATATTCTCGTGTCACGCTTACGATGAACTCCAAAATCATCTAACCAATTTTCACGTATTTTTATGTGTATTTCGCTGGCCTGCCTATAGAAGGAGATTATGATTGAAAAGAGATGCAGATAAAGATTTTTGGGGCAGTTAGTACCACTAAATAGCTAAAGGTACTAACTGTTTGAGTTATAAAATTTTAAAACTAAAGACTTTTTATTTTGTCCATTAATTTTTGAAACAATATAACTAGACTACTTCAGTGAATAAACGCTGGGGGCACTTGATTTCACTACCAAATTATTTTTATCAAGAGAGAGCCAGGCTTCAACGCAGTGTGGGCTTCTCAACCGGAGTTATTACTATTATTAGTTATATTATTAGAGTAAAAGGATTACCACTATTTAATGTGTGTTTGTTTACTTAGATATTCACTATTTTGATACTATATGATACATAAGCTTTTATAGAATTTAAACTACCCATTATATAACTAGTTAAATACTAATCAAATTTTAACAAAAGAAAAACCAACTTAAAAAACTAGACCAAATCGAAATTGGTATACACGGGAAGCATCAGTTTTGAAATAAAAAACTAATCATCGAAATCGGTTGGCGTTATATTCAGTTATTCGTGTCCTGTTTGTAGCGCACATACTTATTGCAAAATGAGCAAAATGATTCATCAAAATCGGTTCACCCAGCTGAAAGGTCTGAGGTAACTAATAAAAAAAATACAGTCTAATTGTTAACCTCCTCCTTTTTTTGAAGTTAGATAACAAACAAGAAAAAGTTTCAAACACTAAAACCCGACTACGTAAGCATTGCCGATAAAATTTGACAATCTGTTTCATCCAGAACATTATTACAAATCTATTATCTTTAATTAAAATCGGTTCAGCAGTTTAGGTGCTGTGGCGAAATTTATAAACATACAAATACTGACGAAACTATTACCTCTGCTTTTGTCTTAGCCGTGGCCAGTTAGTGAGGTACAGATTAATCTGCCTGGAAACTGATTCAAATATCCTGGTATTCACATTTCTGTCTTCCCAAAAAGATTGTCACAGAAACATTAGTTTTCAGTGTAGATCATAACACTACAAAGTCGGGTAAATATACGCAATGTCGCATTTAAATATTCTACTGTTGAAAATATGGTAAACAATGTTGTTAAAATATTCAAAACTGAACTACTAAGGATTCGAATATCGAACAAAGTCAAATCCAATTGTTGTAAGGTTCTCGCTGTGCAATGGTATTCATTTTGATCCAAGACACGGCGGGAATCGTCCCATTGGCTGAACACGCACATAAATAACGGGAACAAATTAAAAAGTCTGAACGCCTGTTATTGCACGCCGCATCACGCGTAGGGTCGTCACTTGTTTAATTATTTTTACAGTACTAAATATTCATTGTTTACATATATTTTAATAGTCTTGTTTTCTGTCGATTAAATAGTTGGTCAAGATAAAGTTGATAGAAATTTTTATAAATATCGCACAATTCAGTAAGATATTACAATAATGTTACTGATTTCAAACAAATAGGAACTAAATAAATATATAAAATAAATATAAAAGTAAATAACAGAGATATTCATTTATAAATATTTTTTTTTCCGATATTTTAACACACAACGCCATCTAGTCTCAAACTTAGCATTGTTTGTACTGTGGATACTAGACAACTGATATTAATATTTTTTTCATAAATACATACATATCATACATAGAAACACCCAAACTCCGGAACACATATTTGCAGATTATACAAATATTTGATTCGATTCAGGAATTGAACCCGAGACCCCAAAGAGATTATGATTGAGGAGTATGTACAGAAAACAGGCATACAAAGTGGGACGATCAGCTTAAAATATTTGGTACATATCAATAAAATAAAAATCACTAAAAATAAGTTTGAGATTTTTTTTATTTTTTTTCATGTATGGCCCTGCCAAAATGACTACTCTGTCTGATGGAATATGGGATGGAATGCCTGGAATCCAAGAGTGGTGGTCACCACACTCGTCGCGACGGCAGACAATGCAACTCGGGGCACTCTATGGCGAACTAGTGATGCTTCTGTATCATTGGGCCTCCAACTGTCAAACGTTGAAACTATCGCAAAAGCAAAAAATATATTAGATATATCACAGTAAAAATAGACGTTATCAAAATATATACTCACAAAAATGTTATTTTGGAAATCGTTTCACTAGCGCACGCTTCACGTAGCTACAGAATATGCAAAATGTTAGCACGGTGACCATCATCTAAATAGCCATAAAATTTATAACTAAATGTCAAGTTAATTATCAAGCATTTTAATATTTCAAGACCCTTAACTTGATCCATGCGAACAAAGTTTGGGACCAACGACTTGAAATACACTCCGAAAGATAAACGACTCCGTCCGGGACTTTTAATTTCCACGTAATTTCCAAATTGTGGCCACATTTCCGAGAAGTTTGAATATCAGAATATATTAGACCACTAAATACTCAAGTTATAGACACTATTTTGAAACTGAAGTAACTTGGGCGGGTTTCGAGTTTCGCCAATAATTGCGACGTTAAAAGAAAACTTGCTGGCATTATATAACTTACGCTGTGTCGCCTTTGATGACGTCATAAATAAAATTCCCCTCCCTACGGGTCCGCGATATTGGCCATCATAGATGGTTAGACTAGTTTAGCTTCCGTCTTTGCTTGTAAAAATTTAAACTTATTTTATAAATATTTGAGGGATATAGCGTTCTCTTTTATATATGCAAGTATTCATTCTTTACTATTATTATTTTAATGATATATTAGCGACGTGCATCATACGGAAATGATTGTAACTTTTAATTTATTAGACTCAGAAAGTAAACTACCAGATCATGTTTTTACATTATGCTGAAAATAGATAAATCGGCAGTGAAAGAAAAATCTCACTGATGTTATTCTTGATTTTAATAAATTATCACCGAAAATATGTAACACTTCAATTTTTTGAAATAGTAAGAAACTGCATAACTAAATAAAATTCTTCAAAATGTTGAATTAAAAAATGTACAGCCAAACAAACATGACGCACGCTCAACTTTCTATTAGTGAAGCTTATGCTACGATCCCCCGCACGGTCTTAAGGAATTCAAATTACGGGTTTTATGAGCGCAAAATCTGTTTAATGTCTGTCCGTAGGGGTAGTTTGACTACCGGCGCAGGGTAGTGTGCGATAACACAGGGGTACCATTGAGAATATCAACAGTTCTAATATGCTTTTTATGTTTAAGAAGATTGCCTGTGTGGGAAGGTCTTTTCATGACTGAAATTTACATTAATAGAATATTCTATGTTAAGAATTCGCTTAATTGAAGTTTTTGACGGCTCCTAATATTTATTAGGTAAGAATGTTGTCCCGCGTGAGACCATAGACAACTACCAGCGTCGTCAATCAACAGTGAGAGGGCCACGTCCATGGTACGAATAGAATTGAAGACACTCTGTATTCTTAATCACCACATGGACAACATGAGCTTAGTTGGGCTCTGGTACCTTAATAACTTGGCGAAAAGTAACAACAATAACAATAACTTAACGCCAATTTTCTATACAGTCGTAACATCACTCTGGTCGAGTCTGCCTATTTATGTGGAATGACTCTCTGGCGGTCATGCATACCATTACGATACAGTCTACTTAAATTATAAAATCTGAAGCTTCTTTTAGATTTTTAGTTTTTTTTTTAGATATAGGGGATAAACGAGCAGACGGATCGCTTGATGGAAAGCGATTACTGCCATCCTTGGACACCAGTAACACCAGAGGCATCAAAAGTGCGTTGTTGACCTTAAAGTGATAGGGAGGCGGATGGGGAGGGGGATGGGGAGGGGAATGGGGAAGATATCGATTTCCTGTGAGTCCGTGGTATCACTGCGGTCAATATCCGGTCAAGTATTTTCAATATATTTTATAGTTCTAAAGGATCTCCAAGATCTCCTACACCGTGCATCTATAACTATCTATAACTATATAACTAGAATAACCGCATGTAACACAAGCTGTGCATCTATGGAGCGCACCATCTCATTGTCTAGACAATAAATCAGACTAGATGAGGAAAAACACCGCAAAGATAACTGCTAATGTACAACTGGAATAATGTGATCAAAAAAGTACACTTGTTTCATTCTCTGGACCATTTAACATCAATATTTAATGTTTGTGAAAGATTGGTTGGCTGAGGTCTGGCCAGGAATGGTGGCCAAACGTGCGATATTTTTTCTTATAAAGGTAACTAATATTTGATTTGTAAATGTGTTTATTTATTTGTTAAGCTTTCATGTATAAATTACCAAATAAAATTTCCCCAATGAATAATAATATAGCAAATAGTATAGGTATTATTGACTCATTAAGTAGCATCGTATCTCTCAAACCGATAAATCGATTTCGATAAGTTTTTTTATTTAAAAGTCAGTTTTCTTGCGGTGCTTTTTAGCTATGTTTGGTACATATCGGTCCAGGAGTGTAAGACTGTCATTATTTTTTACAAAATGACGTAAGGCATTTTTGGCGTGTGTGATCGAGTAGATTAAGAGCTTGTTTAAGGGGGTTTTTAAATTTTAATTTTAGCTTATGGAGATGACCATGAGTAGAAAAGATCTCACGCTTTTTAAATCACCGTACAAATATATATTTAAAAACTTATTGAACGACTAATAGAAAACACAACTCTGTCGGGTCTGTTACTCGTTTACCTAAAACTGACAGAAACCTATCAAAATGTACTTTTAACTTAGTTTAACCTTTGTAGTTATTTACAAAAAAAGGACTAGCCAACTATTTTGTTTCTCTAACAGAAACACTTTCAAGTTTTGAAAAGTGTTTGTCATACTGCAAAATAACCGTTACTATAAACACATACATCTAAAAAAAGTTTTAACACCAGTTTCCTCTTTAGTACATCCTTTGTGCTTGTTAAAGGCATCTAAGTAAAGGCTGATCCCAGCGAAGCTACACAGAACAATAATAACTTTTAGTGTTGCCCATTAAAAATTCCTACAAAAAGGACCCACAGAGCTAATTAAAATTTTACTAACGGTACACTGGATAGGGTTTCTTACGTCGCAGTGTAAATACAACAGTGGTCCAATATTATACAAGGCAAACTTTAAGTTTTGAACTTTATATAGTCTTCTGTGTCTTGGGGCTATGTCTGTTATGCCTAGAATGTTTCAGAATAAAAATGTATGTTAAATGTAAACTCGCAATGTAATATATAAGTGTATCATAGCTTATTGGGTACAAAAGTACCATCACACTGCCTTGATGAAGTATTCAATAAAAATGTATTAATATAAACCAATTCATGATTTATACAAACAAACAATTTCTTCTTGTAGCAAAAGACAGACTAGAAAATTTGTACTGACCTCGATGTTAGCATAGAGTACTCATGGACTTCTTGTAGAAGAAAGACAAACCACAAACGAAAATTTACTTATAAATTCCTATAAAACATGAATAGATACCTATGTATCTGTTACCATATGGAAACGATGCAAATCAAGAACTAAACAAGTCACATATATAACGTTTGCACCATAATCGAATTCTATCGGCGTATGTGTTACAGCGCAGTTATTTACAATCGCACTGGCAGTTTGTTTAGTATTATCTCATTTATATCGCTACACTGTGGCAGGAATTGGAGTTTATGATTCTATTTTGTGCACCCGACTTCTCGTATACATAGATGACTTTATAACCTGCTTTGAATATTTCAAAGGTTATGCCTTATCATTTTGCAGTGATTTCAGAGCCAAAGGGAGGTTCCCCAGTGCCATTTTTTGTATTATTTTTGTTTTCTAAATTTCCAAAATACTTTTTTTTATCATTTATGGCCGCTGCAGCCTACTGGTAGTACACACGTCGCCTAAAAATATTACACTTCCGGTTTTTTTTTTCATAATTATATTTGATACAAACTTTGTCCTGACAATAACAACACATAAAAAAAGAATTACCCAAATAGGTGGAGACGATCGGAAGCTATGCGCGAACATACATTTAAGTGATCCATTTTTATTTATATAGATTAATTTTTTTTTACCCTTTCAAATTCAGCGAACTCGGCACTTTCAGTCTCAACTGTATTCTACCTTTTGGAAACTGAGGCAGGCATTATTACAAAAACAAGTTTTTCGGAAATTAAAAGAATATTTACGAAAGAAAAATATGAAAGATATATATTCTTTTAAAGATTAACATAACACCTTCATGTAAGCTTTCTGGTTCTAATAATAAATACTCTACTAATTTTGAACAAGAGTTTATTGTTTAATAGCTATATTTTACTGACTTTAAAACTTGCCCGTTTCATGACATAATAATTATTTTCACGGGAATTAACGCGATCACTTACTTAAAGGTATTACATACCTCTGATTTGCCTGACGTTTCAACCGTTGCGTCGCTTTGATTCCCGTGAAAATAATTATTATTATATATATATACGTAACTTTCTTTTTATAAAAGCTACAAAAAATGTGATATACTGTGTAATAAACATTCGTAACTTGAGCGAATCTTGGTCATAAAAGGCAGACGTTTGAATTTGCATAAACTAAAACTTGGCTCGGTGATAGTTCGCGTCCGTGAGGAGGCGGTCCTAACTACTGATAGGGCTGACACACTAAGTACATAAGGGTCTATTTGTATATGTAAATTAGTGGATCAGGTAGTTGAAGCTTAAAATGGATTTATTGGATATACCTCTAGTAACTATTTAGCTTACCAATTACCCATCTAAATATATTTATTTAAAACTAGTTAAGCCCTGCGGTGTTACCGCGTTTGTTGTTTTTATCACGGACAACGCCGTGAGGCGAAGCAAGACTAAACAAAAGTAGCCTAAGTTACGCCTCATATCATCAGCTGCCGTTCCAGAGTATACCCGGAACAAACAGTCAGACAAAATTATAAAAAATGGTATTTTTGGTATATGTACCGTGTATACATATGCATTTAGTTAAAAGCGTTCACCTTAATATTACAAACAGACACTCTAATTTTATTTATTTGTATAGAAGTTAATTTTATCAAAAAGTAATTTTAGTTTTATTAACTGCTAACCGCATATTATTCGTAATCTAGTATATTCATTAATCGAAACAAAAAATATTCCTAGGCTGGAAATAATTATGAACTTATCAGGTCACTGTTATTGTGTGTCCTGGTCATGCTTTCTATTAGGCGAACTAGAGTTAGTTTCACAGGCTCACACCTACATAAAGAAATATAAACAAAACACTAGTTTCACATCAGTTTTTAGGGTTCCGTACTCAAATGGTAGGGTTTGACTCTCTTACTAAAACTTCGTTGTCCGTCCGTCCGTCAGTCACTAGGCTGTTTCTCATGAATCATGATAGTTAAATTATTATTGTAACAAAAAAAATACTAAAAAAAGTTTAATATAAATATTAAAGGGGTTTCCAAACAACAAATGTGATTTTTTGCTCGTTTTTGCGCGATCGTCGGCAACAGACGCTTGTATAGATGATGTATAGATAATGATACGGAATCCTTCCTGTGCGAGACCGACTCCCACTTGGCGGATTATTATATAAAATTACAAATCTACAAAGAACCAATAAACCCTACACGACCTACTGAATTTCACTTTCATTTGATATATTGTGAAAAGAGAAAGTTAGTTTAGGTTTCACCGAGTGAGTGAGAATACTGGACGCCCATACCACAACTCGTTCCCCATCATCATACATCGAGTATCTGTGGGTGACGATAATCGCTTACCATCAGGCGACACGTATGCTCGTTCGCCCCTATTACATAAAAAAACAAGATTTACGTTAAGTCCGGTGATTTGAGTGTTTTAATTTCTTGCTATCAAATGGAAAAATGTAGGTTATGACAAAAAATATATAAAACTCTATATTTACCAACAACTGGCTTGGTGACGCATGCGATTTTTGTGCTTGTGGTCTCGGATACGAATCCCGGGTCGGACGAAATGTTTCTAGATCTACAAATATTTGTATCGGAAATTGGCTGTTTTTTATGTATAATGTGTACGTATTTACAAAAAAAGTATAAAAGTATTTATATCAGTAATCTAGTATCCATAATACAATTATATCAATCATTTATTGTACTCTGAGTGAATTCATATTGATAGACTCTTACGTTTAAGTAATTAGTTTTCAAGAAAAATGTTACCACAAAATCGAATTGGATATAGTCCGTAAGAATGTTGTAAGTAATAAATAAATAAAATAAAACTCAGCTTAGGTTGGGACCAGATGGCGTTACGTGTTAGGTGTCCGAAATATTTATTTACATTTATTTCACCTACACGAAATAACCACCAGAATTCGGACGATTTGTTGAATCCTTGTGAACTCATCCGTGGCTAACAAATCCAAGAGAATCCTAGGCGACAGCCCTGGGTTAAGAGACAAAAGGTCGAATAAAAGAAAGCCCTCGCATGTTAATTTATTGATACTGGCCCTCAGAAGTTTGGTCTAGATAGTTGAACACGTTCCCGTATTAAATAAGTTTTGGAAATACGATATTAGACTTTGTCCTTGACAATTTGCTTAAAATGTTGGACTCAATCATAAAGTTTTTATAATACCTTTTCAGAATATTCCCAAAAGTATGGCTAGAATTATTTTCTTATATAATATTGCTGTGCCAATTACCTTTACATACAAGTAAGAAGCAAACCTGTTTTCTATTTAGAAAAATCTCAAAATGTGTATTTTGTTTTTATGAGTTTAAGATTAAGATGGATCATATTCCTTTTACTTTTTATAATTCATTTTCTTTATACTGTTTACCAGTTTTTCTGTTACTTTAATATCTTTATTCTGTGATATTTTGGAATGTATAAAAATTGCGTATAATGAACTGAAACAAAATACAGCAAAGCTTTAATACCGTTAGTTGAAAATACGAGTATGTAATAGAGGAATTTTACTTAATGAGACTGAGTAGACTTCAAATTTTATACAGAAGACAGCGTGTCAAATTTAAAACATTATAAAAGGAATAAAAACCAATTAATGTATAAACTTTAGAACAGAACATAACATAAGATATCGTAAATAGCAGAACAAAACTTTAATACTATTTCTATGCAAGTTTTTTCTATTGCTTTGTTAGTAGCTAAGACAAGTTAATATTAGTACCTGGATGACTAAGTTTTGGAGAATATTTTATATTCGTTGGAGCCTTTTCTGAGATTCAGATTATATATGTGCAAGAATTGCTCGTTTAAAGGTGTTAGATACATTGTTTATTAGTTTTCCTAGATTAATGACCAAGATCAAGATAAACAAACGATTCAAAGAATCGTCATAATCTATTTTTACCTTCCCAGAATAGAATAAAATATTTCGCAATTCATCGAAACATAATTTAAATAATCCATTTTACAAAATACAACAAAATTATATTAGACAAACACCACTTCCATCTTTATTCCTCGAACCGGTTTCATTTGGGCAGATCCGGCATGAACGGGAAAATACTGGATTTTTCTGGAGTAAATTGGTTTCCTTCAATAAGTTCAAGTCCCCTGACAATGGGAATTATTCTCGTTCGTATCTTATTATTCCAATTTAGGGGTAATTTGTTTTTTTCATGAGAATTATTGAGGCGAATAATGCTGAGTATTTTATAATCAACTTTGTGTGGTGTTGTTTGAGGAACGTTTTCGTCAACTCGTTCCGTTGATGTCTTGGATCGCTTTTTAAAAGTTCTTCCTAAATTTTTCTCAATTGTTATCTCCTTTATATGGTGGAAATTGAATCACTCCGTCTTCATGGGTGTTGTATAATGCGATAAAAAGATGAAGCGATGTTAATCCACGACCATTGTCATCGCAAATTTATCTTGCGATACTTAATACATACAGCATAAATAATTTATTTTAAATGTAACACGAAACCATAATTTGGTCATAAAAACATATACAAAAAGGTGCATCTAATTATAAAATATGTTTATTTACACAAACTTCCTGCAAACATATTTCACAAGGCGGACTTACTGCTGCCATTTTCTTCCAGTCAAACCTCTGAGTATTGCAAAACTGTATATGGTAGGCGTATATTTAAAAAAAGTTATGCAATAAGTTTCATTCACGCTTATTTATATATATATATATATATATATATGTATAGGGGAGACCTCTATCCCCCCCCTCTCATTCCGCAAAGGCTAACAACGCGCTTGTGACGCCTCTGGTGTTGCGGGTGGCGGTAATCGCTTACCATCAGGCGATATGTCTGCTCTTTGCCCTATATTCCATGAAGAGAGGTATTTTTAAAACAAAACGTAGATAGATAAAATGCATGTGTGCTTTTTCTGTTGCTAAAACTCAAATTTTCTGCTTAAAATAATACACTGTATTGAACGGACAAACAAAACCAAAATTTCCTACATGCCAAGCTTAAACAATAAGTGTCTTTATGAAGCAGCAAATCTCACAAAGCCAGATAAATCCGACGACTAGCGACGCTAAAATTCTCTAGGACTTTAGACGGAGTCGCGTGCGTGCCTTGTATATAGATCATTATTATATAGCGCAAGGATTGTTTGCGGCGGAAGTACATAATTTAGTGGCAGCAGTTTCTTTTAGTTCCCAATATTTCATGACCTAACTTATATAAAAAGTTATATGACGTAAGTCAGTTAACCATGCAAACGGTATAAATAAATATTATCGTACTTGTGGGAAGAATATACGTACGTACCTAATTAACCTAATTTACTATATTTAAAACAAATTTTTTTACAGTCTTCGATTATCAGATTTTCAAGTTTTTTATTATTACTACTTGTTGCCGATTGGTTGAAATTGGCCTTTTTATATGGATATTGTGGATACCACAGACTAGTGGCTACGTCGGGTTCGAACTGACTAAAAATCGCTCACCGTCTCAGGTGCTAAAAGCCGGAGAACCAGGTGCACCCTTGAAAGGAAATCTTTGGAACCCCTACGTACCTCGGGACACCCACAGTTTGTAGGTGGCCCCCTCCTATCTGCACTCCTTCGCCATACACACTTTATGTAAGAGAAATATAATAATTTCGTAAAATAGTTTGTTCAAATTTCCTGAAAAAGGGTAAAAAAAATCGTTTCACTTATTAATATATATCTATTTCCAAATTTAAGACCTAATATTCTTTAAAAATACAACAAAACACTGTCCAAGTTCTGGATAGTTAACGCTCCTTAGAGAAGACCTTGTTAGGCAGTGGACGGCGACATTTTAATTGGAATTTGACAAATAAAACATTGGAGAACTATAGCATATACTGCAAACGGTTTAAGGTAATGGTTGGATTATGTAAAATATATAATAAATTTATATACAATAACCACATAATTGGTATGTGTTTAGAATTGGTTGATACCACGAAGACGTATCCACTTGTGACGTGATTTAACTTGTGCCGCAGGAGACTTGATAAGATATGGATGGGGTACAAGCAATAGGAGCTTCCAAAAAAGAATTTAACTAATAAATTCACGTATATTCCTCGAAATTAAAGTGTGTTTTATATTTTTAAGAAAAAGTATATGTTGGTTAGCATTCATTAATTTATTTAACGAAATAAATGTGTTAGTAACTATTTAAAATGGTATTTTCTGCTTGCACACCTTCACTTACATTATCTTCTTCACTTATTTAGACAGACAATGTTGTTACCTTCTAAAGAAGTCTTGGTACCTATAACGTAAGTTAAATCTTATCGTGGGTGCCAGAGTTCAACTACACTCGTGCCCTGAATGCTTGGTGTTTTGTTTGTATAAGTTGAAGGTTTCGCTTCCTTGTTTCAAATAAATAAGAAACTGGTCATTTCCAAAAGTTGGGTTAATCACACGATATCTTTATCATTTGTTTATTATTGGCGATCATTGATCTACTTAGTTTTTTGGAGATAATTTAAATTTAAATTTTCATTTTTTCAATTTTTACTATGAATTTATTGTGCGTACAATTTCGCTGAAAATATTCCATTTCTACGAGCAGAAACTTAAAGTATTTTAAAAACAGATTATTACTATTGACAATGGGTTATGCTAGTACCAGTGCCAGTTCTTTACATGACTAAAACTAAAACTATAAAGGTATAGGCTTGGACTTATTTTATAAAACATTTATCTGTATTACAAAAGGTTTCCCTAATGAAGGTCTTTCTTGAAATTGTTTCGAGTACGTTTTTTGTGACAAAATAAGCAAAAGAAAAGATGAATGTCTAGGAGTGCAAACACGTTGCTGCCCTTTGAGGAAGAGAGAAAGATATTTTAAAGACGCATCGATTGGGTGATACCCCAGAGGATTATTTGTTTCATAGAATTGTGACTGCCTCGATGAGGTCTTGGGTTCTATTTCCGGTTCGCACCCAATCATTGTATGATCTGCAAATTTATGTATGTATTTATATTACTTATCAAGTGCCCTTAATACAAGCTACTCGTATGCTTAGTTTGGGACTATAAGACGTTGAGGGTTAGATGTCCGTAGTATATATATATAGAATTGTGTTCGTGTCAATATTCTAAATAAGGGATATTAAATATACTCGAACCCGAAAAAGAAAAAAAATGGTAACTACCTACTGCAAAGTGACAGCACATATTAAAATTAGCTAACATTTTTATTTGGCTTACAAAATATTAAAGTTATTCTAACTTAAGTAACATTGCATTTTATCTCCTAGCAGCTTCATCTTCTAACGTATACCAAAGGCACCGCAACTCTGCGTCAAGCATGCACGTTCACAAATCCTCTCGACGCCGCACAAAGGAGGATATCTTAAATCGACCGACTACATCTTATCTCTTGCTTCACATACCAACGTGTACCAAGTTTAATCCAGCTTAGAATATGTGCTTGTGTTTACCTTATGCGGGCAATAGATGGCACCTTTTACAAATATTTGCGGAGCCTGAATCACATTAGTAAAGTTTGATAGAAATTGGGACTCTTTTTGTTTTAACTTACAAGTTTTTATTTTATGTTGCAGTACTGCAGAGTTGTTTGTTACTTTATTTGTATATTTTTGCTGTAAGAAAAATAGAAAAGGAATACTCTCAACCTTAATTAAGAGACATTAATAGATGTGATATGATAGATAATGCTTAATACAGACAAAATTGCAAACTCAAAGTTTGCACTAAATGGGTATCTAACTTGTGACAGACAAGACGAGACATTGTAGCAGTATTTTCCATCAATAGTGTTAGCAAGAGTGCCTGACAACTTAAATAATGGTTTTTTATACACTTAACTTAAAACAGAAAGTTAAGAGCCATTCCATTTTATGAGACATTTTATTTATCTTCCAACTCTTAACAAATAAACATAAGTAAAATTTAAAAACACACAATAAATTTCCAAACTACCCACCGCAACAAAACAATGGTCAGAATATTTCATCGTGGCAGACATCTTTGAAAAAGTGCCCTTGCTCCAACAAATTCACCCCTAACTCTGGATTATTGCCCTATAAAACATACATATGTCTTCCCTCGGCCGCACGTGCTTTATAAAATATTTAAATGAACGTGGAAACAAGAAATCTCATTAATATATGAGCGCGTAGAATTGCATTTTTTATACACTGCTGCAAATGCCAAAAATTTAACAATTACGAATTTGAAGATGTTTTAAACAGGCCCTTACAAAAATAAACAGATTTGATAATTACATTTTCTAACTATGGTGATGATTAGAGACTTATGTATTTTAGATTAAGTATTAGATTTAAAAAAAACAGAAAAAGGTATTTGAATGGATTACAAAAATTTGATAAAAATTGAACACGAAAGCATATATTCATTCATTTTTTATTCGAAATACTTTCATAATATATAATAAAACTTATGTATTTTATATATAATATATAGAATAAGTTCACAAATATAAAGATTTCTGAATAATTTTGACTATGATTTAAAAAAAATCATGACAAAACCTATTAATTTATAGGTTTTGTTTTTATTGTCCTATGAGATACGAAATATAAAACATAGGCTGCATATAAGAATAAGAGTGATCTGGTAGGTTAAAGCCTGTACAATAGCTCGTTATCAGTAACTAGACTGGTGATAAACCACGCTTATCTTATTAATATTATTCATGTTTAAGAATATAGGGCTTAGTATCTATTTTGACTTGTCATGTACGTACAAACATTTGATGCCAATTTAGTTTCCTGTGATTAAAATTTGATGACCGGATAATCTTTAACGATCATAACAATATTTGATTGCGCTTATAGAGTAGTATTTAAGTGTTGTTCAAACCCCACATGAGCCAATACTTTGTTTGATCCCCAAGTAGTGGTTTCCAGATTGGTGTTTTTTGTGTCCGTTACATTTGCAAATTTCCCCACAATACAGGATTGGTCCATAATGCTTGTAGTTTATGTTTTGGGGTTCAAATTAGACAACCAGAATATATTACAGAACTTGTTACAATACATTCTAGAATTGAAATCACTTGTACTTATTCCACTATTTTTATTAAGTTTACACCTAAGCATTATCCTTTAATAATTTTATAAGGTGAAACCGGCCAGGTTACCACACTAAGAATCCAGGGAATGTCCTCATCCAGTCACATATCTTTGGGTGACCTGTTTGCTTTCCTAAATTATTAGTGTTTTTAAACCAGAACAGAAATATTTTGAATTATTTTGCTGTTACATTGTTATGACTGTCAACATGAAAATGGAAAGCAATAAATACAATTTAAGTGGGACAGCCACGCTTTGGCATGCATGGGCCGGCTCGACCGGAGTGATACCACGGCCTCACAGAAAACTGGTGTGAAACAGCGCCTGCGCTATGTTTCACCGAGTGAAAGAGGATACCGGAGGCCCATAATCCAACCCTTCCCCTCGTCCCCCTCCCCATCCCCCAAGGCCGGCAACGCACTTGTGACGCCTCTGGTGTTACGGGTATCCATGGGCGGCGGTAATCGCTTACCATCAGTCGATACGTCTGCTCGTTTGCCCCCAATTCTATAAAAAAACGGTTTTTATCACCCTTTTACCAACACCGTTGTTTACAAATCTAATATAGGGGGTTAAATTTCCACTCTCAAACCTATAGCAATGTTCAATGCAATTTTCTTATGTACATATATGGTATCTCCCCTGTACGATGTCTTCGGGCTATAGTCGTAAAGTTGTAATGGCCGTGACCAAGCATGGGACTAAATATTTGAATTTTATTAAAATGGTCTTCCTTGTAACGTCAGCAAAAAAATCGCTGTTTGAAAAAAATGGGATTAAAGTATGCAATTGTTATCTCAAAGAAAAAGTCTACAGAGGAAGAATACATAATTCTACTGTTATTCCAATAGATATTTTGTATTCTCCTGTCAGATACAAAATTATAAATACAGTCTGCATAAAATAATAACTATGATCTGATTTCAAAGTGCGTATAGCCTTAACAATAACTGGTTATCAATAACTAGACTAATGATAAACTACATTTTTATAGTTATGAATACACAAACATATAAATAAATTACACATAAACACAAAAAAATCATCAGTGGTTATCATACAAATATTTATTCAATATGGGAATTGTATCCAACATTAAACTCTCAGACAACAGGATCATTAACCACTAGACCAACAAGTAACGTGAAATGATAGCAACAAATAATTTTAAAATTCAAAAGGAACATTATTTCTATACTTCAAAACCTAGTCCCATGAGTGAAGTTCCAAGTATGAAGATAAAAGCTGACCTAAAAAGTTTGAAGCACAGCGATAATTTGTTCTACAGTGCTACGAAATATCTACGCGGTAGCAAAATGTTCTACGGAACAGATGTCTATATGACATTTTATAGCCGTAAGCGCTTCTCTTAAACGCTTGTACTTAAAAATAATGTCAAAATTGTGAGGAACGTGAGCCATTTTATAGGATTTTTATGTCATTTTGTGGGGATCCATATCCTGTCGGAAACTGATCACTCGTAAAGTAGGTTTGTCTTTTACACGATTAATTTTGTATACTTTTTATTCTAATAAACAGTAAAAGCTATTTGAATGATTACCAGGTAGGTTAAGACATGAACAGCTCCTAACAGTCTGCTACTGAATTGTTGATTGTATAATAATTATATAATAATAATACATGATTTCTAGAAATATTCCAAGTGTATGAGTAAATATCCTTATAACTTAATTCTCAATTTTAATAGCTATTAGCTTATTGTTGAAGTGTTAAGTCTATACATTTACAAGTAAACTCCACTGAATTTCTCAGATGACGACCTAGGATGAAGACTGATGGGCTCCTCCATCAACAACCTTCTTCTGTTGAGTACTTTGTTTCCATCGGGACATTTTTTTAAAGAATAACTCTGCCTTGGGATTATACATCCAGTGCCGCGGTGGACTTTACAAATATATATGAAACAGTCGTAAAGAACACCCAGACTCAGAATATTTATTTCTATTTAACTTTTAACTCTATGTGGATTACACAAAGTTTCGTCTTATTTGGGATTTGAACCCACAACACTTGGTGTAGTTGAAATCGGCGTGGTGCCGGTTACGGTTATAAGTATAGCTTCGAGTGAATACAATTGCAGATTGGGTCTCAACAGCAGCGGCTTAGATAAACTAAATTTGTATAAAACCAATAAAATGTCTCCACTCTGCGCCTGACACAACAGTGTTAAGGTCTCAGATAGAGCCTTAGAATAAGCGTTTACATAAGCAGAAGCGATTTTGCGGCGACTTTGAGGTTTTCGCCATCTGACCAGTTATAGGCCCGAGAGGCTGCACACAGTGTTCAGTGTGCACTCTTAGTGAGAAGCGACCGATGGGTAACAGGGATGGGATGGGAACGGATGACATGACGGGACCCGTTTTGGGTGAGATGATAATGCCTTTCGGCAGAAGAATGCCATGGCCCATGGCTATAGGCAAGTAAAGGGAACACCGTGGTGGTTTTAAGTTGGTAAGAATCCAACAGACCCCTTTGCTCCTTTCCAATGGGCAAAAGACATCCATGAAGATCTTTCAGCCCGAAAACAAAAAAAAAACATGTCCCTGTCCTAAAAGCTTCTTCAATTACATGTTGGATAATGTATGAAACTCGATTTCTTTATGTTACAGTAGCATTAATCTGATTTCTAATTTGAGGCTTTTCCGGCACTTGACACATTGAACGTTGAAATCCCGACTTTATATAAATTATTTAGTTGCTGTTATTTTGTTGATTACAATCTATGTGGACAAAAACAATAGGTAAAAAATAGTGTTTACTATTTTCATTATTTTCATAATTCAGTGGTATAGATAGATTTAAAACTTTATTGCTAATATTAATAGTCCATCCACATAACCGATTTTTCTACAACAAGTTTAGTTGCTCCACACCGTCTCAGGATACAGACTGCTCACTTTCAAAGTGTGTTATGAATAAAGTCTCAAAGAATCTTTTCTTATTATAATAATACGGTTCTGACTTTGATTCCCTACGAAAATATTGCTACTGAATTGTATATTGCGACCTATAAATTTTTTTATTTATGCTTCTGCTAATGTTAGAAGAGACCGACATGTAAAATAATGGTAGCAATTCACTACTATCTACTTAAATCCTTAAACCGTAACGTATTAAAAAAACATACTCTCACGGAAATCTGATATCAAGTATTTTTAGGGTTCCATACTTTGTACTAAAAGCAGAATCCTTAGAGGATCACTTCATTGTTCATCTGTCTGAGTGTCTGTCTATCTGTTACGACTCTATTTATCAGGTACCAAATCTAGTCAGGTCTATACTTTCTTGCAATAGTGAAAAAATTAAACTTTTAAATCGACACCATTAAAAGATCAGCCTAATTCGAAAACCGTCAATTTATAATTACATTACAGAAATAAAAAAAAATATGATAAGCTTATTTGCACTTGCTACACTAACTATGACCTATGTTTATGTATAGGACAACAGGTTTTGATCGCCTACGGCCTGTTTTTTTTTCTTAATCTCAACAAATGTGTGAGGATGTAGGACCGACTTTCACCCATCTAGCTTTTCAAAACAATGCATTTTTGACTCACCGCTCGCCTTCCTGCCTCAAGTTGAAGACTATGACGCAAGCACTCTTAATCTTTAAATAATTTCTCTACCCACGTTGGCAATAAACTATGTAGATTTGCTAACAATTTATACTCACACATATAGACTTCAAACAGTCTAGATAAATTTTTCATGAGCACCCTTTGTGTTCGCCCCCTTTGAGCCAATTACGCTGCACAAATATTTGCTAATTATTTGATTGCGTTGTAGACTACCCTCGGTATAGGGGTAAATAGAATATTTTGTACTATACGCATTGCTCAATAGCTTGATATGGCATATATTAAGAAAATTTTATTAATGAAAAATATGTAAGTACATTTCTTAAATATGTAAGTACATATGCAAATATACCATATGATATGAGCTATACCAGCTCAATATACACTTTGGGTGTTTGAGTCTCTCTTTGAGAGTAGTTTAAGAATATAGGAATGTTAACTGTTGCAGCACAGTATATATTGGCAAATATTACATTTGTTAGGCTCAACATTAATGACTATAAGAAAAACAGTCATATACATAATATTAATACAAGAAGCAATTCTAAACTCATTGGTACCTATAATCACTTACATAAGGTACACAACTCTTTGAATGTCTTGGTATACGTCTTTATAATACAATTTCCATGGATGTAATTGACCTTCCTGTAGATAAATTTAAGCAAACTGCACATAATAGCCTGATTAATAAAGCCTACTATACAATCAACGATTATCTAAACGACATGGGCCTAAGATGTCATTAGGTATATAATCACATACTTATTTATCTTATAACTAAGCCAAATTAATAACAAACCATTGTTAGTTGAAAGAAATACGTGATGATTATCAAGGTAATTTAATTAGTAGTGTTTTTATTAGTATCTCGACTGTGCTTTGTCATGCTTTCTAACACGTCATTGCTTGCGGTGTTGTCATGGGGAGGATCGTTTCGTTCCCTCTAATATAGCGAAGGAGACGATGGCTGGTCCATACGTCATATGAACTCGTGAACGGGTGCTGCTTAGGGTGACTGGTAGGCCTAATCAGCGATGCTTTAACCAATACTATTAATTTAGTTCGTTCAACTGTACTCTAGCCTCTTAATCCAACCATGATTTATTTTTAACAGTAGATTTTGAAATTGAATGTAAGTAGATAGGCACATCTACTTCATTACAAGGTGCACCTTGAAAGCACATCTTTTTTACGTTCAAACCTTCAACGGTGCCACTAAGTGGCTTTTTTTTTGTTAGTAGGATAGCTTTTGGAGCATTTCAATAAAATGAAATTAAAGTGGTAAAAGCTTGCATACAGATTACCATTCATGTAATACTATATATAGTACTTGAAGATCTGACTTTTAAAAGAGTGGCCATGAGTTTCTTTACCAGTATTGTTCTCACAAGGCTCTACTATTTATCTCTACTCTATTTTGGAAACTGGCAGTTATGTATTGACCTGTGTCAATCCATAACTGCCAGTTTCCAAGTTGCTGGCGGCAGTGGATTTTGGTGTTTTTACTTAAAACACCTTGACAATACAGTACATCAGTGACGTCTGTTTGTGTCGATTGATGATTTTTTTAAGTGAAACTTCAACTTAATGTTCATAAATGTCACTTAGTGTGTCAATTGAATATATGATTTTGACTTTGAATTTGAAATAGGATTTTTGTTTATTACTTAACTAGAGAATTTTCAGATCAATAAAATATCATCTCATTTCTTATGAAACCGGTTCAATGGTCATTATACATGTAAATAACTATGATAAACTAAGGCATCAAGAATTTGTTAAATAGACTATCTAATACTAATAGAAATAAAACTAGACAAACTATTTATACGTATTGCCTTGAATAATGGAAAATGGGGATTTATTTTGACATGTATCGCCTATCGCGATAAACAGTAGCCAATATCTTTCTTCAAGGAAGAAAAGATTAGAGAGGCATAGCCAACTATATTTGTACCCAGTCCCAGATTCTAAGGAGCAAATAACTCCCATATAATACCAATAAATCTGTTTCTTTTTCATATTTTCATCGCCTACATTTTCATTAGAGCCTACCTCTAATACGCTAAATGAATGTTGCGGTATACGCAGAAGCTACGCCAATGCGCCATTCAAATCGCAAACCTTTAGCAATTCTACCCAAAAACCAAACGTATATTCTATGAATACAAAATTACTTTTTGAAGACCATTTTCCAGATTACAAACTACATATAAACATGTACCACTTAATATGTGCGTCGATACGGTAGTAATAATATCGGTTGGAAGTCATTACATTGCGCGCTATGTACCGATCCTAGCGGTTCGATTTGCACCTGACCAGAATTGAAATCACATCTTAAAACGATCCAACAATATTGTTATTGCATTTTTGGGTCATGTAAAGGAAAAGACTAATTTGTGATTATTTCCCTAAACATTCTTTCGATTTTCTAAAGCAAACATGTTAATAGTTCTGCAGCATAGGTCTATTGTAAAATTATTTATTTATAGTGACTTTATCATTGGCATCATCATCAACAACATATCTCAGTCTACTGATGGATATAAGTATCTCTGATCGATTTTAGCGACTTAAAGGTTTACAAATTTCATTATTATATTTGTTTCGTTGTGAATGCTATGCCGATGAATAAGGAGTCACCTGAAATTAAAAATGTCTTCGACCCGAGTAGATCTTTTATATCACTTATTTGTTTAGTTAGCTTTAGCGTTGATATTCAACATTTAAGTATGAAAGGTTTTTGATATATTTTTTTAAAACAACTCCTTAACTATCTATCTATTATTTGACTTGGTGGAGCAATGGGAGCGTTCGCCATTGCTATGCTCGAGGTCTACAGTTTGATTCCTGATAACGGAGGCTTATGCTCCAACCCCTCCCCCATCCCTCTCACCTTCCCTAATGGCCGATAACGGTAATTGCTTACCATTCAACAGTACATCTGCTCGTTTGCCACCAATACCATAAAAAAACTATGATAATTCCTGTGTCTCGGTAGACAATCATGCATAAAATATACACAAAAAAAACTTAAGCTAAGTTATTGTATCACAGACGACTATACAATCGAACATGAAACTGACACAAAAAACACCCAGACCCAAACCAACAATTTGTGGATCAAACAAAGTCTTGTCCAATGTAGCGTTTGAACCTACAACATTCAATGCAATAGAAAACAGTGAAGTAAATATTTTAATAATTAAACTTTCTGTGCAGTCAATCGATATAGTCTTTTGAGAAAAACTAATATCTCTCATCAAAATAAGTACGTTTATTAAAGCAGTCATTTCAGTTAACTTAACTAGATAACTACAATATCTAATTAAATCGTAATTGATACCATCAATTGCTAACACAAATTTAGGGCAAGTGAAACCGCAGCAAACAATTAATATCGAATAATTAGTAAGCAAGCAATGTATTATTCCAAGACAAAATCGTTCACTCAGGCATTCATTGAATGAACGAATGTGCGGAACGATTCGCAAATGAAGACAGATGGCCCTCACTAATTCGCTCTAAACAATGTAATTAGCGAAACGAGATAAATGTATGTTTATATTTATATAGGTGTAGAGAATTTATGGATTTATAAATTCTATTTGTATTGTATGTATTGGGCAGATCTTATTAGTATTAGGTTAATAGTTCCGAACAAGTATAATATTTAAGATGAACATGTTCATCAGACCGAGCCAGATGTCATTGGTTCCATGACAACCAAGACAAAAAATGTTTCATGCATATATACCTACTAGCTTATGAGCGCGACTTCATCCGCGTTTATGTCCAGTTATCTCGATTTAATACAGCCTATGTCTTTCCTCAGGAATCAAAATATTTCTATCCCAAATTTTATTGAAATCGATGCATTGGTACTCCTTTAAAAGCATCAGCTGAAGGTATGACAGCATGATAGACAGACAAACAGTTACTTTCGAATTTATAATATTAGAATTGATTGATACTAAAGTAACTACACTTTATAGTACAAAAAACAAGTGATCGTATTTATCTCGTGGTGTTTGTAATAATTATCTTTTTACTCTAACTCTGAGTGGCAGGTCGGTAATTAAACAATCGCTGCCAAGATGTTCAGTAATGGCGATTAATTTAACCGAAAACTTTATGGGCTAACACCGATTTATCTGACGGCTGAACCATTAAAACTTATACCTGATTATTTTATTTTAACCCTAAATGTCATTATTTAAATTTGAGCCTAATTTGTACTTTGTATATCATTTATATTGCATGTTTTGTAGGGAACTTGGTTCCTAAGTGTTTTTTTGAATTTTTATTTATTTATTTTTTAATGAGACTCGTGTGTCGCGGAGTATTTTACAAACATACATAAAACTAACACAAATAATACTCAGATTTAGGCCAAAAATTTGTGAATCACACAAAGTGTTGTCTTATGTGGGATTTCAACCCACAACACTTGGCACAGTTGAGAACGGCGTGGCGACCGTTTAAGCCACTAGATCAACCGAGCAGTTTGTGTGATTACATTGCTGAACCGTTTTGTGTCTGGGTGTAATTTATCTATAATGTGCATATCATACATGTGTATCTTTATACAGCATTCGATTTATTCAGTACTCTTAGATTTTTTAAACTATTCTTCTTATTATTTTAAATTAACATAAAAGTTTAAACAGTCATTTATCAACAAAAACGCGATGACGGAGCGACGTTATAAACAGGGAAGACCACATTTAAATTAAGTGCAGACATTTAAGTAAATTACCTACCGTGAGAATAACAATGTTTTAAGTAGTAACATGGTGCTTACTCTTTTGAAGTTGAAAATAAACAAGTTAGATGTCTTGAGGCGCAGGGGTGGCTCTTTCAAATGGTAAAAGGTTCTTTTATGGTATCTGAAAACGCGATGGCGTAAGCGATAGCGGGGACCAGCAGTTAAAAAGTAAAAATTCATTTATGAACAAATAAAAATGTTTTATTCAGTAACCCAGCCATACTTGATCATACGTGCAATTTTTTTTTCATTTTGCCAATATCCGTATTTGTTTCAGCACCTAACATAGTCTGGTTTGACTTGAGATATACCGAAATCTCAAACAAAAACTCTTTTATTGGTTTTCGGTTGGTCGGTCCATCGTGACGCAAGGCGCCCTACACTATGGATGCCTAATGAACATATGTATATATATACAATAAAATAATCTATGAACCTAACTAAAACCTATAATCAAGAGCTGTGGATGAAATGTTCTTGTTATTTTTTTCCAAATCATCCAAACAGCAATCATTTTCTAAGTGGGAATACTTGTTTGTAAGCACACAAGGCCATTCGTGATGACAACCGCAACGCCTATCCGTTAAGTTAAGCCCCTAATCCATAGCAAACATTCTAAACACATTTGACAACTCCCTTGGGGTATGGAAGTGCCTGTTTGATGCAATGCAAAGTATATTTGTTAAACAGTCTAAAAGAGTGCTATGTTTCAACACCATTTATTTATTTTTAAGAAACGTGTAGATAAAAATAGTATAAGAAATATGTTGCCTATAGACTTTGAAAACTAAACGATAAAATATTAATTGCATTATAAAATTGTCATGACATGATTTTTCATTAAATACTTATGGTGCTCAAATTTTATCCTATATATAGGCTGTCCTAATGCCGCCTAACACCACTAGCCCATTCTATACTACAAGGCAGGCAAACTATGTGATTGTGATTATACACATAGTTTGCCTATCTTGTGAAAAGAAGTAGAAGACCAATAAGTTCTTCAGTTTAAAGCGTAAGGTGCTATCATACAACACATATATATATACACACATATATACCTTTCGTAAGAAAAAGGTCAGTTTCGATGTATGTTGACTAAAGTTAGTGTATCTCTGATGCTCTGATGAATTATAAATAGTTTGGATCTGGTGTCTTTTTGAACATATAATTCGTTACCGTCGTGGAATCCCTTACTATTGCAGAAAGACATAGCAAATGTTCCGTTAGTGACTGTAAAAGCAAGGATACACAAAGAGTACTCGTACATAGGATCCACAGAGTCTCGATTCCTAGGTTTTATTCTGTAGGATCTAAAGTTTCTTTAAGCTTTGTAATAGCTTACTATAGATATAGGGATTAGAAAACTCAAAGAAACTTTTTAATACTTATAGATATAAGTAATAAAATATACTTTTTCGCGACAAATTCAAAGATTATAAACAAAAATAACGACAGCAATAAAATAAAGACACCATGTCATCATTATGTAAATATCGGGTGTAGGGAGCGCGCTCTAAACAGTCGCGCGTATCGAGGGGTCAGCAGTCAGGCCCGTGACATCGCTAAAGACATGCCCTGTTTGTCAAATATGGGAACCACTCATAATATTACTACGTGGCACATTAATGGTGGATTTTTTTGTCATGTTTTCCTGTTCAGTAATTATAGATAGTAATCTCAGTCTTTTTAAGTGTGTTTAATGTGTCGCCATTAAATTAAAATGGCAAAAAGAGGGCTTTTAAAAACATAACTTTTGATATTCTAAGATTTCATCATATATTATGTTGACCGTATTATAAAATAAGGGACAGACATTTGATGCTCATTAAAATACTCATATAAGATATATTATTAAGGATTTTAAAAAATTAACCACAAATTGTTTCTCTGAAAAATACAAAGTTTCATTTTATTTATCACACCCTTCCTATAGTACAATAATTATTGGTCTACTATGATAATTACACTTTTAACTAAACTAAAGAAACGACATTTAAAGTTCACTAATATCGATTCCTCAATTATATCCTTTCGTTTATCTTTCTACCAGTTTTTATAACAGAAATTGCAGAAATAAATGTCAACATCTAATTTTCTGGCTTACTTAAGGTGCTGTCTCCTAGAAGGGGGAGAGGGCGTCCACGGCGCATCGGCCTTCCCACTCAGTCTTGAGCGTCTCGCTTGATTTCGCTCCAGGTCCTGCCAATAGCCTTCTCTTCATTAAGGATAGTCCGCCGCCAGGTTTGTTTTGGACGGCCACGCTTGCATTTTCATTGGAGATTCCAGTTTAGGGCTTGCTTCGGGATATGTTAAGAATCTCTTCAGAAGGTGTGGCCTATCCAGCTCCAAGCTCTGTCCCTCTGTTACACTTTTAAGAGTAAACTATTGAATCTATTTGGATGAATGGTACAGAGATGGAAAAGTACTTGATGATCGTGTATAAGATGACGTGTCCAGTTGATATTGTTTACACTATGGCGTACTTATCAGGTGGGTTGGCACAACAGTTGTTATTATTGAAACTAAATCATAATAAAACCCACGAGCTAAACACAGTAGTCGCATAATAATCTAACATAGTTGACATTAAATATCGCATGCTCATTGGCTAAATCAAATATAGCATGGGCACCTGTTTCCTGTATCCTGTAACACTTTCCCCTGCTAATTTTGCAGGTAAATTTAAAACATAGTTATACATAAAAAATGTGTGTTTAAGATGTGGACCAATTTTAAGGTCTGGCACAAAATTTACGGAAGACTAATAAAATATTTGATACTGTCCCAACTTTGTCTACAAACACTAACTTTGTTTCGATATTAGGTTACAAGAGAATCTATTCTAGACAAGTAACAATAGACATAAATCGTGATGTATTCAAGCCTCACTGTTTTGCGCGGTGACCTTACAAAGTGACGTTGATATACTGTTTAACTTCTTGCTATTAATGTCTTGAGAAACTTGAGTGTGTATTAGTTACATAGCAGCTTATATATTACAAAATATTGTTATATCAGGGTATGTGGGTAACTTAATACACTTTGGTTTTGTGAAGACCGCAATTAAAGCGTGTTTCGACACGATGAACCAACGATTTGAAGACTATGGTTGGTAGTAGATGGATGCGCACAGGCCAAGATCACATTTAACATCATGATCTTGAAGACCTATTAATTTCTATATATTCTTCCACATTTGAGTACTTCAGGAAAATCTCAGTATAGTAATTTTGAGTTTTGGCATAGAGCTTCTTCCACAGCATAAAGTTTTGTTTCATGTTGGAATAGAATCCATTACACTTAAAGCAGTAAAAAGCGACGAGGAAATACTGCGCTGTTTGTAAAGTCCATTGTTTTGCAATCATATTACGTATGAATGAAATATTTATGTCCTTGAATTTTTACACTGTAGAATCTAAATATGAGGGTACTTATAGATTCAGAAGAAAGAAAGAAGATTCAGAATATACATAATATAGAAGAATTGCTCATTTTAAGGTAGGAAGTGAGATGAAATAAAAAAATAAATGAAGCTTCAAAAGATAAAAAAATAGTTACTATTTTTTTATAAATTATTTTATTTGCTTAGAAACGGTTGCTCGTTGCTTAAACCGAGTTATATTTGCATTCCTTCGGTTGTGACAACAAGACGGCGCGTATCGAGTTAGGGGAGAGATGAAAGCCTTATTTACTAAATGTTTTATGAATATTTTGTGAAGAATCTTCTCGCTACCTGATATCCTACTGTAGAGGACTATGTTTAATTTTAAAGATGAATGAAAATATTTATATTACCTTTTTACAAAACTACTTTATTTCTTAACTATTTTACTTGCAAGCGTTTACTGATGTTAATATTGAGTTTTTCAACTAAATTTGTTCTCGATAAATATCATGTTTTAAACTATATCTCTTCCATACTCTACTGTTCTATCATGATAAAGTAACATTCACCTGTCTGAAATTTTAAAATAGTCCCAAATATAATTACAAAAGGAATAAAATTCATAAACCATAACATATTAGAAATTATCTTAAATAGGCTCAATGTTTCATAAGTTTTACGTCAACAATTACTATACTAATAAAAAAAACTGGCCAAGTGTGCGTCGGACTCGCACTCGAAGGGTTCCGTGCCATTATTTATGAAAACTGTAAAAAATCACGTCTGTTATCTGGGAGGCCACTTAAAAATTATTTTTATATTTTTCCGTCATCATCATCATCATCCTATCGCAATCCACTGCTGGACATAGGCCTCTCCAATTTCACGCCTCTTAGTTCGATCTATGGCTTCTCGCATCCAGCAGTTATCTGTTTTAGTATTTTTTTTATTGCGACAACCGAAATAAATCATCTGTGAAAATTTTAACCGTCTACTATTACAGTTAATGAGATACAGCTTGGTGGCATACAAACTGAGAGAAAGACGGCCAGCGGATTCTTAGTAATAGGGTCCCGTTTTACCCTTTGTTTATTTTTAGAACCTTAAAAACTAAAGCACTACGAGAAAGCATTTACGTTAAAACGTTGAGTATAATATTTCAATATTTATTCTTCCAATGCCGGCTGTAGCTAGACCTTAATTCATTCGCACAAGTCGGTCGTTAATAGCGTGCAAAATTGCACTATTAGACAATATACGAATAATATTTACATTTTGAATGTATTTCAAGTTTCTGTAGTTTCATAAGAATAAAATCTTTAGGTAGATACATAAGCTAAATCCAATTCCATTCTACTTACATACAGATAGACATATAAAATAAACTTAGGATCTAGATTTATTAATAAATCCTCACATTTTATATGTTTTGAAAAAATAAATTACGCAAGTAATAATTACCAGTGTTAGTTTAATTGCCACCATCATCTCAATCAACTTTCTGTAATTGTTTTCCAATTGTTTTTAATTAGTGCATTGTTTATTATCGTTACCTGGTCTGCAGTAAAATAATGATTGATGAATGAACTGAAGACAGCAGCTTGGAAAGAAAGAATGTAAAAGATGGAGATTCAAGGACTGCAACATAGAGTGAGGAAGTTCTCGATCGGACTGAGGTAGCCATACCCCAACCGTTCCCCTCATCCCGCAAAGGCTGGCAATGCACATGTGACACCTCTGGTGTTGAGGGTCTCCATAGGCGGCGGTAATCGCTTACTATCAGGTGATACGTTTGCTCATTTGCCCCCATTCTATACAAAAAAAATACATTAATCGAGTGATTGAATTCTAAATTCTAAAACACTGTCATAATAAAATTATGATTCCAACTGATGCTAATACCCAGTCAGCCACGATTATACGAAGCTTAAACTCCGCTGAAACCACATTCAAATTAGATGATAATGCGAAATATGAATAAGTTATTTGGCTCTAAATATGAAAATTTCAAAACAGTTTGACGTGTATTAATTAAAGGTATACGTTTTCGCATCGAATTGGGCGTTGTGTGGGTCGCGGTACCATTGTACTCTCAATATTGTAGTACAGGAGCTTAGACATACTTTATTGCAGAATTTAAAACTTAAAATTCAAACCGAACATTTTTGTCTCCTTGCTTCTTCAATCGTAATAATCTATTAAACTACAATTTAGATTTTTATGATTTTTAGGGTGCCATACTTCAAAAGGAAAAAACGGAACTTCTATATAT
>PKRV01000348.1:741237-775837 GCA_003709505.1 Hyphantria cunea
CCTTTTTCTCAGGAACACGTATATTAAGCTGAAATTCATTTCAAATACTCAGATCTTCCTTGGAGCTGTAGCAAAATCTAACTTCTAAACCAACGTAATCAAAAGATACAGCCGTTTATGCTGCACATTTTCGACTCAAAGTAATTAAAACCTACAGGGTACTTACTGTGAATTCAGAATCTTTAAATTTAGTACGAAGCAACGTCTTAGCGAAAAACCATAAATTTTCATTTACAGCATATAACATACCTACAGGTTTGAACGGAACCCTCGGTGTGCGAGTGGCGCGGGCAGTTTTCTTATAACATCTATAAACTTATAATATGGCCTAAAAATTAAAAAAAAACAGTCTAAAGCAGTACATACCTCTTTTGGCTTATGTTGCTTAGAAATATTTGAGTACAATATATATTTTCTTAATCTGATTTCCTCACAAAATCAATCTATATTAAGTTTCAGTGACGAAAATTTTCTGTTAAGTAGTATAAAACTAAAACGCAGTAATTTATTGAAACTCACTCATTGTAATCTGTGAACAGTGTATAATTTAGATAGATGAAGACCTGCTTGAATGCATACCCATAATCTATCTGCATCAAGTCGCTGACAATCCTTTTCCTTAAGTCGTGGATCTATCGTGCCACAGAACGTCCTATACGTTTCTCTAATCACGGTCTCCCCCCTAACATTTTTCAGCTCCTGAGACCATCGGTCTGCCTCGAGACATAACAGAATAACTTTCACTTTCCGACGCCGATCCAGCAATCATTGAAAGCCAAGGCTTTTCACTCGTTCGTCCTATCCATAAAGATATATGTACGAAGCCCTGACGTAGATACTTACTGTTGGACTGGTCTACATGTTGACAGATAACAGCCTTTACTGATATCGCACTGAGAATAAACAAAATGTATTATTTACGCAGAAGTAATTTTTAAGCCGTGTTAACAATAATACCCAAGCTCCTGTCCAAGCGATGCTTATCTACAGACTGTATTGTCTGTCAGGCGGCAGTTCGGCTAATTTCCGATTAATCTGTCCATTATTTAACCTCTGTTTAGCCATTGGATTAGGTGCAATCAACCGTTACTTGCTACTGCACCATTTTGTTTTATCTATGTTGTGTTAACATGGAACTGGTGTTAGTAATTTCATTAATAATTAGGCTGTAGTATTTTAAAATTTCGTGCAGATAACTATCCCTAAAATCGAGTGCTATCTATTCGCTTTAAGCTTTAGTTTAATATTAATTTACCGTGGGAGAGCCACGCTTCGGCATGAATGGGCCGGCTCGACCGGAGTGATACCACGGCCTCACAGAAAACCGGTGTGAAACAGCGCTTACGCTGTGTTTCATCGAGTGAGTGAGGATACCGGAGGTCCATACCCCAATCCAACGCCCCCTATCCCCCTCACCATCCCCTTTCCCCCCAGGCCGCCATAGTGTGGGTCACCATACTGCATTGTTCTTTTTCGCATTGAAGATGGTGACCACCACTCTTGGATTCTGCTCATGCTTTCCATCAGGCAGGGCAGAGTCATTTTGGCAGCTTAAATATAAAAAAAAAGTGAAATTCAAAGTAATTATTAAATGAGAAACAAAACAATAAAGATATCCCACAGTGCCTAAAGACGAAAGTCTTCAAAGTCTTCAATGCGTGCGTCCTACCCGTAATGACATCAATAAATCAACCAACAACCCATAATGTCCCACTGCTGGGCTCGAGTCTCCTCTCAGGAGAGGGTTAAGGCCATACGTCCCCATGCTGGCCAAGTGCGGGTTGGGGACTGGCAAGATAACGTTGTGGCTATGTAATCTTACCGTTGGATGTTTTTAAGCCGCCCGAAGGCCTCCAACTAAGATTCACGACTGTTATCCTATGATAACAACCGGGACCGACTGCTTAACGTGACAAAATGCATCAAATTGTCACAAGTTATAATATTAATAATAATAGCATTCCTACAATTTTCTATGCAGAGATGCCAAACAACACTTAAACTAAAAACTGAGTCCACCGATATAACTACTGAACCCATACGTATTATGCGAGGTATATATCAAGGTGATGCACTTAGTCCACTTTGGTTCTGCCTTGCACTTAATCCCCTATCAAGTCTTCTAAATAAACGTAATTCTGGATACAATTTAGTAACAACTGACACTCTGGTTCCGCTAACGCATCTTTTCTACATGGATAATACAAAACTATATGCCACCAACAAATCCGACATTTTTCACCTAGCTGATATTACTCAACAGTTTTCCAGAGACATATGTATGGAATTTGGAGTGCAAAATTTTATCAATAAATAAAGGTAAAATTGAAAGCAATAGATATATATTTTAGAATCTGGGGCGAATATTGAACCAATGGACAATATTTAGCACATAACTATAACTTCATCAGACAAAAGATTCCCTACTATAAGTATAAGCCCGACACAGAAAACATTACTTGTAAAATTTATTAGGACAGAACAACCTTAACAGTTAAACCTATTCATTACAACCGTCCAGATATAACTGTTCACGACAAATCCAATAAAGCCATTTACATCATAGACATAGCAATCTCAAACAGGCATAATCCTCGTCTACTATTTCAGAAAAACTCTCAAAATACCAAGATCTGGCAATAGAACTCAAAACCCAATGAGAAGTTCACACAGTACGTATAGTTCCAATAGTTCTTTCATCAACTGACATAGCACCTAAAACTCTCACCCAAAATCTTTGAATAAATTTGTAACATCCTCATCTATATCATCCACCTACTTAATTTAACGTTTCATGCTTGGCTTAGGTCCGCATAACACTGGCCGGAACACCCCCGTGGGATTTGGAGGCGGAAGTGCTCGCCGAAGTTTATCGACGGGTGGCTGAATTCCGGGCGGAGAGTGGCGTTCGCCCTCCGCCCGAAGAGGTACGCGAGTGGCGTGAAGCCGCCCGGCGAGCCACTATGGTTCGGTGGTCGTCGCGGCTGGAGGCTCCACGTGCTGGCTTCGCCACCGTGGGGGCACTCCAGCCCGTCATCCTCGAGTGGGCAGGGCGGCAGCACGGGACCCTTTCCTTCCGACTGACGCAGGTGCTTTCCGGGCACGGTTGCTTCGGGAAGTACCTGCACTCGGTCGCCAGGAGGGAACTGAGTCCCGCCTGCCACCACTGCGACTGCAGTGAGGACTCGGCCCAGCACACGCTGGCGGTGTGCCCCGCTTGGGCGCCGCAGCGTCGGGTCCTCACTGCAGTCATCGGAGGAGATCTCTCGCTGCCGGCCGTCGTGCGCTCCATGGCCGGCGGCGAGAGCAGTTTTACCGCGGTCGCGACCTTCTGCGAGGAAGTCATCTCGCAGAAGGAGGCGGCGGAGAAGGCCCGGGAGGACGATCTCCCCTCGGACCCGATCCGCCGCCGGCGAACCGGGCGGCGGAGGCGCGCCTACCAGCGCCTCATGCCGCCCTGAGTGTAGCCGCGGATGGGCGGGACGGGTTTTCCCCCTCATCCGCTTAGAGGCCACCCGCGAGGGGGGGCGACGTTACGCGTGTGCCGTACGTCGCCCACCTTAAGAGATTAAAATAAGAAGATGGTGCCCGCTTCAGTGCGGGCTGGCGCTGGGAGGGGTCCGGATGGCGTAAGAAAGCGGTTCCCGGATCCCTCCCGTCTCAGGCGCAGAGTGGCACACCGTGGTGGTTTAGAGGGTAGTCTGGCTGGTGTCAGCCAGGAGTCCCACACGAAGCGAACCCCCTGTACCCGCAGGGGGGGAGCGAAGTGCGTAAAGGCATTCCACCACGTCAAAAAAAAAAAAACTTCCGCATAACACCGGCAGGGGTCCGATTGCGCCTCGCCCAAACGGGAGCCCCCCGGGGCCGAAGGCTTAACATTTTGAAAGTGACCACAGTGATCTTTTAAGCAAATAATGCCTGTGGCAGGTATAATAGGTTATAAAATACAATTCATCAAACTGCTTACAAACGTGCATAGGCATACTTACAGATACATAATAATACACCACAGAATACGAAAGCATACGTATACGAAGAAACTGATTACCATAAACATGTTTTTATATATCCATTCAAGGATGGAAATAAAATCAGCATTTCATATAATAAAATATGCAACATCAAAGTGCATTCGATTATGCCACGTCAAGGGTGCTTCCCTACCCTTCCCCTACATCTCTTAAGACTGTAAAAATTTGCATAGTTATAACTTGGCGTGCATTCGAGTGCAGCTGACGGCT
Organism: Hyphantria cunea; assembly: GCA_003709505.1. Classification (NCBI taxonomy): domain Eukaryota; kingdom Metazoa; phylum Arthropoda; class Insecta; order Lepidoptera; family Erebidae; genus Hyphantria; species Hyphantria cunea. Next base: position 745,479 of record PKRV01000348.1, read on the forward strand.
TCACACTACAGATTGTCTTGCTCTTTTTATCAAGACTTGATAGAGAGGGATATCTTGAATTAAAAAACTTATTTTAAGAGCTACCTCATATATGCTATAAAAGAAAATAAGTAGTTTGTCTTATGGTGGTGTTTTTTTATCTTCGGAAATAGAAGTGGGGTCACTTTTTTGTAACGAATATTTCATTTAGCTTCTTATTTAGATTGAATCGAAATGAACAAAACAAAACGGGAGGGACGCACCATCTGTCAAATAAAAAAAACATCAAAATCGGTTTACCCAGTCGAAAGCTCTGAGGTAACGAACAAAAATAAAACAGTCAAATTGAGAGCCTCCTCCTTTATTGATGTCGGTTAAAAAATGATTAGTCTCACCTCTTATCATAAAGTATACAAATACTGTATCAAGGATTATCATAAGCCTATTGCCGTCAACTGCTAAACGGACTTCCACCAAGGAATGCTCAGTATCTTGGTCTTGTCAAGGTTACAGAAAAGTATATGAAAGAACATTTTTACTGAGACCTGAAGTGATAGACAAAATTCAAAGAATTGCGATGATAGTTATAAGGAAAAAGTCACAAAATATATTTTTACTATAGTTTTTTTATGGAATAGGGGGCAAACGAACAGATGTATCACCTGATAGTAAGCGTCTACCGCCGACCATGGACACCCGCAACACAAGAGGCGTCACATGTGCGTTGCCAGCCTTTGGCGGATTCGGAAAGGGAATGGTGGAGGGGTTAAGCCTCCGGTTTCCCTACTCACTCGGTAAAACATAGCCTAAGCGCTGTTGCACACCGGTTTTCTGTAAGGCCGTGGTATCATTCCGGTCAAGCTGGACCATTCATGCCGAAGTGTGGCTCGCCGCCGTTTGCCTTACATCAGTTTCGTACGAATGATATATCAACGTTTTGGAAATCTATATGGATATGGATATTGTGAAATGGACGTTACAAATTTATGTTTTGTAAGATGAATCATAGGTAAAATATTAATTTCAAAGCAACACTAAGCTTTTTTTGAACACCTTCAATAATTTTTAGAAAGGTGTTGATCTGTCATGAGATTTATTAAATACTAGCTTTTACCCGCAGTTTCACTCGCGCATAAATACGTATTTTCATCCCCTATTTTACCCCCTCAGGAAAGGAATTTTGGAAATGCCACCCGAATTTCCAAAATTCCTTTCCTAGTGCTCACTTACTTTATACAAAGAATCTACATGCAACATTTCAGGATTCTAAGTTCAGCAGTTTGGGCTGTGCGTTGATCTCTATCTCTATCTCTGATATCTTAGTCAGTAACCTTCCTCTTTTATAAATATATATAATTTAAATGTAATAATTTAAGTCTCATTTAACATTTGTAATGTCCGTGTGACATGCATGTGTGACATGGCGTGTCCATGGCTCAATTTTTTCAAACAGGAAGCTAAATCTTAAAATACCATGTTTGTTTTAAACTTTGACAATCTTTCATATCTATTTTTTCTCATGAAATTATCTTTTGCGAATAATAAGAACTTTATATGAAGAAACACAGCCTTACAGACTCCACAACGAAGGTGCTGTTAGCTGTGGTACTGACCACCATGGAAATTCTAGGCATCTTTCCTCTCGATTTATTCAGTAAACATCGTACAAGTTAATATTTTAATGCAATTAGTAGCCTCGATAGCAATCGATTCAATTTGAACATCCAGGCTACAATTTCTCCGGATTCTGATTTATATTTAAAAGAGCTAAACCACCTATATGGCTCCTGGGAATTGTCACATGTATGCAAATGAATGTGTTTATTTTTATTTAATAAAACACGAACAAATTGAAGCCTTAAGCTGATTATAGCCCGGCGAACTAGTTTTGCATAAATTGAATTGAATTAGCAAAAACATGTATAAATTGAAACTGTGACAAGGGAAATAATACACAATACAATATACAATACAATCCGCTTGAAATGAGATCGCAGAAAAAAAATACAATAATAATGATTAAATACACGATGATGGTTACGTTTAGAACGTAAAGTGTCGCAAAAGGGTAAAAACAAACGCCCTACCTTTTTTCCTCGTCAGAAATAAACGCCTGTCTATTAGATATTTGATATGTAAACCCGCACTTACTATATAATTCGACTCTATTAATGAAAACATATTCATTTATACATGATCAATCTTAACACTCTCTTGTAAATTAATATCACAAAAATTATACATTTTTATTTCTTTAAAAAGACAACTCCTTCACTACTAATATTTTTGAGTCGCAGGGACTTTACAAACATACATGAAACGGAGACAAAGAACATCAAAACTTAAAACATTTATTGCAAATTACATACAGTTTGGTCCCACGTTGGGTTTGAATCTACAACAGTCAGGGCAATAGAAAGTAGCACAGTAACCGCTTAAGCCACTGTGCTATTTCATAAAGTCATTAGATGTGCGATTGAACTGAAAGGCCGTCTAGGAATGGTGTCGATGTGTCTTTTGACTATTGTATTAAACTTTTTGCACTAAACTTGTACAATTGCGGACTTAATGCCCAGGCTCTTCCAGACAATCATCAGGTGGTGTAGAAATATTTTAAGGTAGGTACACAGACAATTATAACGAGCAAATGCCTATCCACACAGCTTCCTATTCTCCTGCTCTAAAACATAATTCTACCACCTCGATGCTATCAGATTTAACATAAATATTTGTCATGCGTGAATTGCGACAACGGATAACCATGTTTATTTGTATGTCCACACTAAAACCACGCTTGCAGTCACTAATGATTAACTCAGTTTTAAAATATTAATTGCGTTTATTGAGACTAGGGTTCATAATGTTAATATTAAAACCAACAAACGCTAATTCTTAATACGGATTGACAACTATCACTGTATTCATTCTATCATTTATTTTTTAAAGATCAAAGATTGAAGGAATATTGTTACTTTTAAACCTACTATACTTATGAAGTATGTTGATGCCATTTCTCCTTATATGTGAGGCTCTATACCCCTTTGCCATGATAGAGTTCAAGGAAAGGTAAAAACACACATGACAATATTTTTTTAGTTTAATACTTAACTTCATTGTTTTTTTCCCTATATCTTTCTAAAAAGGACTCCTGGTAATTCAAATGAACCATCGATTTCTAACACGGGGCCGTAGTCTAAAATAAATTATACTTCAGAATGCACAATAAAACTCCTCACATCACATTTTAAGCCACACTTAACTCTTAACAAAATATCATATTTCGCGCGAACTTTTGGCTTTCTTCTACAATAACAATATATCAACTCGTAAGAGCCACATACAAATTCATACACTGCAGACCATTACGCTGCGTACACCAGAATAGAGTTGCTTCATAGCAAGTGAATAATTCAAAACTGATGCTATATTTTCATACATTATAACCTTTTTTGAGTGTACGACAGAGAGTAGCTATATAAAATTTTAATTACTTATTTCATCAAATTCAATTTCTAAAATAGAATTTTGTAAATAGTAGAACTTTCATTGATATATTTAGCTAAATTAAGTATTAAATTAAAAAAAATTGAACTTTGTATGATGGGATATCACGTATTATGAGTTTATTGAGAGTTGTACGAAAATTAATTAAATCGGAATTTAAACGGCGAGAAAAAGAAGAATTTAAGCGGTCGCCACGTTCTACCACGAGTGTTGTGGGTTTTGTGTGATCCATATATCGTTATTCTAGGTCTTTGTGTGTGTTACGCTCTCCGTAACTAAGGTAGTATTGAATAAAAAGTAAGAGTCGAATCGAAATCGAGAAGAAACACCATTCGAAGACCGTCATTGTTCCCTGGCGAAAACTTAGAAACCAACCGACGAAACTACTCTAACATTGCGTGCACCAAGTTTTAGATAGAAACTACAATCTCAAAACTCCGTTTCCACTATACTGTTGGTGTAAGAACTTTTATGATGGCGTAAAAGTTTATTGTAAGATTGTTATTTGAACTAAGTCAAGAAACACTAAATGGTTTTATAGTTCTGTTACAAGCGGAGTAAAATATTTGCAGTAAAAAGTTTCATAAGTAACTCTATAATGATAACTTTTAACGGTCCTCGGTACTGTCGCTATGTTTGTAAACGTTTTAACTGATTTTGTTAATGGCAGTGATTCTCTTTAGTTAAACAAAAAACGACTTCCAAAACTGAACCAAATTAAAATGGGAACAAATACACGGTACGAAATAGTTTTTTAAAAAAAACATCATAATCATTTAATCGACTCAAAAGTTTTGAGGTAACAAACATAAAAAAAACAGTAGAATCGAAGTCATTTAATAAAACATTACAAAATAATAATCTTTTTTTATGCTATGCTTATTTAGGCCCGCAATGTATCTCGTTTCACGCACCATATACCGCGAGCGTGTTCACGGCTTGCATGCAAACTGCATTCTGTAAGGATGCACCTTTGTGAGATAAATCTTATTTTATAAGCTTTTACGTTGTTAAGATGCTCTAAATACCTCAATCTTATATTAACAATCTTGATTCCAGCCGATATTCAATATAAGAAAATTCCTACATGGGAATACACTTTCTGGGATAACACTAGTATAGGTGTTCTTTTTGTCCGTTTCAGTTATAAATGAATAAATATTTTCGGACATCTAGCTCATTGCTATCTAGTCTCAAACTAAGCAGAGCTTTAATTATGTATACTAGACAATATATATAAATACGTATACTTTTAAGGGTTCCGTACCTTAAAAACCGAAACCCTTACAGGATCACTTTGTCGTCTGTCTGTCTGTCAAGACACCGTTCTCGGGAATGCATGGTGGTACTAAGCTGAATTTTATATCAAATACGTTGGTCTACTATCCCTTGAAGCTGTGAAAAAATTGAACTTCTAAGCCAATGGAATCAAAAGATACAGCAATTTATGCTGTAAATTTTTGCCAGTCGCAAGGGAATTAAAACCTACAGGTTACTTCCCCTTGAACAAATCTTGAAATTTGGTACGATTGCTTTGTCTTATAGCACATATAAAGGAAAAATTGCGAAAAGCATAAATTTTTAGTCACCTGCAGGTTTGTACGGAACCCTCGGTGTGTGAGTCCGACTCGCACTTGGCCGGTTTTTTGTAAATATGTACATATTATACACAGAAAAGCAGTCAATTTATTTATCTACAAAAATATTTTTCATAGTACTAGTTGATAATCAGGCGACACCTTGATTAACGCTGTCGGTGCACTATCCAATTACCGGGTCGGACAAGTGTTACTTTGATTTTGTGTCATCATTCAAAGGTGGAGTCAGTTGAATCGGGTTCATAAGAACTCGCTGCCTTAGCGTACCGGTACTATATAAGATTTTTATATTTTGATACATGTTTTATAACAAACTACTCTCGTTCTCGCTCACTTCGTCGGGCGTTAACCACCCGCCTTTCTTTGACTTACAAATACTATTATTTTTACATGAATTTTTTGTTTGATTACATTGAAATATTGCTGATGTCATTCCTGAATAGTGTCACTTTCTGATAATGAAAAATTTCAGGATCGGATCAGTACTTCCGAAGATTACCCCCAACAGTCTAACCAAGTTAGAATCTTTAAATCGTTATAACATTAGTATAGATTAGGGAAATGTATTATATTATACCAAAATGAATATAAAATAAATTGCACTGTCTTATTTAAGTTACCTTTCTGAAATAATCTGTGTTGCCAGAATTACAATGTAAGTAATTGATAATTGAGATTAAAAAAATATCTTATTATATTTTTTCAAACGATTTGTTAAAGTCGATAGTTTGAGATAGTTCGACGAATAATAATATATATTATTTTTTACAGGTACGTTCGATATTATGTTACAACCATTTACTACTGTTAGTACTGTAAGTATTTTTTAAGAATTATTATGTACCAAATATTAGGTCCTTCAATTCAAATTGGCGTTTTGTCGCACTGGCCACTTTGATCTAAAATATATCCTTTTTGGTTAAGAATTCTAACTCAGGGTTTAAATTCATTAAGCTAGTATATTTGAGTTTCTAAAAAAGTAATTCATTTGTTTTGTTTCCTCATTAGTTTATTATTTGTTGACGCTCATCTCTCACAATGGAAATCTTGAAATATCGCTATTACGAGTACGAGTTCTGCCGATAGTAAACCAAATCTGCCGTAAGCTAATTTTAACTCAAAAACTTGTCAGTGTTTGGTGGACTACTGCCGGAACGAATTTAGTTCTATTTAATTTTTTTGAGCAAAGCGGTATTCTGGAGTATTGTTTACAAATAATGCACCCCAGTTGGCCTAGTGGCATAAGCGGTTCCGGATGGCGTAAGAAAGCGGTTCCCGGATCTCTCCCGTGTCAGGCGCAGAGTGGCACACTGTGGTGGTTTAGTGGGTAGTCTGGTGAGTCAGTCAAGAGTTCCACACGAAGCGAACCCCTTGTCCCCGCGGGGGGGAGCGAAGTGCGTAAAAGCATTCCACCACGTAAAAAAAAGTGGCATAAGTGGTTACGAGGACAAGGAGGGTGCCATGAGATGGCGACCCATGTCATCCGGCGCTCCACAGAAGTCTGCCTATGGACCACTCATGGACCACTCATGTGGAACGTGGGGTGCGACTGGGTCCTTCGAGAGCGTCTACCCTCTACCCTACCCTACCTACGTCTCCGGGCTGGGCGTAATTTGTTACGCCGATGACACGTTGATCACAGAACGGGGGCGAATTTCCAGGAGGCGGCGTGCCTAGACACCGGCCTTCGTACGCTCCATGGCTGGTAGCGACAGCAGTTTTACGTTGGTCGCGACCTTCTTTGAGAAAGTCAGCTTGCAGAAGGAGGCAGCGGAGAAGGCCCGGGAGGTCGATATCCTCTCGGCCTGATCCGAAGGCGCGCCTATTAGCGCCTCATGCCGAGTATGCCAGCCGCGGATGGTCGGGAAGGGTTTTCTCTTCCATCTGCTTCAGAGGCCAGCCGCAAGGAGACAACATTACGCTTGTGCCGTGCGTCGCCAAAATCGAAAGTTTGAATAGTTAACGGTGCCCGCTACAGTGCGGGCCCGCGCTTGGAGGGGTTCGGATGTCGTAAGAAAGCGGTTTCCGGATCCCTCCCGTTTCAGACGCTGAGTGCCACACCGTGTGGTTTTAGTCGGTTCGATTCTACCACACCGCCCCGCCGCACACCCTGGTAAGGTGAAGGCCCGAGGAGCTTTCCACAAACTAAAAAATGTGGTATAAGGACTGCGCTGGGAGGGGTCCGGATGTGTTAATAACAGTAGTTCCCGGATCCCTCCCGTCTCAGGCGCAGGTTGGCAGACCGTGCAGTTTTAGTCGGTTCGATTCCAACACACCGCCCCGACGCAAACCCGGTGTGTTAACGGCCCATGATTGGTTGGTTTAGGCGGTCATCACGCCGTTTTCTACTGCGCCAAGTATCGTGGGTTCAAATCCCACACAGGACAATATTTCGTGTAATCCACAAATTGTTTTTCTGAGTCTGGGTGTTTTTTGTGTCCGTTACATGTATGTTTGTTAAGTCCTCCGCGACACAGGGTGCACATTAATATGGAGTAGTTGCCTTTAAATAAAATGTAAATATGTACCTACAAGTATTGTACATGTTTTTAGGGGGAAACGTTCCCAGATGTGGCAGATCATAATCGTAACAGGAATTACGACTCGCGACTAATCTCGAAGCCTCCGTGATTACTTTACTTTGTAGAATATGCTAAATGTTCAGATAAAATTATTGTAGAATATGTTAAGCTGTCGGCCACAGTTGCCAAACAAACGTTTGAGAAAAAGTTACTGGCAGTTCGAACTCCAAAAAGTTTGACAATATGTTTCTACAGAACTTTGATATCGCTAAGTATTTGAGTTGTAGAGACCTGAAGGACATTTTTTCAATGCAAAAAACTGAGGTTCAACTGAATCGCAGTAGACTTAAAACTGATGCCAACTTACTTAAATCTCGAAGGAACAATAAGTTCAGAAGAAAGTATTACTTGTTTCCTCAAGTTGAATTTCTTTGTCTATTGGTAACTTCATATGCATTACTATGAACTAACAAATTGCGGAATAATACCTGCGTTCACTACTTATTATAATCAAAAGAACTCGTAAAACAATATTTATGTTCAATAGGTCTTATGACTATAGTTATGTTGCAAATTGATAGGAGGTTTAAAGGTTACTGTTTAATTAAATATATAATTATATAAATAAATATGAATATCATTATGTATTAAATTAAATACATCAAACAAATAAGTTAAATAAAAAGTTACACGTAACTTCAAAACACATCGCAGAGCAGGTGTAGTTTAGTAACAATTTAGAAAAAAGAGCATTGACTGTGTTTCTCCTCGTGTATTAAAGTTGATCCATCAACAAATTTAACATAATATTCAGGTTTATCTATAAACTTTGAATATACAGCTGCACAGGGGTGCCACAGACGAATAATTTACGGTATGACACGAAATTCGTCTCTGGCACTTCTTGGCTCATTTTTTGGTGCGAAAATGTACGGAACATACACATTTGTATGAAATGGATATGTCTTGACATATTGTACTGGATTTTATTACTGTAAGCGAGATTTTCACGGAACTTGTTTTCGGGGTGAGGAAATTTTCCGGAGAGTTACTATGGTGATTTAGTACGCAAAAATTTTGTTGGTGAAAATATTTAAGGAAGTAAAATAAATTCCAAGATTTATAAATAGGTTTCCTACTAACATAGTTCTTTATTTTGCTACTAGCTGACCCGGCGAACTTCGTATAGCCTTAGCGTAGCAATGATGCACCACTTTATTTTGTATAGCTGACCTATCTTAGGTATGAGTACCTATTCAATTTGAACTGGAATCTATAATATCCTCCATATAAAAATGAATCCATAATTCCCTGGTCTCGCTATACTTAGCAAACAAAAATCTTCTTAGTCTTTAAAACAAAACAAACTATATCAAAAACTTTATAAAGTTACCTAACCTAACTTTGTTGGCGCGTTTATGGGTGTAATGTCACAGATTAGTGATGGTTAACCTGAGTATCTAACCGAGTTGGACGTACCTCGAATCTACTTGAGTTGAATTCTCTCTAACTCGAGTTCGAAATAAAATTCAAGCATATAATTTAATTAAAGAAAAAATGTTCTTTGTGATACTAATTATCTTATTTTAGTGAAAATATTGTGATTATCGATTATAAAAATAGTTTAATTGATAGCAAGTATCACATTCTCCGTAAGAACCTTCTCCTAATAATAACAAATACAACAAAAAAAGAATTAGTGAAATCGGTCCAGTCATTCTCGCAAAAAACATAAAAACATGTACAATACTTGTATGTACATATTTACATTTTTCATTTTTATATATATAGATTAAAACTGATCTATAAAAGCGGTGCCAGGAATAGATGATATTCTCAAACCAAGTATTATTATCAAAAGGATTTTATTATTGTTGTAAATCTCAATTTTTAGAAGAGTAACATATGAAATTTCTTGCTATTCTTCTCTATAAGAACGTTATTTAGAATTGCGCAACCAGATTTATTAATGTCACGATTCAAAAGAGCCTACTTGAAACAAAAGCTTTGATTTTGATATTACTGCTGCAAGATACTGCGTCATATTTCAATGCTGATTAGTGCCAAAGCGAACAGACATATCACACTTAGTTACACAAACTAAGCGACATGTTTACAGGGATTTATCGCGTGTATGTATATGCAGTAGTGTTGGCTCGCCCACATCGCTTGACTTATCTGTTGGCTCCGGGTATGACAGCCCTATTATAATAATAACGTTGTATTCGATTCACTGATTTATTATTATAGTAGTAATAATATTCGTCATATTTGAAATTTTTATTAATAGATTAATCTGGTGAATTAGATTAATCGAAGTCGAATGATCGTTTAAGTGTTACTTTAAACTAACGGCTATTTATTTACTGCCTATTCAGCTATAAATTTAATCAATTTAAAATATTCACAAACATTAGAGCTACTTATGCACCAGGTTTATTTTAAGGTATTCGTCAAAGTTTACGGGTCGTGTACTTGTATATAATTGTGTACAATTTGGATGTGCTGGGAACCAGCAGGTGCGAACCGAGGTGTTCGATTCACGACACAGTTAATTACTTTTGTTTAAATTCTCTTTGTTGTGTGTAATTTTCAGGCGAAGGGTTTTTCGTGGAGTACTGGATATTTTAGATGTAAGTTTACTAATAAAGTTGTTTGAGTATTTGTTTACACCTTGATTTTTCTTTACAAAAAGAAACAAGTTTATTTTAAGTAATATCTACGTAATATTTTATCATCTGTGCAATTTTGTTTTTAAACTATGCTTTCTAATAATATTTTATAGTTTAAATAATTTAATAGTACGTAAATTGTTTAAATTCCTGATAGGAAGGAAATAAGCTCAACTTTCTTCTTTAAATTACTTGTACAGCAATATCTGTAGCAGACATCAGCGTACTGTGCGTGAACAACCAGTAAAAAGTACAAAAGTACACAAAGACGTCTATAATTTCTGCACTGACAACCCTATCTCCTTATTTTTTGATTTATCTTTATTGTACACACTTAACTGAAAAAAAAACTTACAACATACAAATGTGACAATTGACGGTCTAATTGCTCATGGCGATCTCTTACAGACAAACTTTTACCTTCCCACACTTTCTCAATGTATATTTATATAATTGGTAATCGAGTATAAAAGTGGGTACTGAATATCAAAATTATATATTTTAAGGGATTTAAACAAGATAAAAGATCAAATGTATTAGCTTGTGATAAATGAAGCACAGGCTAAGTGCGTTATCATATTTTCAGCGTTCACAAGTTTTGTGAGCGACAATGGGTTTTCCTCTACCACGGTTAAAGAAGCTTATTAAAACTATTTTTGGAGAAAAATTACTCAAAAATAAAATCAATCAATTTTCAAACACTGATTTATTTCAAATACGGCTTGTACAAGACTCAGTCTAACAATTTATTTATTCAACTAATGACACATAATACCTTTCTCAATTATACGGAAAGTCAATTAAACCCTCGTAGACCAGGTATTAATTTATACGACTTGGGTCGGTTAAAATAGTTCGTTCGTTAATAATTCGGTTGGCAGTATCGAATGATTTGAACCAACATTGGTTTATTACAACCTATCATTTTGAATGTCCTTATTAATTCACCGAACATTGAAAATTATAACCTCTATGATGTTTAAAGTGGTTTGAAATAGGTTAAACACGCTCATTGAAATTGTTAGTTTATTTTTGTTTTATGTATTATTAAGTTTATAAATAGACAATATATGTTCATATTTTACATTTGGTTTATACCTCTTTAGAGTAAATAATTAATTAAAAACGGAGATACCGCAATATAAGTCGGTAGGTACTGTCTAAATAGATCTTTGATCTCACGAATGAAGGACATGAAAATTTTATGTGGTCGAAGTTTAAGTATTTCATTGCATAAATTTAAAAGAATTAAAGCTTTCACCAAATAATAAGAATTAAAAATTCAATATACCATAATATTTCTGTTTTAATCTTACTAGAACATAAATATCAAAACTATTGACAAAACCAATAACTATTATAACAGAGTCGTCACCTAGTCATAAACTAAAAATCCGAGTTCTAGCGGAATTTGCGGATAAATGTCCGAGAAAGTACACTATTGGTAAGGATTATTCAATTTATTGTAAATGATATATTTTCGCTCTGTGTGAAAATAAATATAAACGGATGTAGTATTCGAAATGGCACTATGGGTTTTGATATTTAATCACTAAATGGGACTTCCAAATATTAATTAAACATAATTAATAATCAATTAGTGTGTAAACATTTCATATTAATTATCCTATAAAGAGTTAAATAGTACTCGGAGTTATACTGTAAAATATAAGCAAATGCGAGTACATGCCTGGTATAAAAGACTTACATAGCAAAAGGAACTCTTATTTGATATAAACTAAACTTAATATAGTTTACATTCTTTTAAAATTATTTTCATACAGTTTTTTTTTTAATATTTTAATTTTATTAAAGACTGTGTATTGTAAAAACATATTTTTTTTGGAAATAAAGGCTTTATTTATTTAAACTTAATATCAAAAACACTTCTAATCGGGATGTATATCTATAAAACTCTGACGGTCGGTGACGTTAACGAGAAAGCATTTCACCCCATTGCATAGGAGACATTTTCACGAATTTTATACTGAGATAAAAAACAAAAAAAAACAAATCATTCTTTTATTTATAAATGTTTCGTTTAAATAAAATTTAATTGAAAAAACCTAGGCTTAGCCTAATAGTTGCACTCGATGAAAGGTTAGAAAAGTTATGAAAAATCACCGAGGATGAACAACGACGGTGTGGTTAATACTTGTAGGTGACCGCATGAGCGTCTCCGTGATTCAGAGGTCACGTTAAGAAGTCGGTCCCAGCGTAGTAATAGTGGATTCCTTCGGCCGGTTTGAGAACATCCAAGGGCAAGATTACGTAGACACAACGTTGTCTTGCCGGTCCCCAACCCGCACTCGGCCAGCGTCTGGCTAACCCTCTCCTCCGATACGAGACTCGAACCCAACACGTAGAGCATCCCAGAATAAAACATATGCTTATTTAGCTGACATTACTATATCACAAAAAGTTAAGAGAGAGACTGCCGTAAAGTAGAAAAATATAGATCATTTTAATACCTTTTAAATACAGTAACATGCTTCGGTAGTATTTCTAAGAGACACAACACTTCTGAATTTACTGAATTTATAGAATTCTTTTGTACTTTACACTCGTTTTGAACTAGAAGCTTTTTGTAGTCCTAAGAATCGCTGCATTTATTCACAAGTACGCAGACGTTAAAATCACATCGCATTCTCATGAGAAAAAATTAAATCCCGCTTTTTTACATGTTGCCGAGAATTCCGAAGCGTATCGGCGTGGCGCCAAACGCTAGGAATGTTAACAATGCGTCGCCGCACTGCGACTTATCCTCTGCATGCGTATACGTCGTGCGGATACCGGTGGATATTTATGTACGCCACTGGCTCGTCGGTGATTTAAGCTCTCGTTACCTTTTCGTGGTCTGGATTTCTGATTGTATTTTCAACTGTTGTTTGTTAATGATTGGGATGTGTATTGGGAACAATTTACGAATGAATTAAAACTATTGTGGGTTCATAAAATAAAGATTGCATGGTATGTTATTAATAAAAGCATATTACTGTATACATTCGTGTTAGATTGTTACATGAAGTGCAAGTAAACAAGGAATGTGATGATTAATAAGTAATTTTTGTTCTGTGTTTTTATTCCGTTCTCCAAATTCATTTGGTTTGCCGATGTTTTCTTAGCTATAGATTACAAAAAAAATGAATTTGAAAAATTGAAAGAAAAGTGTCTATTTCTATTGGGATATATTAATATATATAATACAAACACATATATGTAAGTATACTTAAATAGTTTAGGTTCATTTCTAAAGAATATTTATAAGATATATAAATAATATGTGATAAGTGGAGACAACGAAACGCCTGAACCGTACGAACACGACATCCAAAACTTTCTCCCTAACGTACAATGCACCAAGCATATTGTACAAAATTGTGCAGCTATTAAGTCAATTATATAACGAAACTTAGTTTCTTGGTGTAATTGGACATACTTTAATAGGGATAGGGATGATTTTCACAAATTGTTATCTTTTAATTCATTCATTTAAACAAGTTTTCTAATTACTATGCATCGTCATACGAGAACTATAATCATAATATTATTAATAACATGTTTTTCACAAGTAATGCCTCGGTGATATTATGGTTTATGTCATGTGCATATTTGTTTTGGTGTGTTTTTCTTACTAGGTTACATATGTACAAAAAAGTTTCTAGTTATGTATTTTTATACGTCTTGTAGTACCCTTAGTACAAGCTCTGCTCAGTTTGGGACTAGTGACCGTTGTGTGCCAGTGGTCCGAAATAATATTCTTATTATATTTCCGGTTTGTGATCGTCTTGTTGTTATTAAGAAATTCCAAGTCTATTACTATACTTGTGGATAATGCTACAATAAATTTAAATTGTCGTTTATTTATGTATGAGCCTGCCAAAATTACTGTACTCTGCCAGTTGAAAAAAGCGTTGCGAATATAATATGCAACAAATGGCTACTGAGATGCTTCTGCATAATTGGGCCTTTGGTCTCGCACTCACCAACAAAACACGACAGCACTAATACTAATCATTTAGGTTGGTCTTTTGTGAGAGGGTATTGTGGTGATTTCCACATACAGCACAATAGAAATATACTACAGTGCCATTTACTGCAGATACATTGAATTACGGAGTAAGGTACTTACAACACAAAGAAAATACCAATCTACATCGCGCAATAGAAATTCTCGCGCCGATGAACATATATACAACATCCAACATCAACCGTTGGGCACTGGCCTGCCAGGCATGATCACCTCGCTTGGTCGGAGGATACTTCCTTTGTGTTGGAGGGACATTACACTCCAAAGTAGTACCGCCGCGGTCGAGTCTGCATATTCGTGCTGAAATCAGCGTAACTATTTCCTTAAAATTTCACTAGATTTAATGAATATTTTAGTCATTAGTATTATCGTGTACTTTTTTAAAAAAATTTGAAAAGTAGTTAATTGAAAATATAAGCTCCGCTCGAAGCGAAGTTATAAGGACAAAGCTTACTGGAGTACGTAGTCTTTTGAGTGTTCAGCTGTTCAGTTTCAAATTTACCACGTTTTTGAAGAAAACGAAGCTTATTCAGTAGTAGTTATTGCTCGCGGGTTTTTTGAAGAGGTTTGAAGATGACAAAGTTTCATTCATTATATACGCAACGGTATAATTTTGACTGCCTCGGTGGCGCAGTGGTAGCGTACGCGACTGCTGTCCATGAGGTCTCGGGTTCGAATCCTGGGTCGGCACAAATGTTTGCATGATCTGCAAATATTTGTTTCGGAGTTTGGGTATTTTCTATGTATAATATGGATGTATTTACAAAAAAAATGTATTTATGTATTCATATCAGTTGTCTAGTACCCATAATACAAGCTCTGCTTAGTTTGGGACTAGATGGCGTTGTGTGTTAGATGTCTGAAATATTTATTCATTTTATTTATTATTTAATTTAGAAAAATCCTTTCATACAAATTAAAAGCAGCAGTTGCAAAAAAATAAAGTTTAAAGTTTTATTTGTTTATTTGCCTCTTTTATAAATCAGTAAGAAAACAGAACAAGTCATTTCATACAACACAGCATTACAAATTATGCAGAGCACAAGTAATCAAATGTTTTCAATTAAGTTCTAAGGGTACAAACATAACCTCTCATTTCATGGCTTGATGAGTCATATGCGCACCGTAACACACCATAAATTATGAATAAACACTATTATTATGGGGGAGATGATCGCAGACTCCATTATCACTAGTCCTGTCTGTATGCGTTCGTTGTTAATGTCTTGCTTAGTCATAGGAAAGAAATTTACTGAGACAAGTTTTGAATTTTATTAAAGAAATGAGGTTGTAAAGAAATAGTTGTGTCTGATCTCCGTTTGTAATCTATGCTATATGAGTAATATTATACTTTTGGAAGTATAGCTGTCTGTCTGTCTATCTGTTATGCTTTCATGGATAAATGGTTGCACCGATTTCAATAGAGTTTTGCATGGAGACACTTTGATTTTTGCGGAAGGACTTAGACAGCTCTTTATCGCGTGAAGAATATATGGCAAAGAGAGGGAGATTCATATTTCAGAACATCTGGGCCTCTTCCTTGATTTTTATTTGTGACGCTCAAGAGTGAAAATTCTGTCATTGTCATTGCTGTCGACTGTAGATAATATTCACGGATTAAGCAAAAAAAAATCCTTATAAAATACGTCAAACGCCCGAGTTTATTTTGTAAAACGAGCCCATTTCGAAAAACAACACCTACACATGGTTGATTTTTTTTTAAATTCAAGTCCATAAAACAAAATACGTTTACGCATCAAACACCACAGTGATGTAGTAAGGATGGTAAAAGATCTCATAAACAGTTCGTTAGTAGCCGTTAAAAACATTAAACTCCATAATATTACCGCTGTAAAAGAAAAAATGTAAAAAGTTATCGGTTCTTTTAGTCCATTAAAAAGTGTTTTTCGCATTAAACCGCGCTTACTACCTTTAAGTCCAGGAAAAACAACCTTTGAACTAAATGATGTTATCAACACAACTGCACGGTCACTACAACTCATGGATGTTCACCAATGAATTTACAAAGTAATCTAGAAATAATTAGTTTATAAATAATTAAATTAGCATCATTATTTTATAGTAATTGGTCTTAATGTGATATTTCATCGTGTTCCGACCAATGTTAGTGAACTAACGATGAAATATATTGCAAACACGGGAAAAGTTACTTTACCTTTATGAAAGCTTCATTCACGTGCATAGTATTATGGAATTGTCACTCTTTAAAAGTCCAAATAAGTACACAACAGCATATTTATCATCTCTGATATTCGCATGTTTCTTTTAAGGTTCCCTCTCTATAATATTTTTTGTTTATCTTTATTTACGTTATGCAGCAATACATAGGCAGATTAATAAAACCAAATCCTGGAATAAAACAACTCAATTCTAAAGTGTAAGTTGTAGAACTGCTGGTTGCTATTCCAACACACATGCATCTTTAAGGATATAATTATTTTCTAATATTTATGATTTAATTTCCCCCTTGACGGTTTATGTTTCCTCCAGGCCCCGTTTGTCGGCGCATAAATAATTATGACGATGAATTTTATATTCCATTACAAATGAAAATTAAACGACTTGCATTTATATTGAAATAAAGTGAGGTTCGAAATCAAATAAACAGACAATTTTACAAAACGAGTAGAATTATCGCTTGATGGTAAGCGATTACCGCCGCCCATAGACAACCGCAACACCAGAGGCGTCACAGGTGCGTTGCCGGTCTTTGGAGGATAGGGGGAGGGGTTGGGGTATGGGCCCCCGCTATCCTCACTCACTCAGTGGAACACAGCGCAAGCGCTGTTTTACACCGGTTTTCTGAGAGGCCCATTCGTGCCGAAGCGTAGCTTTCACACTGTTAATTTGTGTATTACTTTGGGTCATTCTCATTATATTTAATTGAAATCTTGTTCTATCTGCAGTTTTCGCTCTTAAATACTATCTGTAAAATAGTTTTTTGAAAGCAAGTTTTAAACTTTCTAGAGTTTTATACCAATATCTTAGTTCTTTCAAATTATATGTTTTTAAATGAGGCAACACCTAAGCGAGGACGCATTTTTAGGCGTTTCAGAAGATTATTTAATTTATTGTTTTCAATTTTGCGTGTTGTAGAGCTAAATTCTTATTATGGAATTCGTCTAATGCTTTGAAATTTTGTCTAAAAACTCATTAAATCAACGCGCCATACTGAGTGGTTATTTTACTGATGATTTTACTGCGTTTGTAGGGAATAGACGTACATAAATATTATAATACAATGCCTATAATAGTGTCTGTGTACGACATTTGATAGCAGAGCGCCAACATTGGACATTAATAGGCAGTTACAATACAATATTGTACGATAACAGTGCGTTCAGTTGGCGAGCCGCAGACGTTCTATATACCTAATTGGAGCGTGCTAGTTCTACATATTTGTACATCATGTATGAGTGGATGTAGTCTCATAGAAAATAAATGTAAAGAGATCATGAATCCAGCCCAGAAATAGAAAGAAATGGTTATTCTTTAAAATACAACTTTAAGTCTCTCTTTAACTCTGCAAAGGAGATACATTTAGTAATAAAGTCAATGACAAGAGGCAAGTCGCTCGGCCATGATGGTTTGAGCATTGAGCATCTACAACATGCCGGGCCCCACTTGCCGAGGCTATTAAGTATGCTTTTTAATCTTTGTATTGCACATTCGTACTTACCAAAAGAAATGACCATAGTAATACCAGTAGTTAAAAATAAGACTACTGATCTTTCAGATAGGAACAGCTATAGGCCTACCTCTCTTGCCACACTTGTTTGATGGCGTTCTTAACTCATGACTGACTAAAAACATCCAACTTCACAATAACCAGTTCAGTTTCCGTGCTGGACTATCAACTGAAAGTGCGGTATTGTGTGTTAAGCATGCCGTTAGGTATTATACAAAGCGTGGGTCTCCTGTACATGCGTGATTTCTCGACCTCTCTAGGGCTTTCGATCTGGTTTGTTATGATACTCTATAGCATAAATTAGAAAATACAAATCTTCCGATTGAACTTATTAACATCTGTAAGTACTGGTATCTAAACCAAACTGATAACGTGAGATGGTCGGGAACCATGTCGCATTCCTATGGATTGGAATGTGGAGTGAGACAGGGTGGATTGTTCTCGCCGACATTGTACTTGTACATGAACGACCTGGTTGTCGCTCTCAGCAGCACTCTCGTGTTGGCTGTCACATAGATGGGGTTAACATAAATAACATCAGCTACGCCGACGATATGGTGCTGCTGAGTGCATCTGTTTGTGGGCTAAAGAAGCTTGTAGCTATTTGTGAAGCTTATGCTTCGAGGCATGGTTTATTATACAACGCTACAAAAAGTGACGTCATGGTCTTTGGGGGCAGTGACACAAGTGACTTTCCCAAAATTAAGCTCAACGGCAAAGCTTTGAAGAGAGTTGATAACTTCAAGTATCTAGGGCATATACTGACCTCTGGTCTCAGGGACGATGACGACATGGAACGGGAACGGAGGGCGCTGGCTGTGAGAGCAAACATCGTCCGTCTCGTCGGTTTGCAAGTTGTTCTGTAGAAGTGAAGACGACACTTTTTCCTTCATACTGCACATCCTTTTACACGAGTAGCCTGTGGTCTGTATATACTCAGAAATCCTACACCTACACTGCCCTCCGAGTCCAATATAATAACGCGTTTAGAGTGTTGATGGGGCTGCCGCAATTCTGTAATGCGTCAGGTATGTTCGCACAGTTCCGTGTAGATTGTTTTTACACTACAATGCGTAAAAGGTGCGGCTCCTTGTTGCGTAGGGTTCGTGGCAGCACAAACTTCTAAAGATTGTAGCGGATCGTCTGGACTGCTTATACGTCAATCACTGCTCCGCAGTTGTCAATGGGATTGCGTGAGGCTGATTGATAATATTTTGAAATTATTAGTCTGTTTTTATTTCATTTTTATTTTATCTGGATTTAAATGTAAAATATTTTTATTTAATTTAATGATTATTCTTTCTCTTATTTTAATTGTATTATTTGATTTTAATATTTTAGTTATTTAAATATTTTATTATTATTTACATTATTTGATTTTATCTTATTGCCATGATTGAACTATCTGTTTTACTAAAAATAGAATAACCTATACTGCATCTAACAAAATAGACACAAAGTGGTATGAATAAATAAATTATTATTAAAAAAGACTACTCCCGCACTACGAATATACATCCTGTGTCACGGGGATCTTTACAAACATACATGAAACGGACACAAAGTACACCCAGATTTAGAACAACAATTTATGGATCACACAAAGTGTTGTCCCATGTAGGATTTGAACCCAACAACACTTGGTGCAGTCGGAAGCGTTGTGGCGACGCAACACTAGGCCAAACGTGTGGTCAGTATTAATAACAATATAAACTTAAAGCTTGACTACCATTATTTGTGATTTGTTTATAATAATTAAGTTAAAATTTGATAACTTTCATCTTGTGTCTTGTATAAATTAAAAAACATTGTTTCATAAAACCTATCTAACCTTAATTTATTAATATGTTTTCAAAAAGTCTGAAATAATTATAACTACTTCTGAAGATGATAACCCTAATGTCTTTATGTGCACTGATTGCTTATATATTGACCGCAGATGATTTTTATGTTCAGAATTTTAATTTAATAAATACAGAAAGTTCAATAGACGCAAGTGATCCTTAAAGGCTTAAAAATATGCTATTTTTTATGCGGAGGTATGAAAGGACGTCCATTGCTGGACATCCAGGTCTCACCCAACACTGCTTCTAGCCGAAAGTCAAAGCAGATAAAGAAACCTTATCAATAAAAAATACAATCTAAAATTAAGAGTGATTTCACAAGTTTCTGAACACGACGTTTAAATAATTAGCGTATAAGGTATCTGTTAGTCAGTGGAAACCAGCGATCAGTCCAGTCCAGCACATTGTTCTTAACACAATTCGCGCGGCGACGAGCGTTGCAATCAGTTGCGGGGAGCGTCTGACACGCGCGCGTACGGCCGTTTCACACTGACCATACTATTCGTGCGGTTTGCTTTAACACTTCATATAATTTTTTTGTTTAAATCGCAGAGGAAACCAATTTAATTATTTCTTTGCATTATTTTTACTAGATTTCATTTAGTTTCAAAGCACATATTTTAAATCTACACTAATTTAAAAAAAGCTGAAGTCTTTGTTGATTTGGTTGAACGCGCTAATCTCAGAAAGCACTGGTATATTATATTTATTTTTTCAGTATTAGATAATTTTGCCTTCGGTAAAGGTTATATGCTATAAATCATCAGGCTATGAGTAAAAAGAAACGCAGTAGCAACAAAAACTTACGTAAACAGCGGTAAATTAACGTGCGTGCGCAACTTTCACAAAAACAATAATTGTATGATTTTGTTCCTCTCAAAGTTCTGAAAAAGTCAAGGCACAAAACATAATAGAATGTAAACTGACTGACCATAACGGTTTAATATTTGTTACCATCTGGTAAAGGTAATGAAAATCATATCATATGAGCTGTACATAGAGCTTACTTTGTTATAAGTAACAACAAAAGAACAAAACTATTCGTTTAATATTTTCGGGGCTTGGTATAACAATATATTTAGTTTCTCTGTCATATTCGTATTACAGTATCTTGTGTTGAATGTCTGCCACTATAACATTATTATTAGTTTAAAGAATAACGCGATCCATATGTTCATGCCTGTGCGAATAAAAGCCAGGCTCGACTGAAGAAGTGCCACATAAAACCGGTTAAAAAAAATTTTTTGCATCTTATCTCTTATTATCCTTTTCTATTATCGATAAGTGTTTATAGTTTTGCTTTATTTTAAGTTAATGACGTATATAGAGTTCACATCTATTTCAATATCCGATCTAACTTTCTATCTAAAACTAAATTTCTCTAAATAGATCGAAAAAGTTCTTGAAACAATAAAAATTGTATCTGTCCCAATTCGAAGCTTTCAATCATACCACTCGAACGAATTGCAATATTTGTCAAAGAAATCGTTGCCGTTTTAAAAATGTGAAACGTTCGCAAAGGTATTGTTGAGATTCTGCCACGTATTGGAAAAGTTTCTCGGCGAATCGGGACCCGGTTACGTATCTACATAAGTTGCGGATATTGAAAATATTTTGCGGATAATCCGCAGATACGGGAGTGCGGCCACCGTGGCCTTTCTCCTCAAAATGTTTTGTAACGCAACACGGAGTGTGGGTTGAATTTTTCCAAACTTTCAATAGTGTTGCATATCTGTGAGAACTTTGTGTAATTATTTTTCATTTCTAAAGTTTGTATAATATTATTATTACTATGATTTATATATTTGATGCGGCACAACAGTAAAGCTCTCATTATTTGGTCCTTGAAATACGTAAATTGATATTATATTATTCTAATGATGGTTCAGTTTCGAACGTATAATTGTTTAGTATTAAATATTCATTCATTTATTTCTATAACAATACTACAGTACATAATATACAATATGTTAACAGAAAATAAAAATAAAAAACAAGTATAGTGGTTCTATAAGGCTCACGCCTTCAGCATATATTGTATTGTATCAACGTATACAAATTCTATCATCAAATATGGAGAAATGTCACAAAAACACTAAACTGTTCTAGCGCAGTTAGTGATAGTAATCAAAACAGAAGACAGCTTCATAAAATGTAAGTTATATTAAATAGATATTCTCTTTACAGAAATGCTTCGTTTGCTCACAACAATTATTCTATAGCTGTGACTAGGAATGGGTACAATATGGATCATATAGAGCTAATGCCTCGACAGTAACACGCCGACTGTTGGCGAACGTCTGCTGCTACTTGTCACTCGATAATCAAGTGCTGATGTAGGGCTATTAGCTGACAAATCTGACAAATATTAATGCAAATTATAGTTATTCAAAAAATAAGTATTATTTTATGCTAAATAGGAAGTGTTGTTGAGAAATTTGAATATGGTCATATTATATTCAATGTATAAGCTGGTGGTACCAACGCGGTCAATGGTCGGTAGGTTCTAAAAGTCTATGTGGAATGAAATTCCTTCCCCATATTTTTTATTTCTTTTTCAATTTTACTGACTTACGCTATGCAAATTTAGTGTAATACAAAATTAATTAAAAATTAATCAAAAAGCTTCATTTAACAATAGAATACCTGATAATGAGCAAAAGTCATCAAAAGTTTCATACAAAACTACGAATTGAAATCGAAAGTTTATACGTGGCACCCCTGATAGAGCTTGCAGTGTGTGGTTCCTCCATCATTGGCTTATTGAGTTGGGCTTCATTATGGCATGATTTACGATATTACTGTTACAGGCATATTGCGTCTGCTCGCAATGTTGTTAAGTGATCTGGTACTATGAACAAGGCAGTTGGATAGTTCAGAAAAGTTCTGTTGTAAACTATTTAAAAATAGGAAACGGTTCTCGATTCGGTTGTATGTTTTGTATTTCCTTATTTCAGAAGTTGATAATCGATCGATTAAAAACCTTTTTATATTTGAATGTGTAAGAAATCTTTGAATTCAAATTTGAAAATATCCTTGCTGAGGTGTTTAAATTTAGAAATGCAGAACATAATTCTTTTTTTAATATGCCTTAATTAAATATTTATTTGATACAATGAAAAAACCTTGCAGAAAACCTTAAGAGAAGGATAAGGCAATACAGTTCTATATAATGAGTAATATGTATTGATTGTTCTTTTGTTTTTTTTAGAAGATAACCTAGAAACCCTCTCCTTAAATATGATAGAATAGAACAACAATACATTAAGTAATGTGTAACTACTGTAGGTAAACCTGTAAATAAATAAATAAACTAAATCATTTTGACTGTAAAACTATTTTACTTTCACAAATAACACACTGCTACTATATACTGCTATCATTAAAACAATAGTTTCTCACTAGTGTACTAACTAAAATATTTCACAATTGTTTGGGAACACAAGAGAAATGTTGCGGCGGAGCGGCCACCGCAACTGATTGCCACGGAGCGCCGAGCAAATTGTGTTAAGACTGCATTGCACTGGGAGTTCGGTATTGATAACGGAACTGCTCCATGTGCGGTGCTAACGTGTATCGATATATATCTCGATTAAAGTACTCGATACAATCGAAACGTATGCTAGCTTGAAATCGATTACATTCTACTTAGCTAACGATAAAATAAATTGTAAACCTTTTTAGACTTTGCTTAGTTTATGTAGTTTAATTATTATTCCTGTAGACTTATAGTCTGAAGTAGGCATGTCTTAGATGATATTGATTTTTGGTTTTAGGTGTACTCTACGGAGTAGGCTTTATAAACAGGGTTTTACTTAACCATAATTTATTTACGACGCATTGTACTATATCTATCTTAAAAAAAATTTGAAGCGTTACCACCTGACAATCAGTTTTATAACATTCTCACAATTTATATAATACAAAAGAACTGCACAAGACTCTCATTTTATGTAGTTTTTTTTATACTTTGTGTCTTATCCTACAACGGGAAACTGGAAATTATAAAAGCGATTATCAATTTATTCACCAGCATAGGTGTTAAATTAACACTAATTTATTTTAGATACGAAGGCAACTGTTTGTCTTTTACTATTTTAACCAATTTACAAAAGCGATTTTAATGAAATTTAACATGGGAATACTTTCATTCTAGACTAAACACTAATTGACTTGTACGTTAACTTCGATAACCAATTTACACGAGCACTTAAACCGTATACAAAAAACAGTATTATATAAACTAAAACAAAACATTTTGTACTTTGCCATTTCAAGTCAGAACAGTATTATTTCACCCAAAAATTAAAGAATGGATGGGATTCAAAAGAAAAAGTATCTAACAAAGTTAAAATTAAATTATGGTCTAAATTGTTGTACTTTAAATAGACTATAAATAATCTTTTAGCACAAATTCTTCTGTGTTTATATTTACTGGTTTGAAAAGTTGTAGCATGCAGAAATAATTATTATGGAGGGGCCAAATTAGGTTTATTTCTTAGTGACTCTGACATCTAAGGCGAAAGTCTTGGGTTCGAATTCCACCCGGGACAAATAATTATGTAACGAGTACGATCATTTTGGTTCTGTATCCTAGTAATTTATCTATATTCAAAATTTTCTTACTTTTATTATTGCTATCACCTCCTTTTTTCAAATCGGTTTATTAAGCTGGTTGTAAGTTTATTATTATTGATATGGAACGCTTTAAGTTACTCAGCAAAACTTTCTATTACAAAAATATTCATAGATCTAGGTAGTCTGATTGGATATATTTTGTCAGGTATTCGGTTGTAACAATTCCAAAACTGAATATTAAGCGACAGTACTGTCTGGACGAGAATTCATTTATCTGTTCTTCCTCTAATAGCAGTCATATAACGATGCGTGTATTGATAATATCGCGATGTGAGGTCACAGTAATAGCGATAAAGTTTTCAATTTTTTATTTAGTGATTTCGTCTTTCGTCACTGATCCCTTCGACTAGAGAGTACAGAAGGAGTGTTATTACGTAACTTAGCAAACATGTAAATAAAGTGTAAATAATAATACCTATTCACAACTGGGTGAATTCTATGTTTACTACACCTAAACGCTAATACACTCTGCTTATTATATTTCTTGCATATTCTAAAATATCTTCTAGCATTATAAAAGATATAGTACTGAGCTTATAACCGTCCACTGCTGAAGGAAGGCCTCCGTTTAGCATAGAGGATATACTTAAAAGTTGTTATATAACAAAAATACGTAAAAGTTTTATTTAACATTATATGAGCTCTCCCAAAGAGCGCCAACTACCCCATCCTAAGCAGACGGATGCGGGCTGAACAAGTCCTCAAGAAAATCTATATCGAGTATGATTACTAGAAACGCTTGATTTAACTTAAATTAAAAATATTACAAG
This sequence comes from Hyphantria cunea, assembly GCA_003709505.1. Classification (NCBI taxonomy): domain Eukaryota; kingdom Metazoa; phylum Arthropoda; class Insecta; order Lepidoptera; family Erebidae; genus Hyphantria; species Hyphantria cunea. The sequence goes on from PKRV01000348.1 coordinate 770,745, forward strand.
CTACCTAACCCGGAAAACTTCGTATCTTAACTTTAGTGAAAATTTTCCGAACTACCGAGAAACTTATTTTAGTAGGCCCGTGTTAATTTCCCGTAGAGGCTCAGTGTATGCGACTAAGCGGACTAAGAAAATATAGCACCTCCGGTTTTCTTTTATTTTTTTCTAAACCAACCTTGTCCTGACTATAACAAATGTATATAAAAAAGAATCGTCCAATTTTGGTGTAGTCGATCGAAAGTTATGCGCGTACATTAATTTTTATAATTCATTATTATTTTTTTAAGTAGATATTAAAATACAAAAAATCTTCTTACCTGCTGTGTACCTTCAATTTACTGCACAGTTTAATGACAAGAAACGTTCTTATATATTTTAAAGCAATGTTATCAAACCGCTGGCAGTGGCGAAATCACAACAAGGCGATTACAAGGGTAGCTTGACATTTATGTGGGTTCGGCTAATTGTTTATTTAATCCGCGCCGGATCTCTGTTGAATGAGTCAACAAGCCCTCTAGTTTGACCGGATTAGTACAGTCTGTTTTAGTAAAGTTGATTTTGTTCGCAGAACTAAAGACAAAAGTCCCGAAAAGTAAAAATGTCGGAATAGAAAACGAATTGAAGGCCAATTCCCATAATTGTATTAAATCGTAAGCCGACTGAATCTAATTATTTTATCGAAGAACGAATTACTTAATTATATATTGGTAAAAGTTTGTAGAAAAGGAAATTGATACCGATCATGAAAATGAACCATTAGGCTTTTACTTAACGTAGAATAGACAGAATAAAATTGTAAAATAGGTATTTGAAAAAAAACTAACTTTGGAACCAATATTTGGGCCGTACAAACATTTGGTCTGACCCGAAAATTGAACCCAAGGCCAAACGTAGTCGCAAACGCTACCATTTCAGCGCCGATGTCTTCAATACAGAAGACACTTCAAAATATTTGTTAGTTAAACTATCCGAAACTTATCTATAATCGGTAAATCAACGGTTTAATGTATTAAAATAATGAATACAAATAAGAATCATTGATCAATGACTCCATGTTCTCAATATTCTCTGTTACCTATATATATACATATAAAGGAAAGTCGTGTTAGTTACACTATTTACAACTCAAGAATGTCTGAACCGGAGAGGAGAACGTACTCAAGAACGGTGGGGAGGAAAAACCAGGAGACGAATATAGGATACTTTTTGTAGACTTTTTTTTAACCACGGTTGTTGTTGTACCGCGGGTAACACCGCGGGGCTTAGTTAGTGAGAATATAATTTAAAATTTGATGCTTCGGAATAAATTTGTTGGCTCGACAGGAATGTATGAACTATGAATAGCATCACTTCGTGCCGACCTCAAATAAGGAAAATGACAGGCAATTGAAATGAAACCGATTTACTTAAAGTCCACAAAATACGAAGCTTAACTAACTGCACTTATCCTGAGAAGAAAGGACGAAACAAGTACCTCTACCGTGGGAGAGACACTTTGGTACGAATGAGCTGGCTCGACTAGAGTGATAACACGGCCTCAAAGAAAGCCGCTATTAAACAGTCCTTGCGCTGTATTTCACTGAGTGAGTGAGGAACCCCTCCTCCAAACGCACTTATGACGCCTTTGGTGTTGTGGGTGTTCATGGGAGGCGGTATCGTCAGGCGAAACATCTGCTTATTTTCATTTATTCCAAAAAAAAAACGAGGGTCCATGGGCTTTTTTGAAGTCCACAATCTTCTTAAAATGCAAAGGACAGTCTATCAATTAATTAAAAAAGGAGGCAATTATAATTAGAGTCACAACATCGTAGATTAGTAAAAAAAATTTGAAAATGGCAGCATTAGCTATAATTAAACATGAATTTGTATCAAATTATAAATTATCGTCACATCAAAATAAGTTTACAATAAGCTTGTGCAGAATGGTCAGCTCAATCTAAGGTATTTTAATTCAGATATTCTGGAAAGGTAGTATATCCCTTTGCCTTTACCTTAAATATAATGTTAGGTATTCCAAAATTGCCGCAAGGGCAAACTCCTATTATTAATAGAGTGTTTGTTGTAAAAACATATGCATTGTCAGATGAAAGAGTGGCCAACTGTGTGGATACGTGTGACGTGAACACTGAGGCTATAATTATTTCTAGTATTTTCTGAAATGTGTGGGTGTAAGTTTTGATATAGTTTTCATCATTTTCAGTTACTTTTCTTAATTGTAATTTTAGAATTAGCAGCCGTAAAAAGGTGCCTAGAAGATGTAAAAATATAACAACTTTTCAGTCCAGAGCTCTACAATTATATTATCGTTCAAACATGATTCGCCAATAACTCTTACTGCAAGCACTGTCTCAATATTAGTACAACGTTAACGCGTTGGTTTTTCTTTCGATTGAAAGTAAGTCTTAAGCTCTAGAAAACAAAGCATATTTTAGTTTTTATGAATTAACTAATTATTATATTTAAATATTTGCCAATTATGTTCGTAAAGCGATTTGCTTGGCGGTACGACAGAGGGTTTTTTTATTGAATAAAAGGAAAAAAGCAGACGTATCGCTACCCATGCACACCCGCTACTGCAGAGGTGACACAAGTGCTTTGCCGGCCTTAAGGAGATGGGGAGGAGGTAGGGAGAAGGTTTGGGTTATAGGTCTCTGGTTTTTTGTGAGATCGTGGTACCACTCCGGTCGAACCGGCCCATTCACGCCAAAGCGTGACTCTCCCATCAATAGTATGTTATATATACATATATAAAAAAATATCTAAGAATATTTATCACCAGTCTAGTAACGAAAGCACAGGCAGAATGTTTATGAAAAACCCGACTGAGTGTGTAATGTTTGAGAGTATTATTATTATTTCTCAGGACGCCAAAGTAATGACGTCATAGTCGACTTATATTTACCTTGCGAAAGGTTTCTGTGGTCTATGACGTAAATGCTGTCTAGATTCCCCTCGGCGTTGTTGGTATTAAAGGCTAATCTAAAGTTCGGTCACGAAAGGTCAACGAGAAAGATAAGACAACACAATATTGGCAAGTTACGCCTTCGTGCCTACAGTATTACATTGTGCGGTACTGCCTACTTATCTAGTAATTTCCAATAATAATATTATAGCGGCGTTGTCCACTTTTTTGTAAAGGGTAAAAAATGTTAAGCTAGCGTCAGGACACGTGACCTGATCAAGAATTCGTAAGAGTTTTGTAATGGGTAAAAAATGTTAAACTCGCGTCAAGACACGTGACCTGATCGGAAATTCGTAAGACTGAGGGAGAGTCATACCGCTCGGGTGAACTTAAGACCGCCGAGTGTACCCGAGCGAGAAAAATACAGCCAGTTGCCTTTCGCCGGTGTGTCGCTGTGTTTAGTATATTCAATTAATACGTAATAATTGTCATTATATACTTCTTTTTATCGCGCATTTTATTTAAAGAGCAAAGAGATTCGTTACAGATGAATTTAAATAACTGTTTGTTCAAGTTTTCCTCAAGACTGCTTTGTGTTTTTTTATGAAATTGACCGTTCTTAAGTCTGTGATACAAATCCCGCAAGTTGACATCATATCAGCCTTAGAGTAGAACTTAGAGTTTTAATGAATCCTCCTTTTTAGGGTTCTATACCCAAAGATTAAGACTCTAATACCGAGGCTTCGCTGTTCGTCTGCCCGTCCGTCTGTCACCAGGCTTTATCTCATAGTTAAAAATTTCGTTAGACAGTTAAAATTTATAGAAATGATGTATTTCTATTATCATTATAATAAAAATACTAAGAAATAGAATAATATCAATATTTAAGTGAGTTTCCATGCAACAAAAGTGATTTTTTTGCTTGATGTTGATAACGGTAACTGGTAAACGCTTGAAGTGTATGTACGGGACCCTTCCTGCGTGAGTCCGACTCGCACTTGATCGACTTTTTGCGGCTCATTCCTAACTATAACATCCAAACATGTTTCTTTTTTCATTACGTCTTCTACAAAAAAGTAGTGTTTATATTATTTTGATTAATCGTATCATAGAAATAACAGTTTTCTGATGTAACATTCTTTTAAACGTCTTATTCACCTGTTTAATTCGGGTACATGAAAGCGTATGTATACCAAAACCCACCCTTATCTAAATATTATTTAATGTCAGTTTCGTATAATCTACTTTCTAGCAAACCAAATAGACATTGAACACAGAAGCTACATTTGAACTACATCCAATTAGTTGACTTAATTCGCTTCTAATATACCCAAGTTACTACTGAAGCAAGTAACTGAAATTCGATTGATTGAATATTGATTCGGTTTAAGCGTGTTCAGTCAACTATAACCTTTACTTATTTAGTTCACAATGTCACATATATATATTTCTGAAGGTGTAATTATCCATAAATGGTTACATATTTGATGCTAAGTGATATGAGTGCTATGCTTCTAGACAAGTAGACTGGATCGACTGGAGTGATACCACGGCTTTACGCGATGTTAAACAATTTTTTCGTTACTTTTCACCAAGTTAGTAAACTTGTTTCACTAAAGGACGGTAACGCACTTGTGAGTCGTCAATGAAAGATGTTGATAGCGGTAGTCACTTACAGCCAGGTGAACGGTCTGTTGGTACGCCAATTACCAGCGTGACCATCAGCCTATCGCAATCCACTGCTATGTAACTCGCTAGTTCTTCTTCCCACTGATGAAAAAGAAGTCACAAGTCTGATTCTTGGATTGAGGGTTGATGCTGCGGTGGGCTGGGATGGTATTTCATCGAGACTCTTGAAGTGTTGTTTACCTACCCTTGTGCCGGTAATAGTTCATATTTGCAATATTTCACTTTCAACTGGTTGTTTCCCTAAAACTTTTAAAAAGGCAATTGTTCATCCTATATTCAAGAGTGGGGACAGGCACAGCGTCAATAACTACAGGCCTATCTCAGTTCTGCCTGCAATTTCAAAGATACTTGAAAAAATTCTTAATAATAGATTAATTAGGTTCCTTGAAAATCATAAAATTCTAAGTAATAATCAGTATGGTTTTAGAGGTGGTAGATCAACTGAGGATGCTGTTTCTGCTTTAGTTGATCATGTTGTAGCAAAATTAGATAGCAAGCTGAAATG
>PKRV01000348.1:784444-849061 GCA_003709505.1 Hyphantria cunea
GCGCGGAGGGAATTGAGTCCCGCCTGCCACCACTGCGACTGCAGTGAGGACTCGGCCCAGCACACGCTGGCGGTGTGCCCCGCTTGGGAACCGCGGCGTCGGGCCCTCACTGCAGTTATCGGAGGAGATCTCTCGCTGCCAGCCGTCGTACGCTCCATGGCCGGCGGCGAGAGCAGTTTTACCGCGGTCGCGACGTTCAGCGAGGAAGTCATCTCGCAGAAGGAGGCGGCGGAGAAGGCCCGGGAGGACGATCTCCACTCGGACCCGATCCGCCGCCGGCGAACCGGGTGGCGGAGGTGCGCCTACCGGCGCCTCATGCCGCCCTGAGTGTGGCCGCGGATGGGCGGGACGGGTTTTCCCCCCCATCCGCTACATAGGCCACCCGCGAGGGGGGCGACGTAACGCGTGTGCCGTACGTCGCCTCAATTGAGAGTTACCATCAGACGACGGAGCCCACTTCAGTTCAGGCGACGCTGGGAGGGGTCCGGATGGCGTAAGAAAGCGGTTTCCGGATCTCTCCTGTCTCAGGCGTAGAGTGGCACACCGTGGTGGTTTAGTGGGTAGTCTGGCTGGTGTCAGTCAGGAGTCCCACACAAAGCGAACCCCCTGTCCCCGCGGGGGGGGGGAGCGAAGTGCGTAAAGGCATTCAACCAAGTCAAAAAAAAAAAAAGTAGTTTCAGTGGTCGCCACACCACTTCCTACTGCGCCAAGGGTTGTGGGCTCAAATCCTACATGGGACAACACTTTGTGTGATCCATAAATTGTTGTTCTAAGTCAGGGTGTACTTTGTGTCCGTTTCATGTATGTTTGTAAAGATCCCCGTGACACATGAATGTATATTCCTATATCGGGAGTTGTCTTTTAAATGAAATGAATGAGATAACTCCAATAAATTTTTACTACACGGTTGGCCTAGTGGTTTAAGTGGTCGCCATACCGCTTCCTACTGCCCCAAGAGTAGTGGGTTCAAATCCTACATGGGACAACACTTTGTGTGATCCATAAATTGTTATTCTAAATCTGAGTGTATATTGTGTCTGTTTCATGTATGTTTGTAAAGATCCCCGTGACACAGGAATGTATATTCCTAATGCGGGCTCCATCCCCCACCCCATTTCAAATCCCAAGACCGGCAACGCACTTATGATGCCTCTGGTGTTGCGGGTGACAATGGGCGGCAGTAATCGCTTACCATCAGGCGATGCGTCTAGTCGCTTGCGCAATTTCCTATGAAAAAATCAAGGTAACTCATCCAATATAGAAAATAACCTTTTGTGGTATTCTCCATGACCATCCGAAAAGATTTCATATAAAATATAATCAAAATTACATAAATATCAGGCTATTATCCTTTTGGCAAAGTTTTAATACGCCCAGATGTGGTTCAACGAGTTTATTGTTTATTGTTGGTAGAACTTCCATTTCCGAGTGATTAGCCGGAACAGGTCGTGACATAACAGTCTCTAAGTTGTGGTTTCATTGGTCGCCTTTGTTTATCGCGGTGTTGTTTTGAATGTCAAATCAGGTGCGTTGAAGTGAAAAGTTTCCGCTGTTCACAGATTTGCTTTAGATCGAAACTTAAATATTGAAGACAGAAAGTGTTCGAAAGGGATTCCTAGATCGGACCAAATTTTTTGTATGATCTACAAATATTTGTTTCGGAGTTTGGGTGATTTATATGTGGAATATGTATATTTTTACAAAAAAAAACATATTATGTATATATATATATATATATATGTATAATATATGTTTTTTAATATATGAGTTGACTAGTACCTATAATACAAGATCAGCTTAGCTTGAGATTACACCAACCACCCACTACTACTAAACTGACTACTACCAAAACCTGTTTTAAAAATTTGTGTTTTTCTTTCGATATTAGGGAAACTTGAAAAAAAGTTTGTACTATTGACTTTCTTCGTCATTGCAAGAAAGGCATATCGGTATGTGGTAATCACTTACCATTGTATGATGCGTCTGCTCCTATGCTCCCTATTCCAAAAAATGAAAAATGAAAACCACAATTCAAGTTTATTTAGGTAATAAGTTTGTAAAATTCTTTGCTCATACTCTTTACATAACATATCAATATGGTCGAAAACCTTTGATTTTAGGAATTGACGAATTTTAGCACACTATTTCTTGAATGAACAGATTATTTATCTATGGATCGTTAGACAGAATAATTACTAAACCCAATCTTGATCTGAAGATTTATCATCCGATTTTTAATCTATTCTCGTGAAACCCCTTAAGTAATAAAGTTATGATAAGATACACTCGGTTCTCAAAGATTAAATTTTATTACGAGTCGAGTTCAATTAAAGACCCCGCTCCCCGGGGTCTCGTGGGGGTGTTACAATTATAACGTGTCTACCTTGATGATGAATGGGGAATGCTAATCAGCTTTTAATTTTATTAATTAATTGATGATGCTTTTGGTTTGGGGTGGGATTTGTATCACAATATGATCAAAACAGATAACGCACACAAATGTTAAAATATGAAACCGAGAATGTATGTAAATCTACTCTCTGCTGGCTCTTTGTTTAGGTATAACCTTTGCAAAATATATTCGTTTCCTAAATTTTCATTTATGATTCTGCCAAAGTGACTCTACTCTGCCTCATGGCAAGCATGAATTGAATCCCAGAGAGGTGGTCACCATACTTAAAGTGAATACAGACAACGTGGAATGGTAACCCACACAATGGCGGCCTATTCAGACACTACTATATTATTAGGTCACCATTCTCGCAATCACTAATGAAACACGTCAGCATGAATGATACAAATTTACCTTGGTCTTTTGTGAGAGAGTATTAGTGCTCTGTTTGAGCCGTACCAACCACGCAGTTATCAATGTGGCTATTAAGTTTAACACCTATAATTGTATTTAACACATGATAATAATTCCTAATAAAGTATAGAATAAATATTCAGCATCAAATATACTAAATACATATATACCTACTTATTTATAATATACACTATTTACATCTAACCCACGCCCTTTGGTGTAGCAGTTAAGATCATTAAAAACGAGACCAACCCACTCGTCAATATAGTAAATTGTATCGTCAAAAAACTTAAACCTAAATTATTTTAGCATAAATATTAGATCCTTTTAAAAATAATAAAACTGCTATTATGTGCAATATCTTTTTAATATGGCAAATGCATCATCTCCATGTTTTAAAGCATTCCCATAAACTTTGGCAAATGTTGGAGCCAATTAGGTTAAAAAGTAACAAAAACCTTATACCAATAAGGTTTCTGTTACCTTAGTGCACATTTCGATTCCAGCAATACTTCAATCTGGAAGTGATCTCATGATAGGGAGAGAAGTGTGTGACAAACTTTTTTTAATTGATTTTTTTATGTATACCACATAATAAAAAACAAAGTCGTGTTAGTTATACTATTTCTAATTCAAGAATGGCTGAACTGATTTGGCTTATAATTGGTGGGTAGGTAGCTCAGAACCAGGAGTCTGACATAGGATTAGAGCTTTTTTTATTAAACTTTGCGCCGAGGCGATATCAGCGTCTGTTGTTGTGCCGCGGGGTCATCTAGTTCAAAATAAATACTAAACATCCACCAACACAAACATTGGTTCCAACCCATCGAGACCCATTAATGGATATTTGTCCCCTGCAATGGCATCGCGTACTTTTTGTTTAGGGCAGGGGGACATTTTTGTTCGTATTGCCGTTTTTGGCGCTAATAGAATTCAACTCTACCCGTCTGTCTATCAGTTCCCATATTGTTTACTTTGTAAACTATTTTGATGGGGTCCCTATATTGAATGAGTAATTGGTCTGTGTGTACACTATGCACAGATTGACCTGTTTTAATGAAGTTGTTGTGTTAACTTTTTAATCCAGTCTAGTGCGCACTGTTGTAACTAGAAAAGATTGTATCATGGGTATTAGACAACATATATAAATACATACATATTTTTTTGTAAATACATTCATATTATAGATAGAAAATACGCAAACTCTGAAAGAATTATTTGCATATCACACAAACACTTGGTCCGACTCGGGGATCAACAGTCGCATACGCCAACCGCTAGAGCAACGAGGCAGTATGCTCAAATTACTTGACTTTAACATTACGCTTCTCGAACACATTTGGCTAGAGATAACTTAGAATAATATAAGACTCTCAAGGAAATGAAACACCAACATAAAACTGTACGTGCATTTTTATATCTCTATTGAAACCAGGCTTGTGCTTGGGAGAGAATATTCTCTTCGAAAACGAGACAATGCACCTGCGTCAATGTAGTATGTATTTAAATAAAGAATAGTGGAACTAAAACCTAAATAAAAAAGTTAACGTGTTAATAAGTTGAATAACTTTACTGAGATTTAATTATTCTGTTTATATTTATTTCTATTAATATGACTTCAAACATAAAATAATATGGCAACCTATGCATGGCAGCCGATGGCATGCGATACACTGATATTGATAAACAACCTATAACGTCCCACTGCAGGGCTCGGGTTTTTGGTTGAATCGAACCCGAGACCTCAAACACTACTGTCTATACTACTGTCGTATAGGCTACCACTGAGATAGATATCAAATGACAAAAATTGCTAATACTTTTATCAACAAATAAGAACGTGTAGAAAATTTACCAAATATCATTGAAACGAGTAAAATATAATTTATGTAACAAACTTGGTCACGAGCTCTCCCACACGCAAAGCAAAAAAGCGCCCTTTATCTTAACCAATTAGCTCCCTCTCATATCAAGAGCCCCTTAATTGTCAAAGTATGTAAATATGATCGCATTTGTGCAGTTAGTTTTAATTGTATACTTTTAATGTATTCAGTGACCATTTCAGCAGCAGTTCATAGAAGATTATTTGGCTCTGAATTATGTTTTTTGCTACGTACACGTACGACGTATATATATATATATATATATATATATATATATATATATATATATATATATATATATATACATATATATATATAAAACAATGCCTATGTTCAGAAGAAATGTATTACATTACCAATGTTTTGTAGACTACCATTTTAGGTTGGTGCAAAAGTGGGCCTTTTCTTGGTTTAAGCACATTGGATGAGGTCATCATGGTCTCATAGCTGCGGTCAGGCCACTACATATAATGGGCGGGTGGACAGGCAGGCCACTACATATAATGGTTGGGTAGACAGGCAGGCAGAAGCCTAGACTTTACGCAGGATAGTCTCTAAAGACGCAGCGTGGTTTCTGTATGGAACTGAAATAATATGGTCCGAATCCTCTTCAGAGCGCGCCTGAGACGTGCCGCCGGTGTGGTTTTTAGTGGAATCACCATATACCTGGCTTCTCAGTCCCCAAGGAGCCGGCGATGCGAAGGGATTACCACTTCGAATAAAAAAGGCGCTTTGGATGAAAAAATTTGAAACTTGTTTTTAGTCTAATGACAATTCTTTGAATAAATAAGTTCCAAATTAACCAAATGTACCTTTTAATTAAATCATATTCATTTAATCAACAAGATAAAATTTAATGCTCCATTAAATTCATAAATCTCTTGTTTCGAAATTCTGTTTTCCAAAAAAATAACTGCACAGAACTTCCAATATGGTTCTCATAAACAAACTTTTATTTTCCAGCGATAAAAAATAACGAGCTCAAATTAGCGGAAAGTAAGTGAACAGAGGCGCCATCTAGTGTCCATTTGGTATGAAAATTTCATTAGCTTTGTGCTCTGTATGGAAAGATATATCCACGTAATCTTGTTAACGACACCCCGTTCGATGCCGACGCCATTGTCATGGAATATTCTACTGAGAATAAAGGCTTTAAAATGATTTAAAAGCTTTGTCATTGTAAAATTTTTAGACTGTAAATGTTCTTTTCCTGATGGAAATTGATCGAGGTATTGATATTTTGTATAAAAAATAGTACAAACTAAAACCCAACTACGGCAAAAAATTACGCTGAAAAAGTATAAAACAGGATTTTCAGGGCACTGGATTGAACAACGTTTTACTGAAGCAGCAAGCAAATCGAAACATAGACTCTATCAAGATGCCTCCGTTGCAAGTTGACAATAATGTCATGCGATACGATACTACACAATTATCAGTGTAAAAAGATACAGATTATTGAGTTTTAAAATCCGTAGTCACACGCTTTTAAAGTGCTATGTTAAGTTTCTATGTAACGTTGGTTTACTTTTTTGTTCAAAATGTTTTGGTGCCTCCATAATTTTAATCTATTTGCAAAGAATTGAACCAAATTATAATACTAGAGTATAATACAATAATAAGAAAACGCAATAACAATATTCACATACAATTTAAAAAAAAATTCTCCGCATCATCGCCTACCGTACCGTTCCTGAAAGATTGGCAAAATTGCTACGTTGAATGGCAATGCCAATTCTTTGTGCTAGAAAAAGCGCCAGCCATCCCGTGCAGCGTCAATCAGTTAAATTATTGAAACAAGCCGATTACGTATATATCTTTATGTTTTTTTATAATTTTGATGTGCCCATTGTCTCTCTTACGAATAAGACGAATCTATTGACACCACTCACATAAAAATACAACAAGCTGTAAAAGCTCCAGGGCGTGACAAGTCAATATACACACAAACATACATACATACACTCGAAAAACACAACCCTCCTCTATATTTCTGTATATCCTCTTTATTTAAAATAACCAAAAACTGTAATAAATTGTCGGTCTCAGAAATTAAGAGGACCTGAAAATATTTCTTAATCTTTCTAATTCTGCAAGCGAACGCTTACCATGAGAGCTATTATGTAATTTGTTATGATCCAAGGCACTTATAAACAACTCCTCTATGTTTTTTTACTTTATTGAGAGCGACATAAGCCTATCCTTAGGCAAACAACGACTTTCCTGAATTGATAACTGCTTTGGCATGAGCACAAGCATACCATAGAAATATCAATATTATCGAATAAATACGTTCACAGTCACGAGCAAATGCTATTCTTACATATATTTATGAAATGTACACGGAACGCCTTTTCCAATGATACCAAATGCGGCCATACCAAATAAATATTTATCTTAAATTAGTTTTAAACACAGTAACTTATGACCACTAGAGGGCGCCATGTTAGATTCAGTGACACGTCAAATGGTCTATAATCAGCAGACGATCAAAACGCTTCTAACGATATCTCATATGTCCAGTCAAGTTAATGAAAAGATTGATTAATGGCGTCTATCAAGAGATGGGTGGTGACATCAGTTGTCTTACTTTGTCAGTTCCGATTCCAATATAAATAATTAATATTATACTATACTAGCTGACGTGGCAAACGTTGTTTTACCATTAAAATAAAAAAAAAAACAATTTAGGTATGGGTCACTCTTATCATATAGGGGTTTAAAAATAGATGTTGGGCGATTCTTAGGCCTATGCACACAAAATTTCATAAAAATCAGTCCAGTCGTTTTGGAGGAGTTTGGTAACCATTACTGTGATAAGAGAATTTTATTTTTAAGATATTATAATCATAATACTGTTGCATTACAAAAATTTATAAATGACAAAATTCCTAAGCCTACCTCAAAAGATTTCTACACCACCCTAAGGTTGACTGGTAGAGAATACCCTGGGCATTAAGTCCGCCTATGTACTAAAGTGCATAAAGTTATAACTAAATAAATAAAAATAATAAATAAAGGAATGTACTTATTAAACGTACATATATAACTTATTTTATCATTCATCGTTGGGTTCTTTGCTGTCACACACGTACTTGTTTTCTCGTCGAAGTTTTTATATGTGTTTGTGTCTGGAGCTGAGTTTGTTGGATACTTTTGTGCCACAGTCAACGTTGGGATTGTCTATCATCGAACAAGCCTATTGGTGAGCCATTTCATATTGAAAAACAAAAATATTGAGCCAAATAAACTTCCAATTGAGAGAGGCACACCGTCATTTTGCGATTATTTTGCATTAATTAATAACAACGCGTAAGCGACGCGCTCTGCACGGCGCTTACGACTTTCTTTCCGTGAAGTCACACATACGCTAACAACGAGTGAATAACATTGTGAAGCTGCTCAACNTAAATCATTATTATTATTATTATTATTATTATTTAATATTTATTATTATAATATGTTTATCTATACAAATATTTGCATTAAACAGAAATCTAAACTACAGCCTCGCACCTCTATTTACTTAGAAACCATATGAATTCACTTGAATTATTTGTAACGAACTGAGTTTTATAATTTCCTTAAATAATATATATTTCTATCTATTCTATCTTCAAAATTATTCTGAATCTCTATATTATTCCAACCCATCCACAGAATGTGATTCTTTTAAAGTGGGTTTAAATTTAAATTCTCGGCTATTTAAGCGAACATAACTGGCATATAAATTTAACATCCCGCATGCTAAACTGAAGGGGCTATCGCCCGTCCTGAGTTCAGGAATTTACACGCAGTTGAATTAGTCGCAACCCCAAGCAATTTGCATTGGAACCCCAAATTACGTGAGTGGCTGTCACATATGACGTCACACGACCTACGGTAGCAGTCTATGATGTCCGATCTTGTGGTAATTATATTAGAGTTTACGTTGTACCTGTAATACGGCAGTATAGATGAGCTGTTATTGTGTGGTCCTTGACACATTATTGGGAAGATAAAAAATTAAATATGTTTCTAATATGAAAGTAAATAAAATCTAGTAATGTTTTGAAGATACTTTGTTCCTTGTTAAACTTTCATCGATGTCTCAATTCCTAATTTTTAATATTATCCCCGTAACAGTGTTCCACAATGATTTTTAATATTATTAAACATAGATATCTTCCTAGCTTTCACCCCAAGATTTGGGGTTGGCTACTAGTTCAACCAGTTTTACCTGAATATCAGTTTACTCAGAACGAGTGGCATAGGACCTCCTCATCATTGAACGTAGATATAATTATAATAATTTAATATTCGTGAGAAATTAGCAAGGTTCGTTAAGATTTTCTTAAAATTATTGTATATTTTTAGTCGTAAACAAAAAAGCTTAGAGCGAATTATAAATGCAAATAACACAAAATTTTTGAAGTCAAAATAAAAAAAATATAGTAGAACTTTTTTTTTTTAAATATTATTTTAATGGGATCCAATACTGTTACTTTAGCACGAATATTCGAAGTACGTAGAAAGGGCGCACGTCGGTAGAGTAAATTTAAGCGCGGATAAATTAGCCGGAGCCCTGCGCGATTTGCATCTGATGGTGGACGGCCAGTCACGTCGGTGAACTGATATTTAGTCATCGATGATTTAATTTATACTCTCGATTGTAGGCACTTGATAGAACTTGTTGTAATACATTCTGGAATTCACTTGCAGTTATCCCACTATTTAAGTTATTTTTACACCTAACCGATTTCGCCTTATGGCATTAATATAAATATCTTGTTCACACAGTTGACTGATAAAAAGTAACATTATAATTTCCGAAAACTACATTATCACTGTAATAATAATTTACCTAATGAGATTGTAGTACTCGAAATTTAAGCCCCATTCTAAAACCAAACACATTTACTACAAACACGAATTTTAAAGGCTTACAAAATCAAATGAAAACGTTCAAAACGTTTCAAAGTTCTCTCTTTCATTACGTACACGCGGGGGCGAAAGTTTACGAGGAACAAATTAGTCTCGGTGTGCGATTTGCATTTGCATTTAGACTTAATGGCCGACACGTGTGACGTCACAAAAACATGACAAGCTGGCTACCACTAAACGGTCGATTGAAAATTGTTATCTTAATATAATATGTTAAAACTATGACATACACATGGCCGACTGATATCGAACTAAACATATCCTGTACTGTATAAACTGTACCTTACGATTGATCGACCTAAATACGTAAGTACTAATATAAAAAAAACACATACACAGACACAGAAAAAAATGTTAGTGCTCATCAAACAACGCTTATCTTGGTGGACACATCAAAGTTTGTATGAATACTATATACAGATTGTTATTTTATGATTAGAATAAATTCTTATCCATATTAATTCACTTTTATATATAGATATAATCCTGAGACCAGCTTTAATCAGTCCTTTTCACATACGATTAACTTTTTAAAACATAAACTAATGATTTAAAAAATATAATCCACTAGTGCCTCCACCCAAGCGAAACCGCATACAATGCACGTGTCAAAAACATAAATAAAATTAAGGGTCTTCATCCACCCTACCGATAAAGAATCACCACTCGCCAGTCACCACTAACAATAGTACATTCAATTTGTGCCGAATTTACGGCAGCGGCGTTGCGTCACGCCAGAAGGGTAAAGGGTACCACAGACAGCATAAATTAGCTAGGGTCATGTATTATTTTGCGATCATTTCATTATGAAAGTGATAGGTACAATTATTTTATTATTAAAAATATTTATTTATGAGTTTTTGCACGAATAATTTTACTAAGATATGGTACAGCCTAGTGCCAATACCCAAACTTATTTAGTTCTAAGAACCTATACATTCGTATTATATCGTGAGTAACTGACATCCTGGTACAGAAGCAGCAAAATTGGCTATTACAGTATTAATTTTACTCAGTGAGAATTGAATGCACGACTATTGGCTTACAAGTTAAGATCACCACTAGTAATAGACAAGTATTGAAGTCTGAAGACAGAAAAAGCTGTAAATATATCATGAAAGGTACTAGTTACTTATATTAAGTTGCTAGTCAATTCCTAAATGGCAACTTTGGAGTTGAAATTCACATATAGTCTGTTATCAGTGTTGGTTAATAATTCCACAGGAATTTGACTTCTTTAGCTATTCTGAATACATGAAAATGTTGTCTTTAAATGATTTTCCTTTCAATACCAATTGTGTACCTTCAAATAATATCTACCTAATTAATAATCAATAATCAATATGTTGGATGTAAAATCACTTTCCAAATACAAGTCTATCATAAAGAGTTACAACTTTCCAATATCCTAAGGCTATAAAACAATATTTAAATATTTACACGCGATAAGACCTAACATCATTACTCCGAAGTCCCAACTCAAATACAATTCACACGAGTGACATCAAACTTTTCTTGTTTTACTAAAGTATACATAAAACAAACTTCCTTTAATCTCCTCACTGAAGCCTCGGTTCAGGTAAATCGTGGATAAGTTTCAATTAAGTTTGTATTTTACTTTCATAATCTTTGCCATTTTAAATCCACGCGGTCCTCATATTTGTAAGCGAGGGTCGAAAAATCGTAAATTATCAGTCTGTGCATGCTAAACCGATATTTATGTTGATTTATAATGTTTAACCCTATTTTGAGCTGTGATAACAGTGGGGACCTACCTCTATATTTCTTGAAAGGTTGTAAATGTAAATAAAGTAAATATGATAAAATTCTTCGTTTAATGAATATTTTATGCGGTTTTAATAATTGTATTTTATCCCAATTTATATAATAGTAATGAAAGTGACTCTACATAGATATGCACGTATCTTTTACACTTTCAAAATTAAACCGTGAAATGATTTTGAAAAAATTCCTGCGGAAATACACAGGTTATTTTTTATGTTTATAGTGATGATAATAACGGACTTCCAAATTTTACCCTTCAATTAATCTCTTATCTGAGCCTCTTAAGGGTCTGCTTTGAGAGAACGATCACAAAAGGAGGCTCCTATGACCAGGTGAGAATATCATGCCTGGCAAGCCCCAGATTTTTCAAAACACAACCCCTAATAAGGTGAAAAAGGGTTCAATATTTTTTTTTCGGACATTTTAACACACACAGCGCCATCTAGTCCCGAACTAAGCAGAACTTGTACTATGGGTATAGACAACTGATATTAATACTTAAAACTTTTTTTTTGTAAATCAAAAAAATACAAAGAAAACACCCAAACTCCGGAACAAATATTTGCAAATCATACAAACATTTGGTACGACTCAGGAGTCGAACACGAGACCTCTAGCACAGCAGTCGCATACACTGCCCCTGCGCCACCGAGGCAGTCAATGTTAATATGAAGCACCATAATGTAGGTTTTTCGCTTTGAAACTTCCAAAATTTATGCTTTAACTAAATAAGCAAATACCCAACTGAAAAGGTTTCAACTAAGTCGGTTCAGCCATTCTCCTGTGATGCGCTTTCAGGCTAAAACAAATATATAAACAATAACCTTCTGCAGTACCTACACCTAATTGATTAGTGCGTGAACGTGCCATACTTACTTCCAAAAACGATTAAGAAATGATATGCACTTCTACACACACCGTGGCAACGTATGTAATGTAATGTAAATTTCTGACCGGGGTTTGCGGCGGGACGGTGTGTCGAAATCGAACCGACTAAAACCACACGGTGTGCCACTCTGCGCGTGAGACAGGAGAGATCCGGGAACCGCTTTCTTATGCCATCCGGACCCCTCCTGGTGCCTGCCCGCACTGAAGCGGGCTCCGTCGTCCGATGGTAAACTCTCAATTTAGGCGACGTACGACACACGCGTAACGTCGCCCCCTCGCGGCTGGCCTGTGAAGCGGATGGAGGGGAAAACCCGTCCCGCCCATCCGCGGCCACACTCAGGGCGGCATGAAGCGCTGGTAGGCGCGCCTCCGCCGCCCGGTTCGCCGGCGGCGGATCGGGTCCGAGTGGATGTCGTCGTCCCGGGCCTTCTTCGCCGCCTCCTTCTGCGAGATGACTTCCTCACAGAAGGTCGCGACTGCGGTAAATTTGCTCTCGCCGCTGGCCATGGAGCGAACGACAGCCGGCAGCGAGAGATCTCCTCCGATGACTGCAGTGAGGGTACGACGCTGCGGCGCCTAAGCGGGGCACACCACCGAAACCACCAGGTACCTACCATAGGCTTCTTTCATGCGTGGACACCCCCGTGATGTTATGGCAAAATTTTAAACCACCTAAATTATGAGATAGAACCAAACTAAGAGTCCAAGCTTTATATAGAACTATAGTGGAACCCACAATCTTAAATGGGTATGTGGAAAGAGAAATTATATATATACCAAGAATTCCTTTAATCCCCAACGATCTGCCGTTTTAATTTAAACGGTTGCAGTATACCCTCAAAGTCTGCTTAGTAATGACACCAAACAAGTCTCAAGAATAAGCACAAAAATCTACTGGGATAGGTTCAAGGACTGCTGATTTTCTCTTCTCTGCTATCTGGCCAATTCCACATAACTTGCTTATGAGTAAGCCCAATTGTTCAGTGATTTTGACACCTGGATTAGAAGTTTTGTAGAGGTTTCTTCTATTTTCTGTGTTTGACATTCATTCATTCACTCAAAATCAAATCTAATGCGAGCAAGCCACGTGAAAAAGCTAGTTAGGCTATGAAGGTATTTCACATGATACATGCTAAATATGGAGTTTGCTATTCACAGAGAGTGAAGTTAAGGGAGCTAATTGGACTAGCAGAAAAGTTGTGGAAAAATCAATTAAAAACTTTAACGCCTGTGAAATTGATGTGGGGTTAAGCACTATTGTACGATGAATTTTGTATATCAGTTCAAATAAAAGGCCGGATGAAAGCTGACATCCAGAATTTCCATTAATCCAATCAATTTAGTGAGAAATATTTCAAATTTTGGCCTGATTTTCTAACAGAAAGTCGTCAGAGACACTTGGAGGTTGTGGGTTCAATTGGCATCCGCCATAAGCAGTAGTAGTGAATATTTGACTTTTAAGAATAGTGGCCATGAGTTTCTTTAGCAGTACTTTTCTCATAAGAATCTTCGCACTTTGGAAACTGGAAGTTATGGATCCACACAAGCGGACGGCAGATTTTGGTGTTTTCACCTATTTCACCTTAACAACGCAGTTAAGTGCCTCCAGTGCTGTGGTTTTTGGTGTCGATATATGATTTTTAACTGTAGATTCAATTTAACGTTCATAAATTTTATTTAGTGTCTTGATTGAATAAATGATTTTGAATTTGAATTTACAGTTATCTGATGACAATATTCATATATTGTATACCTGGATTTCAAAAAAGTTGAATATTTACCAGCAAACTTGTGACCATAGTAAATTTAAAATCAGAAAGAAGTGTGCCATGGTAATCGACAACCCATAATGTCCCACTGCTGGGCTCGAGTCTCCTTTCAGAAGATTCAGGAGAGGGTTAAGGACATACGTCCCCACCATGCCACCAGTGGTCACCCATCCAGACACTGACCGTGTTTACCTTCGGTGATTATTTCTAATCACCGACTGCAACTGGGCTATATGCACTTTTGGGCATTGATATTGATAAGGAAAAATTGAAATAAACTCAAGTTACGTATCTAGCAATATGAGCGTCTTTTTCTTTTTCGTGCGGAATTCCCCTCGAATACCACCGAATGGAGGCATGTCGGACTCGAACCGACTAAAACTGCACGCCGCCTCGGGTACCAAGAGATGGGGAGCTAGGTGCACCCTCGAAAGGGTATCTCTGAAACCTCGATGTTCCAGAGGCCACCTACGGTTCGTAGATGACCCACTCCTCAGCAGGAAACCCGATGTTCCCATGCTGAAAATAAAAATGGCCATGACAGATGGCCTCACCTGCCACCCTAGGCTTGCGCTTAAGGAGGACGGAGATCGTTATGCGACCTCCGGCGCTTGAGTCACCTGCAGTACCGAGACCGATCTCGGGCCTGGTGGACCGGAAGCCTAGGCAATGAATTGATATAGCTGGGATCGATTTTTAGAAAATTTATAAAAGGAAATGCTGACCATCCAGGTAATTAGATAAAAGCTTTTATTAAAGGTATTATACAAAATAAATACTAACTAGTTCAATTCATTTGCGTCCACGATTACGTAAATCGGGGCTTAATTATATCACACTTACCAATAATCATTAAATGGGCAGTTGTGGTATAATAATTATTATAAAACTATTATTGCACGCCCGTAGTGTGAAATCACATTGTTTAAGTGTGTGGTGTGTTGTTGTGGTGAAATGCGTTCTGTATCGTCAATTCAAATCAAATTAGTTTTGATGGTGTTTATGTAACATTTCTTGTATAGAAATATGTTTATTTAGTTTATCGATTGGAGATTGATGGTTGTACTGCATGTACATAATTAGAGGTTGTTCCGACGTCTTAAATTAAATTGTAAAGTTTTATTTCTATCTTTGCATTATACATATTGCGTTGAGTGTTCTAAGTTTAAACGATAATTGAAACAACTCTCTGTGTGATCTACAAATCATTTCGATTTCAATTTACCCTAATACACAGTTATAGAAAAGAGCTATTACACTTAACTCGTCTCGGAACGGACAAGCTTTTGAATATTTTTAAGAACTCATTGTGTATTTTCCGGTGAGCATGTTGGTACAACACATTACCAAAAATGACAAAAAAAATATATGCAAATATGCAGAATTATCCATCACTCCTGGACAGGCTTTCCACTAAGCTGATAAGAGACTTATTAC
The DNA here is from genome assembly GCA_003709505.1 of Hyphantria cunea. NCBI lineage: Eukaryota > Metazoa > Arthropoda > Insecta > Lepidoptera > Erebidae > Hyphantria > Hyphantria cunea. The sequence continues at coordinate 799,936 of PKRV01000348.1, forward strand.
CAGCTAATTTATATAACAAAAAAAAATTTCAGGAACTCAAAGTCCATAGTAAAATGATGCTCTCTAAGTCAAAGTAAATAGGTATTGCAATACAATAATTAGCATCCACTATCCATACGTTACGAGGGAAGCCCACTATTAATTAGAGCGACTAATATGCTGTACTGATAACGAAAATGTATGTCCGTTGAATGTCTAACCAGCCATAACTTCTCTTTAGTTGTAATGAACAGCTCTTAACTGTTGTGCTTGTAAAGTTAGTGCAGGCAAATTAGCATATTCATGCACTACATATTGAGGTAGTCGAACATGTTTTGTTTACAAGTGACGTGTTCAATGTATTGTTACGTATTAAGGTTCGATGAATTTGAGAAATAAATATTCTGACTTTTTTTATACATTTTATTTTATTTTTTATATTTTATGCAGGCAATGTCATTTCCTTGTGAGAGAGCCCTGGTACCTATACCACAAATTAAATCTTAACATGGGTGCCAGAGTTCAGCTACACTTGTGCTCCGGTAATTTGTAGTTTTATTTTTGTATGTACAATTTTGAGATTTTGTTGTCTGGTTTTAAATAAATTATCTTATCTTCATCATCATCATCATAATCAGCCCATCGCAGTCCACTGCTGGACATAGGCCTCTCCAATTTCACGCCACTTAGTTCGATTTATGGCTTCTTGGCTATTTTATCTTATCTTATCTTATTAACCGAATCTAAAAATTATTCCTTCCGGATTCCTGTATTTAGCTCATATATAAATAATTCGAATATTTTACACACAACGCGATCTAGCTTCAAATAAGCAGATCTTGCTGAGTGATAGCTAGAGTAACTGATGGAATATATTTTTTTTTGGTAATACCTACCTATTATACATAGAAAGCAACCAAATTCCGAAACAAATAATTGCAGACCATACAGACGTATGGTCCGACCCGGAGATCGAATCCGAGTAGCAGTCGCCCTGGGCCAGACCTAACTCTAACTAGGTAGCTTGAAAACTTCCAAGCCTCATTATTCAGTATTATACATCACTTTATTTTATTATATGCATATTATTCAAACCCAACGTATAAATTTCTTAAATACTACCCCTCACTTTTGAAACAAACAACTTCATTATTAAATACTTGCAAACCTTTTCAAAATTACTTTTCTCTTTGCTGCCCTCTTCGAATAAATTTCTTTATCAGGGTGAATGATCTTCAAGTTTTATGGATGGAGATCTAGACAGAAGTTTGGCATACATAGGGTTTTATCGGAGCAACTAATGGCTTCCACAAAAGGCGCTAATGTGAAATAAATTGTCGACTGCCGACCCGCCATGGACACATCGATATACAGTTTCTGGATTTGACAGAAATTAGAGTGTAATGGAATCTATGATATTTTACTTTATCTACTAAAAATATTTGACAACAGTACCTTCAAATTTGACTGGCAACAAAACATTTTGACTTAATCAATACATTGTTTAATACTGAAAATACTGGTTCAGTCATACAAGTCGTCTGGACTTCTATTGTATGACTGAACCTGTACTCCAAACACAATATAGGAAGATATTAAAAGGAATTATATTATTCAAAACTAGAATAATTTACTATCACCCAAAGAAGAGTTAAGCTTTCCATTTCTAGTTTTTTCAGATGACCTCCAAGAAATTTAATTATAGTATTGCTAAACACACTGATAATAACCCTAATTGTTAGCAGTCATTGTAGAAACTTCGATTCCTGCCCAGGACTAATAATTGTGTGGTAAGCAAAATGATTTGTTCTGCACCTTTTGTAATATATTTTTAATAATATTTATTTACTTAGAAACATATTGGTACGTTTATCAGCAGTCTGGTTTAGGCTCTGCCGAGATGTGGGAAGACAAAGTTATACTACGCACATGTGAAAAGTTCACCTTTAAACGACAGACAAAAGGCTTGTTTACATGCAACTGACAACGTTTTCTTATTATATTGTAGCCAATAATAGGTATTGAAATTATTTCAATTCAGGTTCCCTATAAGTTGTATTGATAACGATTTTGTCTCAGCACGCCGCGATACGCACTGAGTCATTTTTGTTAAATAGGGAAATAATTTTGAGTTGAATCTGCATTTAAAGGTTTTAAATGACACTGGAATATCATTACTATACGTATATTATGTAAAATGGAATGTCCAAGAAAATTACCCGCAAATAATTTTCTGCTGCTATAAATGTATCAAGCTTTTCATGGTTTTATTGTTTTTATTAAATTTTGCATCAAGGTTTCTTAATGAAGTCATAAAAGCAGTTTTCAAAACATCTTATTTAAAGCCTTTTAACCAACGTATTTACAAGATTCAGAATTGACAAAAATTTCCATTTCATTATTATCATATTGTTGGTTTAACGGTTGAAGTGTGCAACTGCCAATCAAGAAGTCTCGGGTTCAAAACCCGAGTCGGGCCGAAAAGTGTTATTGAGTTTTTCTGATTTTATAAATATTTAATAAAGCTCGGAGTTTGGAAGTTGGTGTCTGAACCCCCGCGCCTCGGAGAGCACGTAAAACTGTCCGTCCTGCACCTGATCTCACCTTGACCGTGTCGGTTAAACGTTCCATTGAATTATGAGAGAGAGAGGGAACAGAGAGTGCATCTGTATTTGCGCATACGCTTGTGCACTATATTATCTCCTGTGTAGTTGGCTGGTCTGCGTTGAGATTAGCCGCCGTGGCTGTAATCGTCTAGGAGAATGTCATTAATAATTTACGGGGAAAATAACATTTCAATCTTTATTTTTTTTACGGTTCCGTTCCTCAAAAGTAAAAAACGGAACGGAAATATCATAACAAAAACTCAGGTCTACTGTCATTCGCACATGTAAAATACTTGATTTTGCCCGCGGGTCCGCTCGGTTATCACGATAGAGTCTAGCCTATTTCCTTCCTCAAAAATCCAAGTATCTTAATTTCATATTTCGTTGCAATTCGCACAGCGGTTCAGCTGTAAAAGCGTAACAAACAGACAGACAGAGTTTCTTTCGAGTTTATATACTATTATGGATAATCAACTACTAATACTTCAAAATAAACACTCAATTAAAGCATGATAAAGAATGTCATACTTTAGTTTCAATTAAGAGTCGGTAGCCAGCCAATCAAATGGACCCTTAATCATGAGCCACCTCCATAATCTTTATATCTTCAGCACCAGATCCTGAGCAGTTCGCTTTTTACAACAGGAAACGGAAACGACTCGAGCTTTCAGGAAACGCTTGCGTGTTTTGTATTTAGGTTAGTGTTATACTGGGACGGTCGTGTCCGGTGTACGAAGAAAGTGCTCAGTGACACTCATTGGACTATTGAAAACGATATAATACTTATTTTTATTCATATTGTTATAAAATTTTCTTTTTCAAATTCTCGGTACACAGGAGTTGAAATTTGAACTGCCTCGCTGACTTAGTGGCATCATAGTGACGCTGATCCCAACACAAACGGGCCGATTCGACCAGGGTGGTACAACTTTCGAATAACGAAAAATATTACAACACGGGTAACACCGTGGGACTTAGCTAGTCTTATAATATAAATACAAATAGAGATGACATTTATTTTAAAAAGTTAGAAGAATAGTCATAGATTTCGTCTGTTTCTCACGACCATCTTGAATATTGGATTTTCTTTTAAAAATTATAATTGTACTGACGGAATAAACATATGGAATATCACCAGGGTGCTGGGTGATACATTATAGGTGATATAAAAACTATTTGAACTTTTTTCCGCCACATTCCATCTAGTCCCAATCCAAGTAGAGCTTGTATTGTGGGTAGGGTAGCAGTCGCATAGGCTTCCGGTATGTCTGTTCCATGGCTGTCCTCGTCGGTATATTAGGCCAAAACCACCTTTCTAACGAGAGGGCTAAGTCCGACGGTGGACGGTGGTGATGCGATGTGATGTTTTTGAAATGGTTTAGGGTTCAGTACCTCAAAAGGAAAAAAAATGGAACCGTAATAGGATCACTTTGTTTTCCGTCTGTCTGTCTGTCAAGATCATTTTCTTGGAAGACGTGGAAGAAGCTCATCAACCTGAAATTTACATCAAATATTCAGATCTACCATTAAAAATGAAATTTCTAAGCCAGCGTAATCAAAATATACAGCTTTTTATGTTGCAAATTTTCCAAAACTGTTAAGGGAATGAAAACCTATAGGATAAGTACTTTCCGTGAATTCAGAATCTTGAAATTTGGCACAAAGCAGCGTCTTATAGCACAGATGAAGGAAAAATTGCGAATAATATAATTTTTTAGTTACATCACATAAGTAGTTACATCACTTTCGAATAAGTAAATAAAATGACAGTTTCGTTGGTGAGTGCGAGACCGGAGGCCGAATCATGCAGAAGGATTATATTAGGCCGATAAGAGTCGCATTGGTTTCTGCAGGCACTTTAAAAAAATATATGCCACTACTGAATTTTTTGGGTGCATCACTGTCACTTAACTCGGTTAATGTTTGATTTATTTTAATATCAACTTTAACATAAATTATATTAGCACACAATACATCTGTGAGATAATCACATACACACACAGACACACAAGATATCATTTTTTGTTTATTTTTATAATAATTATATCCCCAATCCGTATCATCTTCTATAGCATATAAAAGAGATATACATCTATCTACGTCACAATAGCTTCAATTACATCAAACAATCTAATTTAATGTGCGTAGGTATTCAGAATCTCCCTTCTTCACAAATTATCTACACAGGGTGTATAGTGCACTACACGGGTTTGCACTTACAACCCTCGCGAACCGTGTCACCTGTAGGCCTTACACAAATGATCGATCGAATAGCAAAGTTTTGAGGTACCCTACAGTTGGTACAGTACCATCTAGTGTTCAGAACTTGTTGCTTAAGTCTAGTGTGGTTGATGGATGGTTTATAACGAGTAATAACGAATAGGACTTCGTGGGAATCGATGGAACTAATAGGTGTTACATAACTTTGAATAGAGTGAAGTTTCGCCAACAGCCTCAGTCAGTTCCCGCTCGTTAAGGTTGTATTATCGTAAAATGAAATCTTGTAAAAATTGATCAATACTTTCTGAATATTTTAATAGATTGATTGTACATTATACCTTTTAAAATGTATTGGTTTATTTTAATGATAAAACTGCCTGGTATTGAGTTGCTTGTCTCACACACGCTGTTTATTTTAATTTTTTATTCATTTCTGTTTCAACGTGATGATTATTGATGAACTGATACTAATGCATCTTTGTTTTTTTTCTAACTCAATTATAATAATTGTTAATCACTTTTTCCTTGCATTTTAAGAAGATTATCTGAATTTTAAAAGAGTTTTTTTCTTATAAAGTGTCAAGTAAGTGGGAGAGTAACGCTTCGGCATGCATGGGCTGGCTGGACCGGAGTGATAACATGGCCTCACAGAAAACCGATGTGAAACAGCCTGCTGCCTGCGCTGAGTTTCACCGAGTGAGGCCCATAATCCAACCCTTCCCCTCATCCCTCTCCCCATATCCTAAGGCCGGCAACGCACTTGTGACACCTCTGATGTTGCGGTGTCTGGGCGGCGGTAATCGCTTACTATCAGGCGATACTTATGCTCGTTTGCCCGCTATTCCATAAAAAAAGTCCCTTTAAAAAAAGATCAAAGTTATATGTTTGAAAAAAGATCAACATGCAAAAGCGGGCTTGTAACCTAATACAAAATAAATAACTTTTTTTCTTTTCATATCAATAAAACTTTATTCGTTATATTTAGTAAAAGATTAATAGTGACTTGATTCTTATCTAATATTTTATATTGTTTGTTTCAGGTAAATACATTAGTATAGTATAGTATAGTATTAAACACTAATGTATTTACCTGAAACAAACAATATAAAATGTGTGAAATGTCACAATGATTTCGTGAGTACTTTATGAGGACTTGCGCATTGAAATATGTGTGTACTTTATAACGTAAATTATATGAAAGCTGCCGATCACTTACTTCCTACTTAGTGAGTAATAATTTAAGTGGACACTTAATACAAAATACAAAGGTTGTGTCACCATGTAGCTTGTAAATGCTGTAAGGGAATATTTATTATTATTATTAATCCTATTTCTTTTAGCTTACAATTATTTAACTATTTTAATCAATATGTGAAAAGTAACAAAATAAAATATTATTTTTAATAATTTTAGTAATATTCTATAGACAGATTTAGCTAGAATAATCTAAACATTTTTTGATGGTTAGTGGAGTCCCAGTTTGTCCCGATGTTGCTAAAATACAACATCATTAATTCATAAGAAAATCCGTTACTCTTTTACGGCTAAAACGCTACACCGATATCAATGAAATTTGGTATGAAGATACTTTTATTCTTGAGGAAGGACATTGGTTACTATTTACCGCGATAATCAAGGTACTCGCGAGTGGTCTCGTCCAAAATCTAGTTAATTATAAAAGCATATGCTGATTTTTAAAACTCACTAATGAACAACACAACACTATCTAAATAAGTTGCAGTCAGTCACGAAGTTGCACCCGTTCGATGCAAGTTTATTTGTCAAAATAAACATCTCGTAAATTGTGTTACCGCTTCCATCCTCCACTTTCATAACTAAACTAAACCCATTTAGTACTGAAATAAAGTCGCATGAAGTTGCAAACTATTCTAATATGTCAAGTGTAAAGCAACCGAGTACATTGGTAAGTCAACTAGGGTAACTGTTTCTATCCCGGCCGTGTAATCACTGGTATTATAGTGTGTGTTCTCATACCGCTTGTGCCGCTACAAACGAGCTAAGTTCCAAGTACAACTTGCAAACATGAAATTGCCCAACTTACAATTTAGAATTAGTGGAAGATAAATAGGAATAATATATACGGGCGCGTTATGGTATTTTTCTTCTGGTGGCAGGCATTTCTCTGAAATATGGATACATGTAATACAAAGAAAGAAAATACAATAGAATAAAAAGTGCATAAAATAGCGTTAGTTGAATTCAGTTAATTAAGTTTGTTACCATAAAAATACCATAAAGATCCATGTTTCACCACAAATGAGTCAGTTTAACTGGAATCGTATCACTCTGATCTATCCAACCCATTTAGGAGTGTTATGTCCTCACAGAGGACCGATCTTAAGCAAAAGTGTTACACTTCACCGATTGAGTGAGGTTAGGTCGGCGCCCAAACTTGATTGTGAAGCAGGGTAAACAAGTTCGAACGGCATCTACTCCTACAAGACTACTCAAGAAAATGAAGCACTTGATAAAGTAGTAGTGTGTATTTGTCTCAATTATAATATGAAGTTGGACGCCTTTTTTTAAATACAGGAGTTTTTTAACACTGACTTTTAATTTTGCCGTGGCGTCATCTGGTTACAATGATATAAACCGAAAGACTTGAGAACTACGTGAACACAAGGACCTAAAGACCTTCTTCTACGGAAGGCATGTGAATCTTGAACTGCAATTGTCCATGGTCAGCGGAAGTCCTTTATCGTCACCATCACCTCTCCGGGTTTGTGCTTTAGTTTTCTGTAAGTCCATAGTAACACTCCGGTTAAATCTAGACTGGTTCAGTTTGTTTAAGTATCGCTTTCCCAAACGTGTCTTTATTAAATGTGTATCAATGTAACTCTCTCTAGGATTGTATCAGCCATCTATATGTGGGTCAAGTTTTCATTATTTGTAGTATCCCTTTTATTTTTAATCATAAAACAAGCGTCACGTTGCCGCCACCATCAATGTTACCCGTATGTTTCCACTGTTGCGCACACATATTAAGGCGCGTGATGCTGAGACGCAGTGTATTCTCAAGGAAATTACTAAACTTGCCGTTTATTTTTTTTAACATGTGCCGTTCTCACGATTTTGTCGTGAAGTTAGCAGCATTATTTGTAGGGTGAAAAATATATGTTTTGAAATTGTGTTTTCAATTGAATATATTGCCGAACATACGCGTAATTTGATTTCTAGCAAAAAGCAAGTAACGGATTATGTAGTAAACTGTTTTTTTTTTGTGGAAATGGTAAGAATTTACAGAAGTATTTGAAGTCCACTGCGGTTTTAAAGGATTCGTAATTAGGTGAGCCAAGTTTCAGCACATGTAGCCCGACTGATTTGACTGCCTTAAGAAACCTGTGTGGTGAATCATCAGAAATCTAAGCTCACAATAATTTTAAGAGAAATAGATGAGACCTTTCCTCCCAGAGTAAGTGCGAGTGGTGGTAACGACCTTATGTGTCTTGAGTTGCAGGGGTCGAAAAGCAGCGGCAGTCGCTTGCCGTTTATACCTTGGGAGAGCCACGCTTTGGCATTTATGGACCGGAGTTATACCGGCCTCACACAAAACCGGTGTGAAACAGCGCTTGCGCTGTGTTTAGCCGAGTGAGTGAGATACCAAAGGCCCATACTCCAAGTCCTCCATCCTTCCCCCAGATCCCGGCAACGCACTTATGACGGCTCTGGTGTTGCGAATGTCCATGAGTATAAGCGGTTGTGCTTATGCATTAATTTCAATCGACAATTTGTGCTATGAAAAAGAGAAATTCTCTAGTTATCGCTTTCGTGACAGAATGTTATTGTAATCACAACAGTTTTAAACATGGCTGATCCTGCAAACAAAAATATTACATCAGTCAAGAAGTTACTAACAGATTATACCATAAGGGCCATCAAAATTCTGCGGTGACGGCAAAAGTTGTAAGAAACTTGTACGTCCCGAGCATCTGAACTAAGATTTAGTGAGCGAGCGGTGATCTTTAGAGCTCGTCCATGGGATTTGTGGCTTCACTCATAACGAGAGTTCATAATGTTTGATATTACTGGAACAAGGTTATATATAACTAAGTTTTTAAGTATGTCCTTTATTATTGATTGACTCGCTTGGTTGTCGTTTTAGTGAATTTGACTGTGCAAAATCAGAGTATATATATTGCATTTTTATCTGGGACAAATGAATCTACGAAGAGTAGGATTATTCATTCTATGTTTTGATATCACTTAAGGTAGCAGAGCTACGTTAACTTCAGCACGAAGAAGCCTACTCGACAGCAGTGGCACTATCCTTTCAGAGAAGATTGACCCACAATAACAGCTGACTGGAGGCTCAATGATGTCAAAGCATCTCAATAGAACATTGAAAACGTGTCATAAGTAAACCACATTATTACTTATTAATTTACTTCATACAAATTAATTTAAAAATACTAAATGTAAAATGAAGTATTGAATGATCATGAAAGTAGTAAGCTTTCCACCAAAGTAGGTATGTATTATGACATTATTTTCTGAAGGTTTTATTACATCCTAGTAAGTGATACGAGCACCTATCTTTAATGTCATTTATGCTACGTTCATATGTAAAAAAAAAACAAATATTGATTCTGATAGTACACCTAAAGAAAAACTTTAATATCAATAATAAAACAGATCCTGAAGGCCGTCAATCTCAAACACATTATAGTAAATCTTCGATGTAACTTTCACACAACCCACACGCACACTCACACAACATTATTTCCACATTCGGCGTGAAAGTTTTCCCTCGTTAGCCGGCCCGCTGAGTTGGCGCTTTAAGCGAAGCACTGCTTCTGTAAGCACTTTTACTAATAATTGGTTGTATCTCAAAATGTCATGTGCTCATCGATTGCTTCGTAGATTGAAGTACCACTTTGCTTCGTCAGTAACTCTAATTGAGTTCCGATCAAAAGTATGTTCTTGAAATGTATGATTAAGTTTCGAGTACTAATTTCATTGAGGTTGAAGTTACGGTTTGTCGATGGGTTGAGCAATATTTTGCAAGTCTCGTTATTTTCTTCCTGGATGTAAATAAAACGGCTCCACTCATTTGAATATTTATTTTGCAACAGTTATGATAGAGCAAGAGCCAGTAAAGATCACACGCATCTGATAACCGGATCATTTCTTTTAAGTTGTATTAACTAATTAACCCATCTATGATGGCTTGGCTATCGCAGAACTGTCATAACTATTTCCAAATCTAGGCTTTTGTGCACATATAAAAATTGTGTGAGTCTAAAGACAGTCAAAATACCCCTTTCTGATGTAAAATATAATATTTATTTAGTATTACAGCATTTTTAAGCGGATGGTCTATTTCAATTTAGGAAAACCATATCTTTGGGACCCAGCATTTGGTTAAAGATCCAGACAAAAATACTTCCACAAAAATCCTTCACATTGCACTTATAATTTTCATTCCGAGTACACAATCGTTGCTCGCTTCTAAATCGTTCACGAAAATTCTTTGAAAACGACTTAAGTGAACGCCTGAACGGGACCTCTCGTACCTTGTCAAGCCTTCAAAGTTTACTCTCAAGGCAAGTACCTGCTGCTTTTTCACATTAATTATGTGACAAGGGCCCTTTGGATACTTGTCGATATTGTTACAGATTCACGGATGTGTAAATGTTTGGAGATCGGTTGAGAGCTTCAGGAGGTCAAGTACGTTGAAGGTGGTTATGATTTATGAGGGCTCTTGCCGATAGCATTGGTCTAAGATGAGTTCCTTTAATAATGCAGTTAGGAAATAAAGGCAATAAAGTATTCCAAGTTACGCATAGTCATTAAGCCATCGCAATCACATTGCACGCCATTATAATGGCTTTTGGGATTATCGATTCTGAGTTGTTGATTATTAACTTAAACCCATTTTATGTGGTATAAGCGGCAACCGAACGGCCAAGTTACTTGACTGTAAGTAAACATTTTTGTCCATGGGTGTACCGAAAATTAATAGCCACAGTATAAATACAATCTGTTTTTATGAAACTATTAGTCAGCAACAATTACCCCAGACCCGGTCGACCACCAACTGCAGTAACTCATGAAAACGTCATCAGACTTAAAAAGGCTATCGCGATAGAATAGATATATTTCACATCGAGAGATACAGACTGAACTAAATAATGGATTACAAGAAGTTTTGACCATCCTACCTGAACACCTCAAAGCTAGGAAGCTTGCTTCGCGGCGGTTCTTGTTTCTCTCTTGGATGGGCAAAAATGCCGTCGTGTTGATTGGTGCAAATTTGTGTTAGGAAAGTTCGGAGGAAGAACTGCGTTAAACGTATCTTACGTTCTTACAGCTGACGAATCATGGATATGTAGCTACGAACCCCTCACGAAGCAATAGGCGTATAAAGAGGACGATTTACCCACAAAAGTTGATCGCGGTTGGATCTTTAATAAAAAATTATAGCGTTTTTTTTTGCGACGCAGTTGACCAGTAGCAATAATTCCACTAAAAGACCATAGAACAGTTACTAGTGAATGGTATAGCAGAGTTTGTTTGCCTCAAGCTTTCGGGGGGTTAGCGAGCGCCCAAGGAGCGGCACCTTTGGAATTATTTTTCACCAAGATAACGCACCCGCTTACACAGCTGTTAGAACGATTTGACAACTTCAGGGTACAAATTTTACGCCATCTTTTGTACAGCTCATATTTAGCTCCACACTATTCTTTTTATTTCCCACGGGAAAAAAATTGTTCGTGGGTGAAACTTTAGCACGACCACGTCTGCAGACGTGGTCGTCGAAGAATTTCTGCGGTTGTTCGACTTCCGTAAGACACTTTTTCTAAATGTTTTCAAAGCTGATTACCCGAATGCATAGTGCATTGGGATTGATGGGGAATATTTTGAAAAGATGTAAATAAACTTTTTTTTATTCTATTTTTCATTTCACTAACTATTTTTGGAATAATCCACATACAGTGTTATAAAATTTAATTTCGAATGAATGTGTGAAAAAATGAAAAAGTCTATCGAGAACTCCATAGTATTCGAATACAAATTTTCTTTCTAAAATCCTATAACATATTAAGTGAATCGTTCAAATCTTTAAAGCACTCAACCCCTAAGTGGAAAATATTTCGTCTTCATAAAATATATTCACCAAAAATATCAGTTCCGGCTTATTGCGGAACGAATAAAGGATATGCAAATATAGAGATGCGTTATGTTAATACGAGAGATGAATGGAGTCTGGGGTGCACTTCAAAAGAAATGTTACACCACCTCTTGGTGGATATACACTACGATGTCTTGTCTTCGATGTAAAGGTATGAAAAAAAAATATAAGTGAGGTACTTTTCTATTAACATCTGTATTCCAGTGTGCTAAGTGCACATATTTTCATCTTATGATGAGGTGTTCGAGGTAGTCGTCATGAGTCGTGCATTTTGAATTTTAGAATGATTAGTTATTCCCCGGAGTAGGCATAAATCATCATTCTAATATCATAACTTAAATTTAATTTATACTATATTTTGTTTCAAACAAAACTCGGAACATAGTACAAAATAGTATAGTTTACCAAATATATATATATATATATACTAGTACTATGTATATATACATACTAGCTTTCGCCCGTGGCTTCGCTCGCAGTTAATGAAAAGTATCCTTAATATAAAGTAAACTACCAGATCAAGAATATGCACAAAGTTTATATTAATAAATAGCTTTCGCGTGAAAGCGTAACAAACAAACTAACATTTACATTTATAATATTAAGAATACGAGAATTGCTCGTTTAAAGGTATTAGATATACAATAGAGGTTTATACAAAGTCTTCTAAAATACAATTCATAGCGTTGTCAGTCCCAAATCTAAATCACCAGTCCAGGAACAAAAAATACAAAAAAAAACAATCCTCTAAAATTTTGGACAGAATTCTAACACGATATTCTTGCCCAATACGTTCTGTTAAACATGCAAATACGTGCAGAGAATTTGCATGAGAATCCTGCACTTTTCAGTGGAGGTTGGCGTTTCATCCCGGAGTGTACGCCTCATTGCTTACGAACATACGAGGCTGAATAACTAAAGGGTGTGAATATACCACAGTTTTGAATGGCTAAAGAGCCTTTGGTATGCGTTGTTGTATATAATTGACATGGTGTTTGCCAAAAATTATTCTGAAAATTTGGAAAAAAGTACAGGTTGCAGATGATATGTTGTTTTTCTGTTATGATGTGTTAATAAAATTGTTTTTAATTAAAAAACACAGCGACACAACAGCAAAAAGTTTCTCGCTCGTCCCGAGTTCGCCCGAGCGGTATGACAATTTATGGTCTATTGTCACTCTGCCTTACGAATTTTCGATTAGGTCACGTGTCCTGACCCGAGTTTTACATTGTTTACCCATCACTAAAATCTCACACATTTTCGATAAGGTCTCGTGTCCTGACGCGAGTTTAACATTTTTTACCTATCACAAAAAAGTGCACAGAGCCGCTAAAGAAGATTTCATTTCAAAAAAAATACAATGACGATGACCCCTAAGTTTGTTCCGTCCATTTTTCTCATGAATAGACGGGTTAGAAAAGGCTGAACTCATTTGCTCAAAAAAGTGTAAATTGCAAAAGCGGTCATGTAACCTGCATTAATGAATGAATGAATGAATGATTTCATTTTATTTCATACAGAAAAAACTAAGTCACCGAGGCAGGATTTTATAGCAGTGTGGTTTTTCACAAGTCATCTATTTAAGTTTGGTTATTAAAATGATTACTGCGGTAGCCAATCTAATATAAAAAATCTCGTGTCGCGGTGTTTTTGACAATTTTTTTATATATGGCAAAATAACGTTTGCCGTGTTTGCTAGTGTAATAATATGTTTTAAATCACAATTCCATTTACTACCAAATGAAGATTATCAGCATAAAAGTTGCAACTTGGTTCTTGAAAACCATGTCAAAAATCTACTAGCTGTCAAATTTAACAGGCTAACTGCATACGACCTGGAAAACCAATTTGTTCTCACTATTACCGTATTTCTATGCAATTCTGATTTACGTAGATTTCCCAAAGATTGAAAGTGCTGTGCTCTGAAGGGCGATTGAGAATGTTATTTACGAGCACTTGAGACGTAAATAATTGGATTCTAGAAACATGTCAATTGTGTGATAAGTTTGGACCAAGAGCCTATTTATTAAATAAAATATTAATGTTCTTTAGTAAGTAAGTCGGTAAACATTAGAGAATTTTGCAAAAAGCTAAGTGTACAATTTTAAATCTCTTTGGTTTATATATGAAGCAAGAAGAAGGTGGTTTCTATTGAGAGGGACTTCGTCGTTAGTGTAGCGGTTAGTGTGAACGATTCAGAGGTTTAATTTAGGATTTAGTGTAGCGGTTCGATTACCGTGTCGGACTGCTGTTTTACTGACTAGTAATTTTTAATTGCAGCCCGGAATACAAAAGATAGTGGTGTTTCCCGCCCAAGCCTCGCAGAGCATGTTAAGCAGTCGCCCTTGTCATGAACACCTATAACAATCTTTTTTGGGAAGTCAGTATCCTCAAATAGATATTCAGGTAAAACCGTTTGAGTTAATAGCTGACCCTCATTAATCTTGGGAATGGTAAAGGCTAGGGAGATGATGGTCATAAATGCTAACAATAACAAATAACTAAAAACTGGAACCAATCGTTATTTTCATTTCAGCCTCCTGTACTACCCCACAACACACTGTGTACAACAGCTTCCTGTGACCTCCAAATTGTTGGATCATCTGGTATAAAATTAAATATTACTGTATTAAAAATTATTTATCTACTTTGGCATCAGCTTACGCATTCACCAACATAAATTTTTCACCAACATTAATAGCCCTTAATAGCCCATTGTCGGACATAGGTCTCTAGTTATAAATCTAAATTTTACCTTCTATTGACTTGGGATGTCAAACAGACGATCGAATGACGTTTCGAGTAGATTATGGAACTGAATTTGAAGAATAAAATGGACTCTGCGGGGTTCTGCGCTTTATACACATTTATAATAAAAATGCGAAAGAAACTCTGTCTGTCTCTCTGTCTGTCCTGCTTTCAAACTACTACACTGATTTCAATGGAATTTGGCATAGACATACTTTGTTTTTGAGGAAAAACATATACTCTTAGCGGGCGGTCGCACGCAAAAGCTAGTAGAGGTACAATTTTTTCTTACCTATTAATCCCTAATAATATATAATTTTTAACGTTTAGATGCAATCTCAATTAACTTTTGCTGTCACGTTCTGCTACTACGGTCCAGCAACATAAGGTGCTATTAACACACGTTACACTCTGAGAGATATTAGTCTCACGTACTCTTACAGGTTGTTATTAGTTGTCATGTTATAATATTAGATATATAGGAGCTGGATGCGAGAAGCCATAGATCGAACTAAGTGGCGTGAAATTGGAGAGGCCTATGTCCAGCAGTGGACTGCGATAGGCTGATGATGATGTTATAATATTTGTTCGCTATATATTTATATTGGAGTTTTTTTGTTTAAAGTGATTAAAAAATCTCTTTTGTTATTGTAGATACTTTAGAAATATTTTGACAACCTTTTTTCTTTCATGCTTGATTAAAATGTTTCCTGTCTTTGGGAATATTTAGTATATTAGCAGGAATATTTACCGTGGTGTTGATGATATTATCTCCTAGCTGATTTCGGCCACGGCGGCCAGTCTCAATGGAGACCAACTAACCACGCTGGAGATATTATAGTGCGCAAGTGTCTGCTCAAGCATAGGTTCACTCTATGTTCTCTCTCTTTTATAATCCGATGGGAAGGGTAACCTGCATGACCAGGGAGAGAATATGTAGAACTTTGTGAAAAAACGTTGACTGTATATGATGTCTTATTTTTTCAATTCAATGTAATTTACAATCTAAAGAATTATCCAATTTAGTGCAGTCGATCGAAGGTTAAGCACGCACATCCTTTTCAGTGGTATATTATTAATTATTTACAGTTAAGTATTTGAAAGGCTTATTTTTTGTTGTAAATCTCCTAACTATTCATCAAGCTCTAATTTTATGAAACGAAAAATGTAAGTCTGGACTTTATTGGTAAACTATTTAAAAAAGGCTATTAAATATAACTTAAATCTTCAGTTTTCAATAGGTAACATTGATTCTAGATAAATTAATCCTCTTTAAAGATGTCGCCAAACAAGCAGGAAGCTGCACGTTCCACCACAAAGCTTATAACCTCTTTTAATCTCACTGTACTCAAATAAAAAGGGGACGAAACCATCCTTATTAAACACATTATCATGTCACGTAGCAACTATATATACTGGCGCCCTCCGCCGGCCAGCGCTGGAGTTATTAAGGGGTGACCGGCACACAACGGGCTACCGGATAAAATTATAACCCGCGCGTGTGCACCCGCCTTTGTTCGTGAATATTAATAATAAGAGTTGGGGGATATGGAAGTGTCTAGTTTTTGATCTATAGTCATATAAGGCTGGGAGAGAGAAGGCTTGACAGTTGAAATAGGTTGGAGCTAAATTAAACCTTGTATGTGTAATTTTTGATGTTTACAATTCATTAAGAGGACATATTATTGCTGAAGACTTTTTAACATTTTAGCATTAAATGTTTCATTAAATTAGTTATATAAATTGTGAATAAATCCATTCAATGATTAAGCTATAGTCAGTATCAGAACACAATGATTGTTTTAGTCATATGGGTGTTATGCTTTGAGTGACAATTGAACCTATCCTTACGTCTATACCAGTATCATAAATTTGAAAGTAACTTTCTCTGCTTATCGCTTATGCTCCCACGGCTAAACAGCTGAACCGATTTCGATGAAATTTACAATAGAGACGTTTTGATTCTCAAGGAAAGGCATGTATATATTTACCGTGATTACCATTATAGACAGAGGTGGTACATTAACTAGTGTACCTATAGTTTAGTACTTAGGATTAGTAACTACTTGTTATCAAGTGAAGATGCAATACTAACACGAATAAAATCAATACAATAGATCGTTTTATTTCTATTTTCAAGCATTCAAAATGTGGGCAAATAAATCCACGTAAACGAAGGAGTAATTCAGAATGTTCAACTTTCACATGAGCAACTCCGCGCTTTAAACTTATGTAATTTGTACAAAATTAAATTAATAAGGCATTTTAATTAATTCTATGAATGTGTGTTGGAAGAAGAACATTAAGCTGCACCTTAAAATTATGGAGAACAGGATTATGGCAAGCGGGTGTGTTGTATTGACTTTCGTTGTTTATAATTGTAAAGTGTACAATTATTAGAAAACAACACGTTAGTAGGTGATAAAGGTTTATAATATTGATAACTACTTGCTTTTAATTTCTTTTACTCTCTACCATTCGTAGAATTATTGGTAGTTAAATATGTTAAGGAAACTGCACAAAAATATGTAAAGGTATGTAAGTAAGGTATGGGTATATTTAAGATTGATGAAACATTCTTTATTATAAATAATAGTTAAGTATAATGATGCCGTAAGCCGAAATACAGGTTTGTACATAGTTTTGCATCCGAGGCTGTAACATTTGCGATTTGTAACTTAAACTAGTTTTAAATTGAACAGATTGTATTTTTTTTTTGTTTTCGTGCAAATAAATGCAATTCTCTTTATGGCACTTTCTAAACATATTCCTAACATTTTATAAAAATGTAAAAAGGAAAATTAAATACTTAACATATTTAAAAATATGAAAAATAATAGTCCACCGAATACGAGTACAAGGACCAAAGAACCGGTGGTTAGAGTTCCAAAGACAGGAATTCTGCATCATACCTTTAATCCAGTCCCCTAATGTTATCCTCTTAAGATGTTATTCTTGGCTATCAAGCCGTGAGCTGATAGTTAAGTAGCGACAATCTCGAGAAAATTTTGTGTTGAAAACGATTTAACTTATTGCTACTGTTATTATACATTCAAAATTACAGATTTTCTGCACTCTTGGATAACCATTCCAACCTGTGGTCTCACCGACTTCTTGGTCAGTTGATCCTACTTATGTAATTTATACTCTCGATTATCGGAACTTGATGGAACTTGTTACAATACATTCTGAAATTATAATCACTAGTACTCATTCCATTATTTTATTTATGTTTACATGTGACCGATTTCGCATTATAGCATGATATGGCTTGTGATAAAGGTATAAACATAAATAATATAGTAGAATAAGTACAAGTGATTTTAATTCTAGAATGATTCTACTCATCTCTAAGGTCGTTTGACAAGTGATTACTAAGTTGTTAAAGCTCCAACTACCCGTATCATTACCACAGATATTTTAAGGCCACTAGGTCCAAGTTTTCGCCTTTCACTGCCCTTAAAACAACTGTCTATGCCAGTTCCCACAACACATACAACGATAGTGGTTAGATAAATCACTGGATCCAGAGAAACCGCGTATAGCAAGCCCCAAAGTTAGCAGCGATGTTCCAACGGGTTATAAGTCATATTGAGCAACTGGTATTGCTTGTTTCACGTCATGTTCACACATAATAGTGAAGCTAATATTTCTTAAGTACATTACACAGAATTTTGAACTCTAAACGATAAGTATAAAATCTATACAAAAACATCTGTTGATTTTTCATTGCGATAATGCAAAATTTCTGAATTAGATATTTTTTTTACACAATCTTATTACTGCATAGTTTAATAACATCTTCTATGTAATTACATTTAACATAAATTTTTCACTGTTGCGAATTAAACGGTTTAATATCTATTGAATAAAGTTACAGAAGTTAATGTTTTACTATAATAATTCTTTATTGATATAATACCAACACCACGACAATACAATTGGTTTCTTATAACCAGATACATGCTATGATATAATCTTAAACTGGGTGTCTACAGTATGGCTATGATCACTAACGTCTAAACTAGGCCGAGCCTGTATCTTAGACGTTACTTTCTTCCCAGGTTTCAACCAATCATAAAACAGATGCATTTAACCAAACCAGGCACACTGTATCAAAAGGTGGGCAAACCCACACATATATTAGGCTGTTACAAGAATAGTTCTCAGAATAACAGATCCAACTTACCGATTTATCTCGATACACAGGTACCACAACCATGCCAAACAAACATAAATCACAATGTAATACACATCACAACAGTCACATGTAATTGAAAAATGAAAAATAATACAGAAAAAAATAAACAATAGTGATTTGTTAACACTACTAAATATGGCAGGTATTTCTGCGTTCATAATCAATGATCCCGACATTAAGTCAGGTAATCTATATAATTACAGCCTATCCCAGTGATTACTTCACTGTTATATCCTGGTATATGTATTTAAATTAATTTTAGATTTAGATTTCGAACTAGACATATTGTACTTAAATGTGAGTAGACCCAACATAGCATGCTTGCGCAGAAGCAAAATATACCGCACCGTCAATAAAGAGATCAAATGAGTGTGAGGCAACCACTATAAATACGAACTTAAGACTTTTTTCAAATTTCATAGATTGTTTTTAATGTGTTAATTACTTACACACATTTGTAAACACACTAGCATACATACTCAATAAATGCAATATACATCCATAAGCATAATTACTTAATAATTTGGAAAAAACTTTCTATTTCTTCATAGTTTCTCGATTTAAGCCATGACATTAAGGCTTTTTTACACTTGTGTTAACGTAAGGGGAAAATTTTCAAAATTTTATTTATTTTATTGTAAAGCATTGGACCAAGATAGCACTGGAATTTTTCAATAAATGTTGTATTATGCGGAAACACAGGACACAGCCTGTCTCTCCGTCGAGCAAAAATGCGACTGTCATATTTGACTTTCTTATGCTGTTCAATAACAATAGTCTTAACAAATAGCTGCCTATAAACAAAAACATTAGGTACCGAAATCTTTTTTGCTCGATGAAAACTATTTTTACATATACCCCTGAAAACTTTGGATAAAATTTCATGTCAAACAATCGTATCTTCAGAAAACATGTCAAATGAGTTAGCGCAACCAGTGCCAATACTGCTCTAGTAGACCCAGAGTACGTGCGAGTACACGAATATAAATACGAGTACTAGCTGCGCTGCAGTGCGAATACAACTCGGTCTGTTGATTGTGAACGTTCGCTACTTTGATGTGATACTACACTTATGGAATAAATCACCTTTCGTTGCGGGAAATTGCTGACTTGTGCTCGTGCGATGCTTTATAGAGACGGGAAAAGTCGATAGTTTGCTTTCGTAACAAATATAAATGCATTTTTGACAAAATTGACAAGTGGTACGGTGTCTTGATAAATTTAAAAGTTAACTTTAGTAAACTAAAGTTTCAACTACAGAAAGTTAAAAATGTGATGTGCAAATTTTATTGATTTTACTAGACTCTCATATTCTGTCACTCCAATTCATAAATAATAACTCATTAAAAGTAAGATTTGGTAAAATATATCGCCAATAAATGATTGCCGCAGCAAATTCTAATCACATTAATCTATTGCTAAAAATACAAAACGTTTGAAAGCACTTTTGTGAAAGAACTTTTTATCTTTACAATACAAAAATATCAAGACACTATAGGTATAGGCAGAGACTCAGTTGTGATCAAATATATTTTAAAGAACTTCAATCGATGTCGATAAAATCGCAGCACATCCCTGGCGCTGCGTCATCTAATTTCCGCGGCACAAGGCGGACGAATGCGTTGTCAAACTCATGGTGGTAACTGTAATCTTTAGCAACGTAGGCAACTTGCATGGTTCACCCACAACGTGGTTAGTGATCCATTTCGCAATCTAGTTGTGGTCATATTTTACGCGATTTTAGAGTTACGACTTTTGGATAGCAGTGTCAGGGCTGAACTGAGACAGAGATTTGAATTAGGGTAGATACTGAATGCAATTAGGATCTAGTCGATCTTTTTTTTATTAAGATCCGATTTTTGAAACTCAAAGTGGATTGAATAAATAATATGGATAGTTTTATACCAAAAATTGTTCATATTTTATCTTTTAAAAATCAGTTTTACAAGTTTATATATAAATATATATTTAATTAGTTTCCCCTGTCCCAATGTTTGTCTGTAATCAAAATTTTCAAATTAAATTTGATTCACTTCCCGATTTCCTATTGAGCTAGAATTTGAAATGTTCTGTTAGTTGTGATCATCATCATCATCATCATCATCAGCCTATCGCAGTCCACTGCTGGACATAGGCCTCTCCAATTTCACGCCACTTAGTTCGATCTATGGCTTCTCGCATCCAGCTCCTGCCAGCCGTCTTGCGCAAATCATCGCTCCACCTGGCTTGTGGACGTCCTACACTACGTTTGCCGAGACGCGGTCTCCACTCAAGAACTCGTTTACCCCAACGGTTATCGGTTCTTCGGCAAATGTGGCCAGCCCACTGCCNCACACCCCTTCGCCCCCACACACCCCCCTGTTAGTTGTGATGACAATATAATTATGTGTAATCGGTATTGTTATTAGTCCAAAATGGTCGCCGTAACAAAATGGCGGCGTACATAATTCTGAACAACCCACCGAATATGGGTATGAAATGAAAGGGCTGAAAGTTATTTTTTATTAACAAGTAATAAACATATAAGGTCTAGGTCGTTATTCTTTAAAAAACAAGAATTACAGTGAATGTCGAACTACATGTAAACGAGCGCCAGTAGTGAGTGAAACATTTGATAATAATGCAATCGTTCGCGTTGAGCTGCACTTCAATCAGCTCATTCATTCACGTTCGTTAAATTTACAGCACATAATGGACTTACGCCAACTGAATTGTTTACACTCAGTGAAATCAATGTTTGAAATGCGAATTTACTTTGTGAAACTACTGAAATCATATCGTATTTTAGCCCTGCGTAATAACTAACGCAACACCTTTTTTATTATTTCTTTTTTAATACAAAAATAAACCGGCTAAGTGCGAATGGGACTCGCACACCGAGGGTTTCGTATAAATCTGAAAGAATTTAAGCAAAATTTATGGTTGTTTTTGGTATGGTATGGTATGGTATTGGTTCATGAGGAAATGGGTAGTAAGTTTAAAATTATTAAAAATATTTTTACCACATGGCGTAACTAAAAATTTATGCTTTTTTAAATTTTTCTTTATCTGTGCTATAAGACGTTACTTCGTACAAAATTTGAAGATTCGGAGTTCAAGGAAAGTACCCTGTAGATTTAAATTCCCTTACGAATGTCGAAAATTTGCAGCATAAACGACTGTATCTTTTGGTTGCGTTGGTTTATAAGTTTGATTTTTTCATAGCTCCAAAGGACAGTAGACCCAAGTATTTCATATGAATTTTAGCTTGATACCTGAATGCGTTCCTGAGGAAAAGCGTCTTGATAGACAGACAGACGGAAAATAACGTGATCCTATGAAGATTCCGTTTTTTTATTTTTGAGGTCCGGAACCCTAAAAATACAATTGCATTGAGAACCTCCTTGTTTGTTTATAGTGTAGAGGTACATACATTACTCTTATGTACCTATAGAATATTTTCTAATTGAACGAATCTGTATAAAACTTTATAGCAAAATAGTTAATACAATGTGGGTGGAACCGCGAGAAAAAGCTAGTAAGAGTAATAAAATGCATCAGACACAATAAAACAAGACATAATATTATTACTCAGACAACATCAATCCCTCTAGGCTCTCATTAAAGATACGAAAACCTCATCAGCGAGTGAGCCATAAAATCAGCTTAAGTATTTAACGATATCCCATTTCGCGAATCTTCCATAAAACCTATTTAATATCATTATTTAAACAAGCATTACATAACAATAAACTTTTATGACTAACTCCAAAAAACAAAAGAATTTTAATTTATATTGCTTTCTAACCACGAGTATATGAACACCATCGAAGAAGAAAATGAACAATGGATCCAAAAGAAAGCGATAAGGACGTGAAAATTTAGACGTTAAAACATTATATTACTGTGAACACAGGTAGCCGCTAAGGTGCCCATAACAATAAAACACTGGGGACTGCCCCGATAGCTGGCGTGGAAGAGATATATGTCTATTGTGACCAAGCAATCACTTTTGTTCGGATAAATCTGGTAATGTCATTCTCAGTTGAAATAATGGGCTGGGCTGTTAATTTAATGAAAAACTTTTGGAATGTGATATTGAAACAATTTTTTTTAGTTTTTTTAGTATTCAAATAACATGGTTTTGTTGTGTTCAAATATCAATCATCAAAATTACATTGAAGGGAGGAAGATGTATGTTTGTTTTATTCGTAAGTATGAATAATTAGTACAAAAATATTCATTGACAAACAGACAATGAGTACTTAATTTTTCATAGGTGTGTATTTTATACATTGCACTTTTATAAAAATATAGCTGCCAAAATGTAGACTGACTGACCCTATTCAGCCTGATAGAAAGCACGAGTGGTGGCTACCTTCCTCACTCCGGAAATGAGCAATACAGTGTGGTAACTATGGCGGCCTAGTGGGATGCATAAAAAATCACAAAATTTTTAAAACCCGGTTACTTATCTGACAAAATAAATTAAGAAAATGCTATGTATATTTCTATACTTGAATAACTAACTTTATATTACCTTTATTATCACAAAAATATATAGAACTGTAAATATTTAAAGATACGCTCTATACAAAATTCAACCAACAGCGAAATCTTTTCAGTTTTCAACAGTTTTATGGAAATCAAGTTTAATGTCTAAATAAGCTTCTAAATAAAATGTTAAAATTGTAGAGGATCAAGGCCCACGAGCGAGATGCCTTTTGTACGGTCTCTTGCAGTTAAAAGCACATCTGAATCGTATCCGAATTAACATAAAACCCAGAGGGCGATAAAAGTACACAGCTCAGTTTGTAACTTCCTGTAAATAACGTAGGGCTATCACATCCGATTTTCTGTGTTTAACCACGGCAAATAAATGCAATAAAGGTTCATTTTTACTCTACTCAAGTAACGAATATACAAATGTAGCTCATTCGTGGCTAGTAATCTAGGTGCTATCAGGCTAATAGGAAGACTTGTGTCAGAAGTGGCTAACATCAGTAGAAAGTAGTGAAGCTTTCAAGTTAGCGACACGAATCATTAATCACGTTCAGAGTACATTACTACAATTGTTCAGTCCTTCCAAGGAAATGGAATAATACTTGTGATATAGCTTTTTTAAACATGATGGATGGTAAAAATATATAATAATATAGTAGATATTTTTTTATTTATTTTTTTGACACAAATTCTAACAATATCTTTAATTCTAAGGCCTATAGATACTTAAATGTTCTCAAACCCACGCCAATTCTATATTAAATATCATTCAAACAGTATCTTAAAAAGGTTTACATAAAAGTCCTGCAATAACAGTAAAGCTATCAAAAATACACTTGCGTTCAAAGAAAGTACCGATAAATATTAATGACAGCCCTGGCTATTTTTACGGCAGCAATATCGTTTATATATACAGAATGATGAGCGGTACAGGGACTCTCAACTCGATTAGCTAATGAAAACGTGTTATTTTGATCAACCTAAACGGAGTCTCCGCGATATGCTTTTAAGCATATCTTAAAGCTATTTCGCCTTTTAAAACCCTACAAATATCGTACAATAAGCTAAAGCATAAAATTTTTACTTTCATGTACGAGTACTTATATGAAAGAAAATCTTTTAATCTTCTAATTTAAGGAGGTTTTTTTCATGAATAGGGCTAACGAGCAGAAGTATGGAAAATAATTTAAGAAATATATACAATCTATGAATGATGCCCATACATTTGCATGCTGTGCAGGACTTTCTTGTGTTGGTATGTGTGATGCACTCGACGTCGCCTCCAAGGTTGGTAGTTATCTTTAGAAGTCCATAATACCAAGAAAGTATTTTATCCTTACTGTTAGGGATGTGGCAACTTCCACATACAGCGCAACAGACATATACTACAAAGTCATATACCGAAGATACACTGAACTACGGAGTAAATAGCACGGTTCCTCACAAAAATTCTGTATTCGCTTATTATAATTTCCTCAGCGGAATTAACCTACGGAGTCAGTTCTATTAAAGCGTCGCATAGTTTTGCATTTCTGAAATAAAAGTGTTGGAGTCCTTACTTTTCCGGCCTGTTAGTTGACGAATTGACAAGGGACACTAATTATCGTATAGGTTAGGGTCACGTATATGATTTATCCAAGTCAACAAATTTATGTAAGCCCGGCAGAGCGCGAGCACGGAAGGCAGTCGTTCTCGATTAATTGTCGTGTTATGTCAACTCGTGTAATTATTATATATTTACCATGTGTGAATAAATCAGAGTCAACGGACTAACTTCAATTTGTCACCTTGTGCAAATAGCACTACATTAAACAGTAATACCTAATAGAATAGAACCCACTACTATATAGGCTAACTGAAAAACGTTAAAACTGATGAAATAACAAATTTAGATTCAATTTATTAAAAACTAGCTAAGCCCCGCGGTACTAGCCGCGGTGCAACAACCGAGGGTAACACCGCGGGACGAAGCTAGCCTAATAAGTAGCCTAAGTGACTCCTAATATCATCAGCTATCTGCCAGTGAAAGTGCCGTCGAAATCGGTTCAGCCGTTCTAGAGATTACCCGGAACAAACAGACAAAAATTGAAAAAAATGATATTTTGGTATATGTACCGTGTATACATATATATGCCTTTAATAAAAAGCGGTTACTTGAATATTACTACAGACACTCCAATTATATTTATTTGTGTAGAATATACAACATTTTGATCGAGTTTGTACTTATAAGAAAACTAGTTTATTTTAGATATGTGCTATTATAAATTTATTTAATATAAAAAAAATATTACTTTATAATAAATTCATTAAGAAAACATTTAAATCTCCTTCAATGTTCTATTTCCTGGTGAGCTCATCCAATACAGTTAATGCAATTTGCAGTTCTTAGCGAAAAACCAAGTCAGTGTTCAAGTTTCGAGGATCGCTGATTAGATGGCCAATCAAGCCTTTGTGCCAAGATAAGAGAGGTCTTGCCTTTTTCCTAATCCATTAAAGCCTTGTTACTTAAGAAATACAAAATTTGCTGAAAGGTAAGAGTTGTCTTAACATGTGGGACCTCGGAACGCTGGCTGGATAAAGCGTAACATTCTGTTCGAACCAATTTATTGATCTACTCGAGTTGGTAGCAGGATATATTTTTTTTTTATTTTTTTTATTTTATTACATGTCATTGATATGCAGAAGGAACAGTGTAGGCGACAGGACGGAGCCTTGAGGTACTCCGGCGTTAATCCGCTGATACTCGCAGGCCGCACCGTCACAAAGGACTCTGATGCGGTGCTGGTGCAGAAACGCGGCAGTCCATTTGCAGAGTTTGGGGGGCAAACCGAAAGCCGGTAGCTTGGAGAGAAGCGAACGGTGCCAAACCCTATTAAAAACCTTGGCCATGTCGAGGCTGATGGCCAAGGATTCTCCATGCCTGTCAATAGCCTCACCCCAAAGGTGTGACGTACGCTAAAAGATCACCCGTGGACCGGTTCGGTCTGAAACCATATTGACGATCATTTAAAAGGGAGTGATCTTCCAGGTAATGGACCAGTTGTTTGTTAATTATCCGCTCAAAAACCTTACAGATGACGGAGGTGACGGCTATCGGACGGTAGTTGGCAGGTTCAGAGCCTTTTTCGCCTTCGCCTTTTTTAGGGATGGGTTGAATATTCGCCTCTCTCCAAGCCTCCGGAACAGCTCCCGAGGAATACGACTGGCGATACGGGTGCGTCCGGGGACAACCCTGGTGCACAGTTCTTAAGGACCACCGCTGGGATACCGTCGGGTCCACTGGCTTTACGGACGTCGAGTGACAGAAGCGCAGCCCCTGGTCCAAGCGCGGTAGGCCGATTGCTTTCACGCAACAGCATGGGCACATTCGCGACCGAACCAAGGCCGGGTCGTTGCGCTAGCGACCTCACTGTACGGAATATAGTATTCCATTCCGACAGTGATCTCGTCAGTCACGGCGGCCGCACTTTGGGATAGGTCTTTATCTTTAAAGCAGCGTTGAGCCTACGGAATGGATGCAAAGTAATCCCGCATTCCATCCCAGTCTGCCGACGAATAGTGCCATAAACGTCTTTTTGCTGCCACTCGTCGTGGAGGGGCAGCAAGCGGCACCGTGGTGGAAACCAGGCAGTGATCGGAGGATCCCAGAGGGGCGAGCACCGATACACTGTACTGCGCTGGATGACTCGTCATCAGTAGGTCCAGCAAGGAAGGCGCTTGACTAGGTATGCCTACACACATCCGCCCTAACGAAAAGACACACTCCAGCCTTTGCGAGGAAGCACTCCTCGAGCGCGTAGCCGGGTAGTGGAGATAAGTCGTGTCGGCAGGGCGGCGTATTTGTGTCTCCGTTAGGAATAGTATGGCCGGCCGTGCCGTCTCAAGATGTTGGTGGTCGGCGTTGAGGTTTGCATGAAGTCCACGAATGTTAGTGAAC
The DNA here is from genome assembly GCA_003709505.1 of Hyphantria cunea. NCBI lineage: Eukaryota > Metazoa > Arthropoda > Insecta > Lepidoptera > Erebidae > Hyphantria > Hyphantria cunea. Next base: position 827,265 of record PKRV01000348.1, read on the forward strand.
TCCACCTCAAAAAGCGAGTTGGTGGGAGAATGGAGTGCCGCTGTTAAATGTTTGTGCTTTTTCCTTGCTGCCATGATTTAGTAAGATAGGGAGGGGAGTGGGAACGTAAAAGGCATAACAGTCATTGTGGCAGTGTAAAACTGAGACTCGGAATGCTGCATCGCCATACAACGGTGAGGTATGAAGGTGACCGAACCCTCGGACGGAAGGGCCCCCGTACCCTTCCGGAAGTGGCCCCCACCGTCCGGTCACCAACCGGCACGACGAGCCACTCCGCAGATTATGCGCGACCTGATGGGGCAGCCTCCCAGGGTGATAAACCGCGGTTGAGCCCCTCTCTATGCCGCGGGCGGCCAGCGGCAAAACCGTTTCTACGGGTCTCCCTGGCCGACGGTTCGAACTTCGTCACCCTCAACAAGACTCTGCGAGCATTCCACTGCTCACACACTTACCCCGATAACTGTCACCCCCGCACCATGGGTCTCGCACTCACCAACGAAATACGACGGCATCAAAGCTGTCATTTTAGGTTTGTCTTCTGTGCGAGGGTAGTACCGCCCCGGTCGAGCCGGCCCATTCGTGCTGAGATCAGCGTGGCTCTACTACTTATCCTGAATATACACTTTATATGAGAATCCTTTAATTTTGATTTATGATATAAAATTCATTTTGGTAATTTTAAAACCTTTGACTTTCGTATCACCTAAGGCTAATTTACAGGTGTCCTTTAAATATTGCTGTATTTAGGTGGTTTTTTGTTTTTTGATAAATATTAATATTACACTACATTGGTTTGAGAGAAGAAAAATAAAGAAAATATTATTAATAGTAGGGAAGGAGTTAGGAAAAGAAAATGCTATTGCTCCTCGCTACACAAAAAAACTTAAAATATAAAAAGAATTACTTACTGGTTTCAACCTGGGAAACAGAAAAATTGTTCAAATGAAAAATTTAACTTGAAAAATACAAGCCAAATTAAGTCGAAACTCGTAATCCTAACGCGTCAGTTTACAATTCCACATCAATGAAAGCTAACGATGACATTTGCAGCAAATAGTCCAGGCGGACTTTCACAAGAGCTCGCATGGGACATAATTTTGTCGTAACTTGTTCTATGTGAGTACGCAACTGTGAATATGAAATTTTCTATTTGTGTAGTCTGTCGGTGTAATGTCGGGAACCGTGTAATGTACAAACATCGCTTTAGAAAACATTCTATCGCTCATTATATTAATATTGCCTCTCCCTCATTAGTCTAGCGGTTAGTGTATGCGACTGCCAATCAATAGGTTTCGGGTTCGAATCCCGGGTCGGGCCAAAAGTGTGGTTGTATTTTCTTATTATAGAAATACTAAATAACAGCTCGCAGTTTGTAAGTTGGGGTCTCGACCCCGACCCTCGGAGAGAACTTAAAGCTGTCGGTACCGTTAACCGTCTGTTAACCGTCCCATCGGATTATTAGAGAGAGGCAGCAGAAAGTGCACCTGTGTGTGCGCACACACTAGTGCACTACAATATGACCTGCGTAGTTGGCCGTTGATACTGGCCGTAATCAGCTAGGAGAACATCATATTAATATATGATATTAGTCACTACTATGGGTATATTTTTTAAAAAGAAGTTACACAAAGTGATGGGAGCGAGACTGTCGTACAGTAGAGCAGAAAACCTTTTTCAAAAAAATTATCTTTCCTCAAATTCAAGAGAGTGGAGGGCTCTACCGTAATAGGTGTGCTGTTTTATAACTTATTCATTTAATTTAAAAACATTAAAATAGTCGAACAGATGTGGTTTAGAACAACCCGTGTTATGAAAACCCTTAGATTGACTATCAGAGCAAAAACTTAGGTAGGACCCTCAGAAACTGTTTGAAGGAGTGTCGCTATAAATACAGAGGCATGGGATATTTATATACGTACTGGCCGATGGACGAAACTTTTTCTGCGTCTCTTTTCAATCATGCTTCGCTTCTATTGGTCTAATTGTCCTTACTTTAACCCGACAGCGACGAGTTCATCGTGTACAAAAACGTGACACTCGAATCATATTGATTAGATATACATGGACACAGATCCATACAAAAACATATTGTGTGTAAATAATAAAAACCTCACATAGAACTTTGGGTACAATTTAAATTTATAATCATGATCAAAATCTCTGCACAGACCAAGTTGGGGCTAACAACATATCGCATAGCTTTTTCATCCGCGCAGCTATAAATAAGCATCCGAAGGTTTAAGGTAGGGTTGCCATATGGAAAATTGAAAGGCCGGACAACAATTTTGGAACCGTCACGATTTATTGAAAACGAATTTCACAATATCACGTGACTTATTGGTAATTGGCGATATTATATTTTCAACCATTGAATAGACTAACGACACGAGAAGCCGATAATCGACCAAATTGGTGAGCAAGCCTGCAGTAGACTGATGATGAGAGAAAGGACTTAAGTTTTAGTCTACTTTTCGAAACAAGTTCTTACGTCACATTTGGTGTAATAATTCTACTAATAAATAGGAATTATAAAACGTCTACGTAATTGGCATGATAACAAATTTCGAAAAACTGTTTTATGATATTCAGCAGTATTTTTTATTGTAAAAAACAACTCAAGAAATATGATTATATTTCTACAAAAAATAAAGTTTTAGTAGGAGACCAATGCGATTTAAATTTTTAAATTCGTGACAAAGCGCTCGGAAGTGTTACGGACTCTGCTTGTGACGCCACGTAGCATATATGATGTCACCGTTTGTCAATTATGGCACTTATAGACAGTAAAGTGATCGTCCATTATATCCAAACAAAACGATTATGACGTTCAGAGAAACGTGACGTAACTCGCTCAGAATGGTGTTCAGCTTAACATGGCGGATTGCTATATTTTGTAGTTTTATTTTTACTAATTAACTATTAATTTTAATCTAAATATGATGAATTCAATTTTTATACTCCATGAACCCCATTTCATCAAATAAATATATAATTTTAGTGGTTCTTGGTTACTGTCATTATGCCTATTGATGACCAAGCCAAGTTCTAAATTTAATTGTGAATAAATTATTGGTCATAATTGATTCAAACGTAGGTTCCTAAATCATAATGCTCGGAAGATATTTAAATTAAGATTTCGGATGCTATCATTTTTATTCCAAGAATAAATCAAGCAATGATGGATTTGGAAACTGTTTCGACAATTTCGTCAACAGTCCTTACCTAAAGGTCAGACCTCTCCTTAGAAAGGGGGTTCTGATAATTTGCATTTGATAAATTGCTATTGATTGCATTGGTGACCAAGGTACATTTTCTCGATTCGTTTATAACTTTACAGTAATATTTGTTTCAAAATCATTTAAAATCTTATCCTTATAAGTGCTAAAAGGTCCAATAGGTCTAAAGGTAGATTCTTAAAAGTAATCTGAACTAAAAGTACGAAAGCTTGGTAACCATACTCCCGGGTCCCTGGATAGGTTTTGCATTCGCTTTCTTTTTGCGTGGCAATCTCAGATACCTTTAGGGAATTAGGGATTTTCATATAAGTGGAAGTTGGGAATTATTTCCGATGAATATCTCTTATTTTAGTTATTCAAACGTGAAAATGTTTGGTAAACAAGGATTTATTTGCTTAGACACTATACTTGAAGATTATATTTTCATAATGAATACTTAAAACGGGATGCTAACAGGCTGATATTTATAAGGTACCTATAATACAGTCTCGTTAAAAACCAATTTACTTTAGAAATAGCATGTATACTCCTACATATATATAACTATGCAGTTGACTGAATACTTTATATTCACTAATACTCTATATTCAGTAATATTACGCTCTGTTCCCCATTGGACACAAAACGTATAAGTCACTTATAATTTTAGGAAAAAATCAGATAGTTGGAACTAAAATGCCTAAAGAACTATGAAAATTATCAAAAAATATTAAGTAAAAAAACTCCGACACATAGTATTCAATAAATGGAATTTTTACTATCGATTGTCGGCACATGATGGAACTTGTTGCAATACATTCTAGAATTAAACTCACTTGCACTAATCTTGCATCATTAAATTTGATGATGTTATAAGGTGAAACCGGTCAGGTGTAAAAATAAATAAATAAAATAGTAGAATAAGAGCAAGTTTTTTTTTTTAAATATATAAACAAAGAAAAAAACCAAGAAAGTTATATTTGCATTCAATAAGTCACTGAGAGATCATTTACTAAATTTTTATAGTCACTTGAGTTTTTGTATTTATTATTGCAATGTGTTACCTTTTCTTTTCTTTCGTTTAAAACAACTGAAAAAGTCATTTTTATATGAGAGAATTCAATTCATAGCGATCAATTCATAACTGTGGCTGCAGTTGGCGAATCAAAAACGAAAAAAGGCTGACTTTCGAATACATCACATTTTTTTACGGACTTCAAAAAAGGAGGAGGTTCTCAATTCGACTGTATTTTTTATTTTTGTTACGTCAGAACTTTCGACTGGGTGAACAGATGTTAATGATTCTTTTTTATTTGAAAACTGGTACTTCTCAGGTGATGCCATTTCAATTTGGTATAGTTTTTGAAGTTTTTTCATTAAAATATTAGATTATTATTCTTTTAGTTCTTTTAGCTGTGGAATTTGGTCTCCAGTTTAGCTAATGTAATTGATAATTCAATGTTATGTATAACCTTACCATCTAAATTGTACGGTGACGGAGTGATTTTAGCGATTATCTCATGATTATGATCAACAAATCCTTGTCCTGAGTTTGGATGATCTATAATTTTGTTTTATGAATCTTTGTAAAGTTATTAGCCACACGGAATACAACTGCCAATTATTTTCTTAGTTCGGGGGTTGTTCTTTTATCAAAAAAATAAAGATTTGTTTTATAAACTAACCTTATTATATTGAAAGTATTGATTATACTTATACAGCCTATATTTCAGGCACCCACACATGTCTATTGACACCTCATTCATTAAAACCGGTTCAGTAGTATGAGGGCCATAAAACGTACATACATAGACTGCCAATTATTTATAACTTTCCTTAAGGCTACACCGTAATCAGATACAAAATCATAACCCTCCTTTGGCTTTGCTGTATTTGGGTAAGAAATAAGTCTGCTTTTTTAAATTCTTATTTATAATAGAGGACAAACTAGCAAACGTCTGATGGTAAACGATTACTACCGCCCATGGACACTCGCAACACAAGAGGCGTCACAAGTGCGTTGCCGGTCTTTGAGGAATGGGGAGGGGGATGGAAGAAAGGGTTGGCGTTTGGGCCTCCGCTATCCTCACTCACTCACTCCTCACTCCGTGAAACACAGCACAAGTGCTGTAACACACCGGTTTTCTGTGGGGCCATGGTACCACTCCGGTTCGGCCGGCCCATTCGTGCCGCAGCGTGGCTCTCCCACGGTGTAAATCTGTAATCTTAACACAAAGGCTTCTTTCAAATATAAGAATGACTGATATCGGAGTTGATAGCTTACTTTTACACTATACGACTCTTTGTTAAGAATTATGTACTTCCAAATTGTATTTGATTGTAAGCAATACTGATAGAAATTAAAATATTGTATTACTTGCGTCTAATATATAATTTACTGATACAGATGAACAATGGCGTATGTTTTTACTGTCTCATTTTATGTTGTTCATCATTCTTTTTATGTATAGTTTCCCTTTTACTACATCAGCAATTTACCTAATATTTGAGAAAAAAACATTTTGCAAGTGTAATTTTGCATACGGAGGAGTATAAATTTTGACACAGTCAGTATAATGGTTCAATTTCTAACATTAGGTGACACTGACATTAATATCAACCACTTCAATCGTTAAAAATCTGACAGGATGCATCCTTGTTCATAATATTATATTTCTAAGCTTCTAGTTCAAAGTATAACATTAAGGTACCTTTGTACTTCATATTACGATTCATTCGTTCTCGAATCGTATCGGAGTCGGCTCATAACGTATATAGTGTCCATCGATGGTGACTAAGACTTGAGGGTACTTCAGTAAGTGAGTTTCCGTGTAATGACCAGCCATGGGCTCTTTATGTCCCTGAACAATAACAGCAGAAAGGATTGCTTTGAAGCCTTAGCACTAATGCTACTAAAAGTTTTTAAGATGTTGGTTATGTGACTAATGTTATAATTAATATTTTATTTGTTTTACATTTATTTAACGCAAAATTGTTTAATATCAGTAATTTATAAGTTTTTTTTTTTTATATTTAAGCTGCCAAAATGACACTGCCCTGCCTGATGGAAAGCATGAGCAGAATCCAAGAGTGGTGGTCACCATCCTCAATGCGAAAAAGAACAATGCAGCATGGTGACCCACACTATGGCGGCCTGGTGAGATGCTTTTTCACGCCCCGCTTAAAGGACCCGGGATCATAGTAGGAAGGAAACACGTGCGCTGGTAGTGAGTTCCAGGTTTTGACCGCTCGGCACAGGAAGGAGTTACCGAAGCGATGAGTACGAGAATGTATGTCTTCCACTTTGAAGCGGTGACTTCTAAGGCCGGCACGTGTTGTTCTGTAGAGGAAGGGAGAGGGGGGGATCAATTGGAAGAGCTCTTCAGAACACTCACCATGGTAAAGGCGATAGAGGACTGCCAAGGAGGCGATATCTCTACGCAACTGTAGAGGCTCAAGGGTCTCGGTGGCTTCGGGACTATCGATAATACGGATTGCTCGCCGCTGCAACCGGTCAAGAGCGTCAAACAGGTACTGTGCGGCACCTTCGCAAAGGTGAGAACAGTACTCCACGCACGAGCGAACCTGGGTCTTGTAAAGAAGACACAGATGCCCGGGCGAGAAGAACCGTCTCACCCTGTTTAACACACCTAATTTCCGTGAGGCCGCTTTAGTGATCCTCTCAAGGTATTCGCGTGGGTTGAGGTCTCGGCAGATATCCATGCCCAGGATAGCGAGCCTATTTTGTAATGGCATTTGAGTGCTCTGAAAAGTGGGAAGGGGAAGGAATGGAGACATTTTGGCTGAGAACGCGCACACCTGTGTTTTCTTAGCGTTGAACTCGACCAGATTCCTACAGCCCCATTGAAAAATGCGGCCCAGAACATGGTCAAGTTGAGCGACAAGTTCTTGTCGTCTTCCTTCAACATCTGCTGGTTTGTCAAAGGGCTGTCCAAAATAGTGTCCATGAACTGTGCTGTCGTCTGCATAACAATGAATGTTGCCAAGGGCTAACATGTCATTGATATGCAGAAGGAACAGTGTAGGCGACAGGACGGAGCCTTGAGGTACTCCGGCGTTAATCCATTGATACTCGGAGGCCGCACCTTCGCAAAGGACTCTGATGCGGCGCTGGTGCAGAAACGCGGCAGTCCAATTATAGAGTTTGGGGGGCAAACCGAAAGCCGGTGATTTTTAATGAGCAGTGTGGTTACCACAGGTTCTGTTTGGTTTGAATCAGAAAGACGACCTCAATCTCTCTCACGTACACACACACATACATACACGCACGAACGCACGCTCGCATGTACACGCACTCACACCTTACACATGAACACAACACACATATACACACATACTGAGAATGTTAAAGAGATAAATTGTATAATTGTTTAGATATTAGTCCCAGGCATAAGACAATCGTACTGTTTGATACCGTGGCGCTCACAGAAAAAGTTAAAATTTTGAATGATTTTCTTAATAAAAAAACACTATTATTATTATTTATAAATAGACACATTTATATCAATTTCGTATTCAGATATTGCAGTTGGTAATAATATAAATGTTTCCTTATTAAAGTGTATGTAAAGCAAATATTTCTTAAATAAAAGGTGGTACCCAAGAGACTGGAAGCGGTGGCCCGTGAGTCTTTCGTTCAGGGCATCCTTCGACCGGAAAATAACAATAGCACGCTCATTTTGACGCGTCGCGTAATACGCCTTGTACACTTTATTGTATGAGAAAATATTATGAGTAACTTTTTATATTTTGACTACCTCGTTGGCGCGATTGCTGTGAATAAGTTCTCGGGTTCGATTCCCGGGTCGGATCCAATGTCCAGTACCCATAATATAAGCTCAGCTTAGTTCTGGACTAGATTAAGTTCTATGTTAGACGGCCAAATTTTTTTTTAATTTATTTGATCTCTGTGATTGTTCATATGTGTGGAAATAATGAGACTCCCTTAAAAGTTATTTATTTATTTAAACTCCCTGAAACGTATAACATAAGGCGGATTTAATGCCAGAGGCGTTGATAGTGGCTGAATATACCGTAAACCTTTAAATTACCTAACCTGCCTTCAACCAAACGTTTCTGAGAGAGTATATAATTTTTGTCTCGATTCAAAGTTTAAAACAAATGTCGTAACCTATATAAAACATTAAGGAATTATAAAACATTAAGTTGAGAATTTCAAACTATAAATAAAGTTTATTAAGCACATAATAAAGACGCATAGTAATCAGTAACAGTTCATAATATACAATAAATAGCTTGTAATACCAAGTATATGTACCAAAAATATTAAACTATGAAAGAAATACATTTTCTTCAACTACTTCTCTTAATTTCATATTTTTTTAAAAACTACAGGCAATAATTAACTCTCATATTCACCCTTTTTCTTTTATTTCCGTGCGGATATCCCCTCGGATACCACCTTCTCCACTCCTGCTAACATGTCGGACAAGAATCGACTCACCACACGCCGTCTCGGGTACTAGGCACCGGGGAACCAGGTGCACCCTGACAAATTAAATATTAATGACAATCAAAATTCAGATTCCTTTTACCAAAATCAAAGGGATATAAAATACAAAATTGACATCAACAACAATTTTATATTTGAAACATTCAAACATTACACAATGCAAATCCAATGTCAAACACATATTAAGCCGAAAACAAAACAACCCCTATAAGCCTCTAAACATTTCATTATATAAACAAACAGACAAGATTAACTTTTCAGTATATATATCGAACCCATTGAAAGTTAAACACGATAAACTCTGGACAAAATGCTACAGAGGATTTTCCACTCAATCAGCTCCGATATACGGGCGAAATCTCCATAAAATTGAGTTACTTTGACACATAACGGGTAGATAATAACTTTCGTATGTGACAAATAAAATTGAACTATATTTTTACGAGCTTACGGTCAATAATTCTTCGATAAACGTCAGTTCCACATGGTAAGTCATAACTTCCCGATGAGATCCATCGGTGACAGTTTGAAGCTACTGTCGATTGAGGTCTTCGAATACGATAAAAGTATATTGCTTTTAAATTTTTATTCCAATAAAGATATGTTATTCGTTAGGAAACGTTTATGGTAAAAATATCTCGGGATATCAACACACATACATATGGTTATCGAACCACGTGGACTTTGAAATTAACGGTCTACAACACGAATAAATGAATTTTAATACATTTGTGAAATAAATACCTGGATACTATGCATTAAAGACTCGACTTAATTGCCATAGAAAATATTTTCAAAAAGAAATAATAGATTTCGATACTAAAATACCTTATGGGCATGATAGTACACGTCTTAATTATGTTTACCTAATTTATAATATACTTAATATATTTTTTTATCTTTAAATACCTGAATAACTTCGCTTGGCGATTATTAATGGTGGAAATTCGAAATTTAATTAACAAAATTTGACTTTTGACAAACGACTGCAACCAAAAATTACTTTCGTTTTTGGAAAATACTTTTGTTTGCATTGAAATGTGATGAGAATTAGCAAATAAAACGACACATTCCGCAATATTAAAAAATGTCTACATGAAACATGAACTGGTAAAATCTAAACAAAAAGATTGTCCCTTAAGCCTTTTAGATGTTGTAGAGCAACGCCATCTGGCGTGATATATGGTAATCTCCACCTTCGCTCTCAAGTTCTAACTTTGGTATGGATCTGTCGTTCAACTTTGGAGATCAACTCTTTCTTGTTTCGTATTTGTTACGAGTTGCTCCCGATTACGGATAATCACATGAAGAGACTTTTGCTAACTTGGATTAGTCGTATGTCATACTTAAACAGATTATTTTACTTATCGTTAACAATATTTGTTAAAATTTTATATTTTCCGTGTGAAGTCCTATATTATAAGAGTACATATGTAAATTCTATGAGCATAAATGAGCCAGTCTTAATCTTTATGCTACCAAGCATAAAAAAAGGTTTTCAAAAAGCTTAATACAATTGATGAATACGAAAATCATTTTTTTTAAATAAATTCTCGAGTGAAGAATGTCATAAGGCCGATCCAGCTTTTTATTTCCAATAAAGTAAACTTTATCATGTGAAATAGTTAATTATTTGTGCGATTACTTGGAAAGATTTGTTCTATGAGATCTAAGTGGCTAAACATCAGAATATTTAATTAAAATCGAGCATGCTCGGTCATATCTATTTGCCTGAAAGAGAAGCAAAACATCACATACTTACCATTAATATACTACTCGTAGTAACCCGTATAAAATACAGGTTATCGTGTTTATCGGCTCCGCACGCGATCTATCACGCACAGCCGCTTTGATCAGCGCCAGCGAACTGGAACTTCAGCCTTCAAGTATCGGTAAAGGCTTTGGAGTTTAATATAGAAAGATTTGTTTTAGACGAGGTAATGGGGAGTTGTAACATGTACACTAGAAAAATTTGTAATTTATAGGAATGGATTTGTCATTAGCCAGTGCTCAAATACAAACCCAGCTTCTTCTGATAGGTGCAAACTTGTTCTAAGCCCGTGTGGTTTGGTCATTTAATAGAACTGTTTAAAATGTTTACGTTTTATTATTATAATAATGTCTATTAGGCATAATATTTCTGGTTGTTCTCGTCTTGCTAACAGTGAGTATTTGCACAGGCATTACCAAGAACCCAGGATAGTACATCAACAGCTTGCCTTTAAATACAAACTTGTGAATTCAGAGGTGCCATACTACATGAATGTCCCCGACCCAGTTCTTGAGAATGATTGTGCTACATTATATTGGGATCAATCTATTATCACAGACAGGACCATTGTTACCAATAAGCCTGATATTGTGGTGATAGATCGATTGCAGCGCCGCGCAATGATTGTCGACATCTCCGTTCCTCGTGACGAGAATCTCGTAAAAGTTGAAAAAGAAAATATGTGTTACTAGATTCCTATAAATCTCTTCTGGTATAGATTCTACTCATACTGTTTAGCCTGTATGAAATTACTCCATATTTTAACCGACCCGCCCTTTCATGTAAAACCATCTTTTCTACCTCGGAACAAGCTATAAATGCCATCTTAAACATTTTCAATGGGATGTCCCAACAAAGTATGTAAATTCAGGGTCTAGGGGTTGCATGACGTCGACCGTCTTGTAATAAGGATTAAGGTCCTTCGGGCTGAATTTGTTTTGCTGATAATCTTAGGTTTGTAAAGGGTTTTAAGGCTATCGAAGATATGAACTAAATTCTTTTTTTATTATAGAACTAAAATAGTAATTTATTTTCTAGATCCTTATATTGTTTCAGGTTTTCCAGCCATTCAAGAGGTCCCTTTTTTATAAATTGTCTTGATTTTATTTGACTTACGTTACAGTTTGACTAGGAAACTGTATGTGTTCAAATATTGAATGGCTTTAACTTTTTATAGTTTCGCATCTCGAAAGCAAAAAACGGAACTTATATATATCACTTTCCGTATGTCTGTCTCTCGAGAACCCGTGAAGGTATCAAGCTGAAATTCAAAAATAAAAAAACTACTCAGGTTTACTGTTCCTTGGAGTTGTAAAAAATTAAACTTGTAAGTCAACTCATTTTAAAGATACAGCCGTTTATGCTACAAATTTTCAGCATTCACAAGGGCATCAAAACCTAGAGGGTTCCTCCCGTGAACTCAGAAACATGAAATTTTGTACGAAGCTACATCTTATAAAGGGAAAATTGCGAAAAGCGTAACTTTTTAGTTATATCATATAATATACCTACAGGTTTGTACGGAAACCTCAGTACGCGAGTCCAAGTACTTGTCCGCCGCACTTGGCCGATTTTTTTTTTAATTTTGTATATCATTTTTGACATTCTTACTCACAACGCTATCTAGTTTTCAGACTAAGTAGACTTTAAGCATGGCGTGTTTGAACCACGTAGGAATGCGTTTTATTATTGTAGCTGTGACAACTTTATGACCAGAATTAAAAATATTTTAGGACAGTTCTAAAAATATAATAAATATATAACAATAATTATGCTAATTCACCTTACAAACGGTATAAATTTCATGAACATTCATACCATATTGCCATCGGTACAGGATCTGGCATTCTACTTTCAATTTGTCCACAATATAAAATATACTTCGTATTCATTTAACAAAAATGAATTATGACCGTGCTAGTTCAAAACCTTTCGTTAACACGGTGACCGTAACCACAAATTTATTCTGAAAATCCGCACAAATCCCGGCCAAAATTGAATTCGAATACGTAAAGTATAATCAGGCCGCATGTAGAGGTGTCAACATAAATTTTGAAATTAAAATATTTCATGGCAAGCGGTAGGGCGACACAATGGTCGTCGCAGATAGAACAGCCGGACTGGCCCGCGCCTTGCGCAGCCAATTGTGTGTTAGTTACCTACTTCTATTCTTCGCTAAAATACAATCGTTTGATGGAGATAATTTGAATACCAATTATATGTTACTGGTGTCCAATGGAGTAATGTAATAACGGGTGCTAAAAGTCAATAAAATATTTATTTAGTTAGGAGAGAATTGTGTACTATTTTATGAATAAATAAGCACGCAATTTTATGTTAAGGCGATATTACTTTACACTTATTAGTTTTAATTTAATATATATAAAAATCATGTTTTATAATCCATACCAATATTATAAATGCTAAAATATATTTATATGTTATGATTTCCTGAATAAACTGCTGTACTAATTAAAATCATTCTATTAATAATTATATGGGGTTTTCGATTAAAGCGGTAAAGAGTCTAGCCTAGGTCCTTCCTCAAGAATCATAGTATTTCCTTGCCAAATTTTATTGAAATCGGTGCAGCACTGAAAGCGTTACAGACAGAGAGACAGACAGACAGACTAAGCAACTCTCAAATTTATAATATTAGTATGGAGTATGGATAGATGAGGCTAGATGATTGTTTAAAAAATGTGCAAAAAGCGTCTTGCATTACGCTTTAACGAAGAGTTAAATGGTTTTCACAAACAATGTGACATTCATAAAAAAAAACACGCCATAGATCTATTGTTTCAGAATTTTATTCTTACAATCTGTATTTTAATTCGCGACCAAAAAACAGAAGATATATTTTTCATGCTAATATGAGGGTCCGTCCGGTCACAAAATGACAATAGACCGAATGAAATAAACAGAGCGAATGGGAGAATGTTAATATTAAATTATTCTACTGCGTATGTTTTGTTATATGGAATATGAGTGGCAAAGATTTAAACTCAAATTGTTGAAATATGTTGTCTTTTGAGTTTTAGGACATACACACCCGAATTTTAATCACGTAGTATTAGCCATATTGTATAATTAATTACCCTAATGCAATAATTTAATTATTTGTGATTTTAATGATTTTGACAATAAATAACATCGCTTTATTAGAAAAGTAAGAGCTCTATACGAATATTTGATTCAATTATTGTATACGTATGTACGTACACAACAATTATACTTAACTGAGCATATGTATGCTTAGAAACATTAGAAAAGTTTACACAATTTTTTGAAAAAAAAAGTATTGAATTTTTAAAACGTCTCCGAATAACTTTAAATAAGTGCACTAATTTCGTTGATTTTACACGTGTCTGTTAACATTGTGACTGATTAAAGTTAAAAGTAAGTAAAACTATGATAGTACTCCTGTAGTAAGACTCCGTCGCTTCTAAGTTAACTGGTCCTACAATTGGTAAGGTTTTATACAACGAATTTTCTTCAAAAATTTGCACAATATTACATAGGGTAAAAAAAGCAGCCAATCCCATAAAATTTCATAGAATAACGTTCATACAAAATAATGATTCCAGTTCAAAATTTGAATATCCAATGAAATCAATTTTCATTATAATAGGTGTCGGAACGCACGCTTGGCCGGCTTCTGACGAGGTTAGCCGAAAGCGCCCGAACGGGCGTAAATTAATTTTATCATAACAGTCAGTTATGAGATATACTTTTTATTGAGTTTGAAAATTTTACTGCGCAGTTTTGTTCTTTAGTTTGTGAAACTAGTAATTTTCGAGGTTACACATTCAACTCTACTGTCCTGTGCCAACGTCCTTTTATACTTTCTTTACATTAAACCAAGAATAATTTTCTTTTAATCGTAAATATGAACTACTATTGTAAATATTAAAAAAAAACTTCATAAAAACTTCATTTGAGCTTTAAGTAAATATTCCCGTAGCCAGCGTCCAAGTGTTTGCTTTTACACGTATAATTATGGAGAAAGGAAAAGGTTCTCATCGGTGCATTCAAAGTAAGTGCTGCGGACGTAAGATTATAAAAAAGCATGAAATATATTTTAGCTGCAAAGTGTATGATGCTTAAGTCACATAATGATTTTTACGTATTTTGAAAGAGTTAATATTGTAAAAGTACCTTCCCTTAGGATCAAGGCCTGGAAAGTTAGTCGAAGACTTCAATGGAGTGCTAACAGAATTCGGAGTGATAGAAAGTTAACAAAGACGTGGACGCTTGGAATAACGCGGTTTCACTGAAGAATGTTCATTTAAAAATATCAAGTACCATATTAATTAATAAAAAGAAATAAACAACCAAGTTGAACGCAGCTTAATCCACCATTTTTCCAACTACAGAGCCGCGTCATTCTCGCTGAATGAATCTCTCGAGTCCAATAACTTACCTCCCAACTAAATACAATGTCGCTTCTACTTGATTGTGCTGTTTTTGTTCAAGCTTTAATTTAGGTGTTCCACCTTCTGAAAGTTAACTTTAGTAGAAACTTTAATGGAATTGTAAAAATAAAATGTTGAACTATTTTTTTAATTCTCGAGGGGTTTTAAGAATAATTTATTTTTGCACTTTAATTGAGCAAGCATTTGTTGTATATAACAATGCTTCTGATATAGACGTTTGAGCATTGCTTATACTCCCAGATCCATCTATTATAAATTTCCTTTCTTCCTAGTTTATAGTCTTAAACTTGAATTAGACTTAGTGCGTGACAACCGATAGTATTTATATCCAATTTTGCAACATTTCTCTGGCTAGTTTTTTTATAATATTAACCCTCGTTATATACTGGCTAGATCACTACGGATCTTCTGGGTGTTAAAAAATAAAAGCATTGAGACTCATTAGAATTATATTGAGTTTAGAGTTGGACTTTTAAGCTCCTAAATGTTTGCTGTAGAAATGAACTAGTATATTTATATTTATTATTTATAAAAGAAACATTGCAGATCCAAGTCTCTTGGTTTCTCCTAAGACAAAATGCGTTTCTTAAAGCATAGTATCATCGATGAATTCAACCCATACTGCCATCGGAGAAGATAAGCATTTTGAAAAGTTATACGTAGAATAAGAATTGCCGCATCAGTAAGAGATATGAAATAACCAATCACGTGACAGCACGAGTTTGGCATACTAACGAGCTATCGAAGTGGTTCCACGATATTTGATGGGCGATCGAGCAACGGGCCAACATTTTATGAATGTTTGATCTTTCTTAAGTTTGCCACTTGTCTGTGCATCTCGTATCAGTATCCACCACTTGGAGATCAATTTATACGAAAAGGTAGATAAACTAACAGTAAAATACCTTACAAAATAATGTTTATCTATTTTTCGTACAAGTATTAATAATTTTAGATTGAATCTGAACTGTACAATCTATTTAAGATATTCATTTTTGTTTTAGTGTATTAATTGTGATACAGTTGTAGCTATTTCCTTTCTTTCGGTAAAGAATTGTAGTATCAAATATCTACTTTTATAGCTTTTATTTTTAAGCAACAAACACTCACATGCTTTATCCGCAAATTAGTATATTCGATACTAATCTTCTACCGATTCTTATTTTAATCCCACTTATATTTTATAAATAGGTATGTATATATATATATATATATATATTAAAACTACTTATATAACATTACTGATAAATTATAATTCTATTCATGCTTTCCATCAAGCAGAGAAGAGTCACTTTGGGATGCATATTTAAAAAAAAGGTGATTGTCCGCACCACATAATATTTTTAAACAGATTCGCATCGAACTGTGAACTTATTTTAAAACCAAAAAGCTTGTTTTTCTTGAAGAGTGTTATGTTCCCAAAAATAGGGTCCGAAAAACCATTAAACAACTTGTAAAGGTGTTGCAAAATAAATTTTATATCTCTTAAGTAATCTACTTTTACTTGCCTACAGCCATTACCACAAAAATCACATCCATTCCCAACAAGAGATTTTCATAGAAACGACATGAAACTCCAACCACATACAAAATTAATCCAACTTTGTGCGTTCCCGAATAAAAAGCATCCCTGCAGACTTCCCCGTGGATAAGATGGGGCAGTTAAAAAGTGGAACTCGACACCTGTTTAAAGCGAAGACGTTTTCGTCGCCGAACGACTTTGAAACAGGTAGGGAACATAGTAGCTTAAGAACAGAGGTATTTGGATATGTGATGATTTTTCGAAATGTTGCACTACCTGCTCAATTTTGCTTGATTAATCAAATAAGGTTCAGTTCCAATATTGCTTCTATAATTGGAGGAGTCATGAAATTTTAAGGATTGATGAAGTATTTTCAAATTAAAATTATATTCAGTTATCAGTTTTTTAAATAATTATAATCATAGAGCTCATTTTGAGTATCGATGTTCACTGTTGTCCTTTCTATAATAAGAATAGATTAAAGCATCATGAGTGACTCTGTCGCATTACGTGTAACTCAACTGCTTGATCATGCTGTTCTACGCTCGCTTCTGCTTATAAGTAGGACCTCAAGCTGCGAACAGGGAATGGTCTCCGAACAATTCGCATCGGCAACAAACGCTAACGTCAAAACTTCGGACGTCAAACGTTATACCTCTTTAATTTATGTCTTTTATCTCTCCCTGCCCACCCCTCACGTACCCAAGTTTGCATATAATGGCACTTTTGTTACAATCATGAGAGATTATGAAACATTTGTTGTTAATTTTACAGGTTTTTAAACTCCTTAGCGAACGGTTTGTTCAGACTAAGATGACGCTACACTTAAGAGAACAAGGTGTTAAAAGTTGATAATGTTGGTGTTATATATATAATAAAGTGAGTTTGTTTGTCAATTATGCTTTTGTCCGTAACTTGATTCTACTTGATTCTTGTGAAATTTTATACATTACATAAATTAGGGTAATAGAAAGACTGATCTTTAGAAAGGAGAGAAAAAGCTTAATGATATTTTCTGTCATAAATTTTTCTGAGCTACTAAAAAGAACCAATTCTTTTTATCAATATATTTTTATGTGTAATTATTGTTAATTCTTATTTTAGGTAACAAAATTAACAACTGCATTACCATCGCTTGATACTCAGCTAGCGTCGGTCAACTTATTTAAGCGAATCTTAGGGAACATTAATTCCGCTTACAAATCTACGTAGTAGAAAAAATAAATTGGCTTTCCTTAGCTTGAAAGTAATTACTTCATTTTTTTACATGAAAAAGAAATATTTGTACAATTTCTTTCGAAAATAAAAATATTTTATATAATAAATAAAAATAAAAGTATATACAGAAAACACTTTTTGCTCAAGAAACAGTAAGTTATAAAAAACAATTTTTTTAGGTCCTTACAATTAATTTAAAACTAAAACACGATATTTCTCTTTGTTTTACAACTTCATTTTTTTATATTTTAAAATTAAAACCTTTGAAAGGTCTGATTGCGGCAAATAACCCGATGTTAATTACCTGAAAACAAGTACCATATTGGCTGCTCGGCAATAATCAGTTCGGTAACGTTCAGCAGGTCAGCGCGACCTTACAACTTGTTTCGAGTGAAACACTAAACAAAACAATTCAACAAAACTTTTATAGTAATAAATAAAAGGATTAAATTCAATGTTATTGTAGGATTTTTAATCATTTTATATTGTCAAAAATTATAAACTTTCATGAGAGGAGCGTGCTTTCCACCAGATAACCGGTTTGTTCGTTGGCGCACTTTGTCTAGGTCCATCTACTACCCCTAAGTGCTCAACCTCAAGCGTTCTGTATAAACTGAAAGTTTTTTTTAAGAAATTGTAGTTAATAATCACACGGGAATTAAAGTGAATACTTATTTAAAGGTAATACATACCTCTGATTTGCCTGATCTGTCAGATCATTCAGCCTGTGACTACGGCCAGTGCAACCTGGTCGAAACGTTAGGCAAATCATAGGTGCACATAATTATTATGACATAAATATTGTGCTTAGTTGATGCTTTCAATTAAAGTTTTTGTAAGTTTAAAAAACTTAATATTTCCATCCAATATACTGAAGGTACTTATACATATTTTTCATTATGTTTTTCATACACATAAAAGTTGATAGAAACTCGACCGCAAGCTAAAGGGAACCCTTAAGCGATTTACCAATAATATATTAACGGCTAAAGGAATTCCCTTCATTAACATCTTGATGAAGCGTTCATACCTGCGGATTGAAAACGGATTATATTACGGCAACGGGCCTGTTTAATCTGCCGCTTAGCTGGAAGCCTTCTGTAATGACTTTGTACGATTTAATATTAAGTTGTTAGACTGTTTGTAGATAAGTGAGAATACTACCAAAAAATAAAAAAAAATGGACATTTAACACTCAACACCATCTAGTCCCAAACTAAACAGAGCTTGTATTATGGGTACACAACTGATATAAAATACAATTCATTTAATATTAAATTTTTTTTTTAAGTCGTGACTTAAATTGAGTCAATCTGTATTTAGAGTGTATATTATAAAGTAACTTTAAACATTAAAAACGTGTCTCTGTATATATAAACGAGTTTTTTACATATAAAGCAACAGATTTAGCATATATATATATATATATATATATAACTTCCGATCCGATCCGATATATAACTGCCCAACTTTGACAATACACTCTTTTATGTGTTTGTTATTGTCAGGACAAGTTTGCAATACAAGAAAATTAAAACAAAATTAGAAGTGTTATATTTTTGAAGTACGCTATTATAAACTACCCGTAGGAAACTAAGACGGGTTTAAATACTAAACCAATTATTTTCCGAAAATTTAGAAAATTATCGCGAAAGAAGTATCGTGGTGCGAAGTACGCTGAGTCAGTTTATATATAAATAATATTGACGTGGGTAGAGCACATGTGCGTACAATATATTTAGTATTGTTACTAGAATCAAATGTTTTTAAATCCAATTGTAGTAGTTATTCTTTAACTAGTAGAAAATACAGTTTTTGGCATCAGGAAATGCCACACTTGTGAAGATAACCTCAAACTCATCTTTTCTTCCAACAATACTAAAGATAAGCCAAAAATAAAAGTCGAAAAAAACACGCAATATTCTCTTACAAGTTTACAAAATGGTAGCGCCATTTCGTT
This sequence comes from Hyphantria cunea, assembly GCA_003709505.1. NCBI lineage: Eukaryota > Metazoa > Arthropoda > Insecta > Lepidoptera > Erebidae > Hyphantria > Hyphantria cunea. Next base: position 846,881 of record PKRV01000348.1, read on the forward strand.
TTTCGCATAAAATAGGAATAAGTTAAATGTCCACTACCAGCTATACTTTGAAAACAATCATAAAATATGTTTACGGAGGACCCCGACGCACGTTACGTAGTAAATATTTTTTTTAGAAATTGATTGGGCCTCAGCTAACTACTACTCCAGTTAGCTAAGGCCGAATCTATGCACTTTGAAAAATCAATTTGTATAAGTGTAGAAAAAGAAATAACGAAACAAATTAAATGATTATCAGCTTTTTTCGAAATCATGAGGAAAACCGTTCATCTTTACAAATAAATAAAGTAGAAGAGTCTGTTTCTAATATTAAAATAAACGCTTTTTACTAAATGCATATTTATGTACACACTGTACGTATATCAAAATAACATTTTTTTTAAATTTTGTTTGCCTGTTTGTTCTGGCTAATCTTTGGAATGGATATCTATATGGAGTATATCTATAGCTGTAATCAATCCTAAACGCTCAGTCCAATCTCGCTCGTCCGTAGGTCTTGAAAAATGGCCTTAGGGGATGAACGAATTACTTTTTTGGAACCGCATCCCTTTCCCATCGTCAGCTGAGCCCTGCGACATGTACATTATTGTCTTTGTAANTTTTGTAAATGTGTCGTTTACATGATGCTTCCGGGTTCATAAAATTTTTATGTAACATACAACATCAGCTATTTGCCTGAAAAAATATGATCGTCGTATTCTTAAATAATTGACTTAATTGAATAATTACAAATAATTGAATGCAGGACCTCCTTCCGAAAAAAGTAAGCAGTTAAGAAGTCCCTATATTTGGTTTAAAACATGACATTGTATTAGATAGTTTGGTCATTAATTCCTTATTTTACCAGGATGTGCATAGAGCAGCCAAATTGACTTCGTAAATGGCCTCTAAGCTTCAGTAAATAGTCGTACACACACACACACACAAACATAGGTACATCTTGTAACTGGAGACACGTAAATATTAGCTTAAGCGCACTGTGAGATACAGCTTGGCTGATCGTTAGGACAGTCGATAACAGCAGTTCTTGGCTATAGGTAATATAAGTACTTACGAATCATAACATTGCTTGAAAAACCAATACGACAGTGATGTCCACTACTTAAGCAATTCTTTTGTGGCTTTCACAGCGTAAGTGAGCTTACTTAAGAGCATCTGAAATCTCTCTCCCTACCTTTCTTTTAAAGACATCGCCCGCATTAGGAATATACATTCTTTTTGGGCGTATATTCCTAACTGAAACGTTCGCAAAAACCACCCAGACCCAGATCAACAATTTGTGGGTCACACAAAGTGTTGTCCTATGTGTGATTTGAACTCACAACACTTGGTCAACCGTGCAGTCAAATTACCTACTTCTGGTGGAAGAAGACTTAAAGAAACAACTTACTTGTGGCTCTTGACTCATACATGTCCATAAGTGATGGTAGTCAAGCTGCTCTTTTGCCCGATAAAATTTAACAAATGTAATTTAAAAAATAAAAAACACACTGATACAAGTTAGTTACAAACAAACAGAAAACACACAGCTGAAGGTGCATGGAAGGAAGCATGTCAAAAATCAAGTCTTGATCTAAAAGATTTCTGAATGAACATGTGTATAATATGTTTGGTTATCACGTGAAAGAGTAACAAATAGTTTCTTAAATGTATTTTTAATTTTAGTTTAAATAATAAATGTACTTTTATTAGTATTCAATAAAACTTATCAGGGTCCCATTAGTTTATGAGTTTGTACTCGCCTGTACAATATGGAGAAAGTTTATGAGCTTGGCCATCGAAGTTGGCGTCGGTCGGTTACCGCGGCTCTGCAATGTGTTTGATTCTACAGAATCGATGCGATCCCACCGCACACAGTACTGCTCAAGTATGACAAACGCGCTTTTGTTAGTTGAAAGTTTATGTGATCGGTAACTCCCTTGAACTTCCCCGTTGTTGATGAATAGTTTCAGAGCGATATTATTTATGTTTTGATTTGAAATATCTAATGCGGGGAGTAAAACCGACTTGTGGTATGGCAAAATGTCAACACGGCATGCATCGCCATTGTATGTGATAATATATGTAACATTTAATGTGACATGATGACACGTCGCCGTTGAGAAGTAATCTGCGCTTCCGTAACGCTCATTTATCATAGTGCTTTAATACTCATTATTTCTATGTGATATCTATTTTTTT
>PKRV01000348.1:849119-874282 GCA_003709505.1 Hyphantria cunea
TGCCTGATGGAAAGCATGAGCAGAATCCAAGAGTGGTGGTCACCATCCTCAATGCGAAAAAGAACAATGCAGCATGGTGACCCACACTATGGCAGCCTGGGGGGAAGGGGGATGGTGAGGGGGATGGTGAGGGTGATAGGGGGCGTTGGATTGGGGTATGGGCCTCCGGTATCCTCACTCACTCGATGAAACACAGCGTAAGTACTGTTTCACACCGGTTTTCTGTGAGGCCGTGGTATCACTCCGGTCGAGCCGGCCCATTCATGCCGAAGCGTGGCTCTCCCTCGTTTTATTTTTGGCCCATGTCGTTGGATAATTTTCCTATTAGTATAAATATTATAATATAAGTATGATATATTTTAAAAAGCAAATTGAATATAATATATCTGGTCATATATTTTAATGACATGAAAATATATGAGCTTAGTTTTATAAGAATAAAACAATACTTAAGCGATATCTTCTTCTACTGCTCACTTCGATCAACTTCAAAAACTTTTTCTCCAACATTTTACAATAAGAAACCTACATCTCAAAGTCTGTGAAGGAACCAAATATCGGAGCCATCCAAGCAAGCCGACAGGAAATGAAATAGTGAAATGTCTCGTAGATCCCTAATGAATATACGTCGAATATATAGCGTAGAAGCAATATGGACTATTCAGTATGAGTTATGTAATATATTTGAGTTGGAAGTTTTACATTTCTATTCTGAATAATTAATTCAAAAACACTAAATGTGTCAACTGGTGTTATGCATGTTTGCATCAATTCCTGAGTATCATTTGTCATAATTATATAATTAGCCATTTTATTCACGTGTACATTGTGACCTTACCTTATCTTGAAATGGTCAGGGGGTTTTTCAAGTAGTAAAATAATCATTTTTCCTTACCATCATCCCACGTACTACGATGCATCTTATTTAGTAGAATATATACTATAAGTATCTTAGTTACACGATCTCTTCTATTTATGGTTCAGTATGGCACTCATTTGATATTAGTTGATTCAATACCGACACACCACTCACTGAAAACCCTGCTGCGGTACCTGGGACCTAAAGAATTTCCTGTTCCTGAGAGTTAAAAAAAAAACACGAACATTACGCGTTCCTACGTTTTTTTTTATCATTCGCTTTATGTCCTCAACTGAAATATGAATATCCACGTTCCTAAATGATTGTCAGTTAAATGCATTAGTTTAAGCTTTAGAACAATAGAATTGTTTACAACGATAGCTCTGCGCCGTTCCGTTGAATATCCTGTTTGTCGTGTAAACAAGCAAGCCGACAGATGGGACCCAGAATTATTGTGATCACAGGTCTAACATGTATCATCGGCATGGCCAAATAATCAAGTAGACCGAACAATTAAACACACAGGCACAGGCAAATTACGCGTCGCATTGTGAAAGTTTTATGTGGGCTGGGTAATTACAATTATTTTTGGATGAAGAAAAATACAAAACATAATAAATGTACAAGATTATGATGCTAATCAAAATTGGTAGCAAGTAAGTCACTCTTCACTGACTCTTAGACTATTAAGAGTAGACACAGTAGCACCATGTTAATTCTTAAATAATTATATAACTAGGACTAAGTATTTATATCTTACTACCAATTAAAAAAAAAAAAAAAAAAAATATAATGTTATTTTACTCACTGTGAAAGAAATGACGAAAGGATATTTTTTGGAGTTAGTAAAAGTGAATTCAGATCACTGTTTTATAGTATCCCACGTGCATTGTCAGTCAGGGTAAGCAACGATGGCGCGGTCAGTACCTGGATGGGTAACCGCTGGTGGCATGAGCGTCTCCGTGATTCGGAGGTCACGTTAAGCAGTCGGTCCCGGTTGTTATCATACGATAACAGTCGTGAAGCTTAGTTGGAGGCCTTNTTATCATACGATAACAGTCGTGAAGCTTAGTTGGAGGCCTTCGGGCGGCTTAAAAACATCCAACGGCAAGATTTACGAAGCCACAACGTATTCTTGCCAGTCCCCAACCCGCACTTGGCCAGCGTGGGGACGTATGGCCTTAACCCTCTCCAGAGAGGAGACCCGAGCCCAGTAGTGGGACATTATGGGTTGTTGTTTTTTTTGTTTTTTTTTTGAGTAATGCTTAGTTTACGGATAACCGTATATATAGTAGCGTAGATAATCGTATCCGCATAAGCGTATACGATTTTAGCCGAAATAATGTTCCGGGCTTTTTAGGCAACTGTTGTCTCAGACTCATTTTTGATCTGAGAAATACGATGTTGTTACTTCAGTTCAACTGCCCTACCAGTTTTTGTCACTCGTCTAAAGAGGTTACATTCACAAGAAATAATTATTAGGCTTGCTGTTGGTTTTTAATGAAACCAACGACAATTATTTGCATTGCAGCGACCTTAAATATGTTAAAATCAATAAAACTGCAAGAATATGACGACTAGAGCTCAGAGTCATGCACTAAACTGATTAGATACATGACAAACTGATAGAGGCTGATAAAACTCAAACAAAGTAAAGGGTAATTTCACATTGGTATAGCGAGCACTTTGGCGAAGCGCGTGGATGCGGGTAGTAAATAAAAACGCTCTCAATTGCCGCCCCGTCTGCGCCGGATGCGCGCATGGCGCGATTGTTAGGGTTCACACTTGCATTAATATGCCATAGAATATATACTCTGTATTATGATTATAAGCGGGCAAACGCCACGGGCAATTACCGCCACCCATGGACACCCGCAACACCAGAGGCGTCACAAGTGCGTTGCCGGCCTTTGGGGGATGTGGAAAGCGTTTGCGATTGAAACACAGCGTAAGCGTTATTCCATGCCGATTTTCTTTGAGGCTGTGATATCACTTCGGTTTAGCCGGTCCATTTGTACTGAAGCGTGGCTTTCCTACGGTACAACGTGGCTCTCCCACGGTTTTATAATATTTCAAAACTATCAAAATTAAACAGAATTTCTAGTAAAACAATAAAAGTTTAAATTATTTACTTACAAGCAATTGACGCTCGGGTCACCAGGCTTTTCATCTTTCTTAAAACCATACCCTACGGTGATATTGTTCTACGACGGAACTTTTTTAAAAATTCTGAGGAGTAAAACTATTATACTATGTGTTACGAGACGTCCAAACAAGCAAGCAAAAATAACAACAAAAATAATATCATGATATAGTTATTCGTTTATCCTACTAATATTAAAAATACGTAAGCATGTGATAAAATGTGGATGTTTGATAGTCACGTCATAGGTCATTCTTAATAACATCATTATCTCTTATTTATTACGGCCAGGATTGGGTTCGGCTACTAGTTCAACTGGTTTTACCTGAATATCAGTTTTTACACGGAGCGACTGGCATCGGACCTCCGCAACCCCTGGGTGAATTCCAAGATTGAACTAGTTGTCAGTATATTTGAGGGCACTAACTTCTCAATAACGATTGCCACAGATGTTCATCACAATCGGCGACGACTTAACGTTCTCATATAAAAAAGCTAATATGCTAATGTAATGCTTGTAATTTATAATATAAATCAGAAGTAACGCATTATTTTAAATAAAAATAAACCAACTGTGTCAATATTTGCCATCTTTATAAAATTTATTGAAGAACCGAGAAGATAAAAATAACTGAAAAGTTATTTTATATTTTTTTTATTTAGAGTTTTTTATGTACCCAGACACTCTCATGACTAAGAAGAGTCTATTGACTCCACTCACATAAAAATACGACAAGCCGTTTAGGCTCTAGGGCGTGCCAAACAAATATACATACATTACATACACTCGAAAATATAACTCTTCTTCTTTCCCAGTCGCGTAAAAAGTAAAATTATTTAAAAAAACCGAAATATACATACACTAAAAACCTAACCCTCCTTCTATCGCAGTCGGGTAGTAAAAGTTCATTAAAACACGCTACTGCATAAATATTTCTCAGCACAGCCCTGAAGTACCCGCCCGTCGCGCGGTCGCGGCTTCGAATGCACTCGCGATGAATCCGGATACGCACTTAGCTGTTTACGTCGACTGCATTAGCCGCTAAATATCTACAGCATTTTAATATTGAATGAACCTGTTTCTAAGGGGCAAAGGGTATCTGCGGGTGAAGTTTCAAGATGAGCGTCACTTACTTATTTACTTATGAGTAAGTGACTTTAGAAGGAACTTTAAGTAAGGAGTGGCTCTTATTGGATATAGTGGAGATACTAATGTGACCTCACGTCGCCTTTACAACGAAGATACTTTGTTTTGAATATGATGCGAACATGTTCTTAATCGATCAGTGATTTCAAATCAACGAACATCCCTGATTTACAACGATGTAAATTGAGAGGAGGATCCTCTCCTGAGAGGAAACCTGAGCCCAGCAGTGGGACATTATGGGTTTTCGATGAAATTACTTTAATATTTGACTCTGACTGCCTCGTGCGACTTCTGAGGTTGAGGTCTCGGGTTCGACTCCCCGGTCGGACCAAATGTTTTTATGATCTACAAATATTTGTTTCGGAGTTTCGATGTTTTTTTATGTATAATATGGATTTATTTACAAAAAAAATATATTTATTAATATCAGTTGTCTAGTACCCATAACACAAGCTCTACTTAGCTGGCGAACTAGATGGTGTTGTGTGTTAGATGTCTGAAATATTTATTATTTATTTATTATTATATTTTATAAAACAACTATGTTGATAAGCTGTAAATTAAAGGTAAAATATTTACAGACAGGATAAAATGTCGACATCAACGCATACCGATATCATTCCCAGATGACTGACAGCACTGCCATGTTGAGTTATATTTATATTTTACATGAAATGTCATTATAATTACTGTGTCATTTATAAAATATTGGTAGTAGTCGTGGCGTAGTGGTGTAAACAGTCACCTCACCACATTCTACTGAGATAAATGTAATGGATTCAAACCAGGCATAGAACAATACTTTATGAGATCCACAAATTATTGTTCTTTGTGGACAAAAGGTCATGTTCGTAACCGCGACACAGGAATATACCTAACTGGGAGGAAGGGGTTATCTTAAAAGAAATGTAATACCTTAATTATTACTTTATGAAATAATATGACACTTTCCTATATATTTACAGAACTATAAAAATAATAGTCAGAAAACTAAGAGTCTTAAGAGGCCCGCGTAATGTGGTGGCTTGAGGTATAAAATATACTCACTTGGACTGGTGTTGGTTGGAGTAGAGATAATTATGCCCTTCACGCCGCGAACAAAACATGAAGTTCTTCATGTCAACAAATATACTTAATCTAGGAACAGTACTCATTCTTCTCCACTATTGAACAATAGTGTTCCAATCTTAACAAATTATATGAAATACTATTTGAGTCAAAGTGAACTGCCATTACAGCAAGAATATAAGGTTGCATACAGAATAATCTTAGGTGAATTTCATCACTGTAACCGAATTTTTGTGAGCGTGTTTCTTCATTTTATTAAATTTCTTTTTTAATTCTTATTTAACCTGTAGTCAACTATAGACCTCATCATAAACACGCTAAATATTTCAGTTTCGTACCATTCGCATCTAGCCGCTTTCCGCTAATTTTGCGATGTCATGAACAATTTCTAAACTGCGTAAAGAAGAAGGTTAACAAATTGTGTTTGTATGTTTATTAAATGTATTTTTTTATCTTTATTTCTTTCTTTCGACCTGAATATTTATAATCTACAACTCTTCAACTCCGTCCCCATAAAATAAATACCTTTCAGTTAGAAAATATTTACAATTATACATATCATGGTACACCTTGGAGATCTTTAAGCGTGCACCTACCCCCGTAACCAAAATGATATATTCTCGAAACTGTTATTTCTAAGAGCTGTGCACCTAATGGGATTGTGGTGTCTCCGGCAGCGTGATTAGAATACGAGCAAATAGACAAATGGGTTCTGGAGTTCGAAGGCTATTGTTCTGTTTTGTTAATTAATTGGTGCTTGTTCATGACGAAAAAAAAGAATATAATCAATATAATTGCCTTCCCACTTCTGCCCAAGAAGTTATAGGCAGGGGCTTTTGAACGCTTTTTCATTTTCTGACAATTATATAGGCATATTAGGTTCAAGCCTATTGCTACCAATGTGGAGATTTGGTTGGGAAAAAATAGCAAAAGTAAGCTATTCCTTCAGTAGGACATTTCAAGCTCTCTGACAAACATCGCAAAGGCAATTTTATATTTCTTTATATTTTCTATTTCTGTGTTGTGTATTTATGTAAGTGGAATGTTCTAATATTTAATGAGATTATAAAAGAAAGTAACATACGTTCATATAACACGCGCATCACAACAATAGATGTGTAATCAACTAACATTTCGATTAGCTTGCATAAACCGTGATCGCAGTCTAGCTACCAATGTTGTTAATCTTTGTCTTCCATATTCATAGACTAGAAATATTCATTCCTTTTTTAATTTTAATTTTTATAAACATCTACATCAATAACTTTTAAGTCGTTACTTGTTGTAATTCTGATATATTACTTCTTATTTAAAAACGTCATTCTAAGCCATACCTTTTTGTCACATAAATTTATTTTGGTGGCAACTATCACAACCTCAAACTATACTTGGGAACCCCCCTTCATACAAAGCGCTTGTAAATAGCCTTCAAATCAAATTACCATCCAAATGCTATGTATCAATGAAACATGGCAGATGCGTGACGCGAGAAAACATCGGTCTATGACTTACGCGCTCGTGTCTCGCATGCAAAATATCGTTTCAAGCTTTTCCTTACTTTATTTTATTTTGATTTTGTGTTCATTGCAAAAGATTTTCTAGAATGCTTACGTTGATACAGAGGCTCTTTTCATTAATGTTACACTTTTTATAGATACTAGATAGTTTGAACAGCAATAATAATTGGACTGCCTGACTTTTTGACTGCCTCGTTGGCGCAGTGGTAGCATACGCGAATGCTGTGCATGAGGTCTCGGGTTTGGGATTCGGTTCGGACCAAGTGTTTGCATGATCTGCAAATATTTGTTTCGAGTTTGGGTGTTTTAGATGTTTAGCATGTAAGTATTTCCAAAAAAAATGTTTTATTTTACATCAGTTGCGTAAAAAAAGTAATAAGATTACTCTGTTGACTCAACAATTTTAAAAATCATCTGATCTGATTAAGTTTTTAATTTTAAAAAGCCTTTGAGCTAATCGGTATTATCAGCGTGGCAACCAACCGAAACATCTTTTCTAAGGTAAAGCATATTTATTACAGACCTGTTTATGATGATGATGAAACTCGAATGAGTGATGAAAATAGTGATTAAATTATTTCTAAGCTTCTAAAATCGCTTTCTCTAAACTAAGCTTAGATAGAAAATTCATTTTAATTTCTCAGTAAGCTAATATAGCTTACTGAGAAATTAGAATGAATTTTCTTTTAGTTTAGGTTATACACACATATTTCACTGACTTTCAACTTTCAACGAGACTTGGTATATAAAGATGTATGTACACGTATATCTACTCGTACTTGCTGTGCCACTATATCACTTTGGTTAAACTGGCCCATAAAACTCACTCGAACGTGTATCCTGACTTTAAAATAGCTTCTACACAGTTTCATTTTAGATATGTTATGTTTAAGCATGTAGGTTTTCAATATATTTTAATCCTAAAGTACATAAGTTTTAAAGAAAAATACTAGTGTTTAGAAATAATTGAATATGTTTATTGTTAGTAGTGTATTGTAGCAAAATAATGACGTATGATTATACAGTTTTAACGTTTTATTGTGACTGTACGGTTAGCCTAAAGGTTTAAATGGCCGATACAATGTTTTCTACTGCGTCTAATCTTGTGCGCTCTAATCCCATTTTTGTTTGATTCACAAGTTATTCTTCCAAGTCTACGTTAAATAATATGTGCGTTTCATGTATTTACCCATAACTTATAGTATTACTTCATTTTCATCATGTGGTTTTAACATTTTTTTTTCTTAACCTAAGTACACAAATTTTTCAAAATTATTTTAACTAAGATAAGAGAAATCGTTTAAGATCTAACTAGTGTAAATTGTGCTGCAGTTAACAGTGCCTTCCACCGTTACATCCAGGAAACAGAGAAGAATTATGAAGACATCTTGTCTCGCGATACAGGATGTATATTCCTAATGTGGGAGTTGTCATGACAAAAATAAAAAAAATCATCACTACCTATTAGTACACACACTAGTACTACTTAAATAGACTTGTAGGTTTAATTTAAATATTTAAAGATTTTGTAGCATATAAAACATGCACAAATTAGTCCATTATACGCTTGTTAGCACAGTGGTAAGAAAAATAATTATACGACTATCGTTAGAAAGGTGAATCAATAAGGGAGTACCTATTTAAAATAAGAAACCCTTTTAGAGAACATTGCAGTACTTTAACATGAATCGCGTTGTTCAAAAGTAGTCCGTATGAATAAAACGTAGCAGATCGGCGATTCACCCTACGGCGTTGAGCATACACTTGCTACGTGCGTCGGTTATACAGTGCTACAGTCTACGAAACACGCGTTATTTACGACGTCGTATCTGAAATGTTCATTATTAATACTTAAGTAATCAGTTCGTGCTTTAAAGGTACATTGCTTACATTATTTATAACGGTAGGTTTTCAAAAAAGGATACAGCTAGTAATATATATATCTATACATGTAAAATGAATTGTCTAGCTGACCGACTTATTAGTCAGCTAAGGCTACACATTTAAAATTTAAAAACAGATGTTTTTTTAGATTGTTAGCACTAACCAAGGAAAGTTTTTATTAAATTTCATTTCTAAAATGGTATACTTCTGTCGAGGCCTCTCGTTGGTGCAGTGGCAGCATATGCGACTCTTTTCCATGAGATCTCTGTCCCGACTCACGAGTCGTGTTAAATGTTTGTATGATCGGAAAAAATTGTTTTGCTAGGGCATTTTCTTTGTATAATAAGTATATATTTACCAAAAGTATATATATATATATANTGTACTAAAGTTATATATACTATATATACCTTTAGTACAACCTCTGCTTAGTTCGGGACTAGATGACGCTGTGTGTTAGATTTTCGAAATATTTATTTATTTACAATTACAAAAACTAAATAATCACCACCACACCACACATACATAATAAAAATTATTGCCCATAAATGAAACATATTTAATAGCTAGAAAACTTCTTCGTCTTTTCGATTCTTAACTATGAAAATGTATGTTACCAGTTAACTGATTTAGTCACTTGCAGAAATCTTTTAAATTATTTCTAAATATTCTAAGGTCATGTGACCTTAACCATGAATCTAAATAACTAGAAAATGTACCAAGTTATGAATCTTCAGATTTTGCAAATGACTTGTTTGCGCCCGCACTGGACCACAGATCGTTTTATTTCTCTAATATTATACGTGATCTCGTTATAGTTTCAAACTAATTTCAAGAGCAGCCTCCGTTGTGTGGAATACAAAAAACCTCTTTGATGAATCCCTTGGCGGTCTGTAATTTATGGAAGAAATAAGGATACCACATTTTCCTATCGACTGTTCGACAGTAAAAAATATAGTTAATGAAAGCTATTAAAAGGATAATATATCAAATGTATAATTCAAAACGATTTCTACACAATTCAAACGTAAATTTAAAGAAAATGCAGTTAGTTTTAAGTTCATTAATGCACAAAAGCGTATAAATAGCACAAATAAAATGCATTTAATCACAGGACTTTAAAATTACCAACGTCATCACATGGTTGCGTTTATTAAAATTTTAAGCTTTGTAAAGAGTTTTGTTTGTCAGGAGATAAACGGTTTTACAGTGATAAGTAGATTGTATTAATTTGAAAAAACTGGGATCGTTTACACTATATATTTAAAATTGTTGACATTCTTCAATTAAAGCAATTATTGACTACCTAAAATTCTGCGTATTGAAAAAACTGACTTCTAAATGGAATGTATTGTAGTGAAAGAGAAGTAGTATTAACAATCGTTGCGGGTTCGATTACACTACACTATACTATCGAAACAATAACTCTGAAAACTTTTTGTAGCCACAGTAATTTCCAGTAAGTCCTGTAAAAGTATTCTCAAAATAAAAATATATGGTTATAGACATTTTAAGTATCACGATTCAAACTGTTAGTATAACGCCATCTATCTTAGGAAAATCAAATATATAAATATATATAATAAATAACCTTCACAATGGTTGATTACGAGTTACAGGAAATAAGAGTAGATTATCAAACAAAAGCTATTTATATCAGCATTAGCTATAAATAGGCTTGTAATGAAATACCCCTAATGAGGGTATTATTAAAACTAAAAATGTGACAAATGAACGACAATACCATTAAGTAGGAAAGGTTAATTACAGGGCCGGCGTAGTTCCACTCTCATTACGTCAAATGCCAGACGCTTGACATTCCGACACTCAGGATAATGGACGTCAACTTGTATAATAACACAAGCGATGACATAAAAGGATATATCGTTCTACTTATTTGTTATCTATGCAATTGTTGTGTATCAGACAGGCACAGTTCACATAGGGTACCCTTGTTGCATGACTACGGCGAAGCCAAAAAGGCAATACTTTTGGCAGTCAATGTATATTTGTAAGTTCTACCGTAGCGTCTACACTAATTATCCCAATTTAATTAATGATATGTCAATAGATTTGTATTCAGAGGCCAGGTGACAGTCTACCCCTATTAATTAATTTTATAAAAAAAAATGTAGTTGAGTTGTAGTTTCTAAGCTTTTTGTTCTATGCTATAAGGGGGGATACGAGCAAAAGATTCAAGGTAAATAACTACCACTGACTATAGACATGTGCAACTCAAATATCACTAACCACTATTTGTGTATGTCACTGTTTTATTTATTAGTATTAGCATGTATAATGATATGTGATTTTTATCTTATCATTCACTTTATAGAATTCACTTTTAACTTTTAATTTTTTTTCTCTTTTTTCTCTTTTCGCACCTAACTGCCCATGGATTCGTATTTGTTTTGTTTTACCTTATTTTTTTTTCCCCGTTCCAAGGTTGCCTGGAAGAAATTGCTTTTAGCGATAAGGCCGCCATTTGTACATGGTGAGTCAATTGATGTATTATGTAAAATATATATTTATGTAAACTGTTATATCTGTTGTACAATAAAGTGTATTCTATTCTATTCTATTCTATTTGATTCCATCCTGCAGACCAGGTACATGTGTGAACTAACTCACACACTCAGTGGAAATCAACTAAAAAATTACTTAACAGAGGTTTTCTTAAAGTTCCACGTAACTATGTATTTGTAGATAAACAAATACTCTATGTACAAGCATAAAGTTGAGATTAGCCTTAAATTTCAAGACAAACTTTTTCGTTGTCCACTGATACACGAAGATATCCCCCAGGGAAAGCTAATTGTGCCAATCTTGGGCAGGTAACACCCATCTTCAAATCGTTGGTCCATCGTGCCCCAGGGTGCCTTACACTGAGTTAATAAAACTTTTTAAAGCACTTGTTAAATTATTGGTGACACAAGCTAAAAAAACCCCATAAAATTTTAATAAAAAGCAATTCAGTAATCCTTACGCAAGCACTTAATCGAGTAATCATACGCCAAAAATGCCTTACATCACTTTGGAAAATAGATGATACTCGGAGTCAACACTAACATACATTTAACTTTCTTCGGTATCGTATCGTCTCACGATACCGATGACGGATCGTGTAATGTGAGAACGCTCTTAAACTATTGGACTGATATTCACCTAACATAGTTAAGAACCACGGCCAGGAAATTGGTTAATAAAAGATAAAAAAAATATTTAAATCGGTACATCCGTTTGAGAGCTACGATGCCACAGACAAAAACACACACACACGGACATCGACGTCTAACTTATAACACCTCTCTTTTTGGGTGGAGGTTAAAAAATCAATAATAACAAAGATATGTCATGTAACAAACATCTATTTGATACCAAATTAGACAAAGTCTTATCTAGACTGCTAACGCACACTTAAACATTTCTTAATATAAATAAATTGCAGGGTATCTCCAAGTAAGCTAAGTGAGGTCAAACTGCCCCCGCTCGCGGGCACATAAGGTCGACAATGCACTAAAGTCACTAAAATTCGAAGATATATAATAAATAATCGTACTGTATTTATATACTCTAGTAAACGCTAAACAGCAAAACCGGTACATAAACCTCCGAAGCGAACTATGTGCTGACGTAGAAAGACAAAAAATGAAATTAAAAATCTACTAAAGAAATAATTTCTGCTTAGAATACACAAACCCTCGAAATGAGCAAAAGAAAATTGCTGATTTAGATGATTCAACAATAAAATTGTACAAAAAATGGCTACCTGTCCTTTGCAAATAATTCCGCTAGCAGATTCAACGTAACGCCAAATAATTCAGCGACGCGGGTTCTGGGGAAAACTTTCCAATATTTTTGAACTCAGCCATCTGCGCGATGAACGGTTTAATTTAGTTAAGTGAGAGACAAGATAGCTTATACATTATGTAGAAGTTTGGGATATAATGACTCTCTCCTTGATTGGACAGTGTTCTAGGTAACTTTATTTATGGTTAGATGTTCTGGAAAGTTTTTTTCAGAGTTTCTATGAAAACTTCGCTACGTGGGCGAGTTATTGCTCTGACTTTTATCAGGATAAACCAAGTCGATAAGCTTATTTTACGACTTAGGTTTTTCTTTCTAATCTGGTTTCGTAATAAACGGAGTTAAATATTTTTTAAGAATCACGAGTTGAATTTAATTTACTTGCAGTCACCTCTGAAAATATATATACTGTTTGTGTATTGTATGTAGACATTTTTATGTACCTTTTTATGCATATTATCTTCATATATACATATGTGTGAATTATTTATTTGATGTAACTGTACATTTTAATATTTATTCATTTATTTGTATATATTTTAATTATTATTCATTTTCTTAAATTATTGATTTATATTGTAATAAAGAGATTGTACGTAATATTATCCACAACTTAATTATTTTTATTTATTAATGGAATAGGCGGCAAACAAGTAGAGGTATCGCCTGGTGGTAAGTGATTACTACCGCTCATGGACATCCGCAACACTTGAGGCGTCACGATTGCGTCATCAGCCTTTGGGGGATAGAGGGAGAGCTTGAGTTACGGGCCTCCGGCATCCTCACTCTCTCGGTGAATCACAGCGCATGCACTATTTCACATCGGTTTTTGGCCCACGCATGCCGAAGCGTGACTCTCCCACTCTCACACTCAAGAAATAAGTGATTACATATTATTTAAAATCGTAAAAAAAAATATGTTGAAGAAGAACTCCAACATACACAACACACAAACTGTCGTAAAAAAGTTGCAATTACAATGCATTCGTAGGTAGGTTGGTAGCATAACTGTTCTCTAAAAGGGCTGTGAAGAGTAACGCTACTACTTTCGCTACGTAACTCCCTTGGATAGCGTTTTTAATTCCACAATGTCATGTTGCAGTGGGTCTGTTCCGTTTCGTAACACTATCAACATTTGTAATGTAAACAGAGTGTTTATTACTAAGTCGTTTATTTTCGGCTCATAAACCTTTCGTACATAACTGTCATATGTATTTAGTGAGATATCATATAATTTTTTTTTAAATTATCTCAACATGATCTTTAAAATTTGCGTTTGGGTTCAATAACCTTGGGAGAACCACGCTTCGACATGAATGGGCCGTCTCGACCGGAGTGATACCACGGCCTCACAGAAAACCAGTGTGAAACAGCGCTTACGCTGTGTTTCATCGAGTGGTTAAGATACCGGAGACCCATACCCCAATCCTCCCCCTATCCTCCTCCCCATCCCCCAAAGGCCGGCAACGCACATGTGACACCTCTGGTGTTACGGGTGTCCATGGGCGGCGGTAATTGCTTACCATCAGACAATACGTCTGCTCGTTAGCCACTTTCACCATGACAAAAAAAAAGTTTTTTTTATCATCTATCGCGCTTGTAATGTCAATTAAATAGAACTTTTTCATTGTATGAAAAAATAAATACGGTATAATTAACCCATATTATGCAAATATTGCTCCAGACTACTTTAAAAGCAAAGTTATTATGTAATGATGTTTTAAGAATTTTTCATATTTCTTTTGTTTAGAGTAAAGTCCCTTAAAAAATCCAAGTCCGGGGTTTTCTACCGTGTCTTCTTCTATATTTCAATTAAAAAACAATATAACTTTTCCGCATGCACTGCAATGAGGAGAATAGCTCAACACCTTCTTACAGCAGAGCGGGCTTAAAACGAATGTCAACATAATAAATAGCTTGCCCATCGAATCATCACAAATGCGATGCAAAATGCATGCGGCAATGTCCTAGCCTTTTAACAACCAACTTGTTTATACATCTTTGACATTGAATTATGGATCTTATTGCCATGTAATATGGCTGTTCGATCGCGCACGCATAATATGTTTTCAAGGTTTATTGTAGAAAAGTCTAGACGCTATGACACGCTACATTATATATTGATGTATGGTATTAATTTCTGCCCATTTTCGCAATAGTCATACATTGTAAGATTTGATCAGGATTCTCTAAGAGATTGCGATACCAAACATTGTCAAATATTTGTATAAAATCTTCGAAGGAACTAAAAACACAAACCTTAGACAGTCAAAGCACTGCAAAACTACAATGATATTTTTATAATAATTTAAAGCCCTATAAACATTACACTACTTAAAACTATCACAAATAATATTAAAGTCAATCATAAAGTAACTGATAAGGATAATAAGTCGACATTTAATAGTTTCAAGCCTACTATTTGAAACTGTACTCTGTTTACAGTCTTTAAAAATATATTTTATATTGCTCTGATAACATCTTAAGATTGACGTAAAATGCATATCTTTAAGTGATCCAATATCAGCGTGACTCTATACAGCGTTCAAATGGGTTTAAACAAGTTATGTCCCGGCGCCGCTTAGACGAGACTCCAGGATTGTCTCAACAGGGAACCACACACCCGCACGTCGAGTATTCTTCAAATGTATATGAATTGTGAGTACGTGCTGTGTCTGTCTACGTTGAGAAGCCAACTTTATAGTTTATTACTTTTTTTTTCTTTTTTTTTTAAAAAGACAACTCCCGCATTAGGAATATACATTCCTGTGTCACGGGGATCTTTACAAATATACGTGAAACGGACACAAAGTACACCCAGACTTAGAACAATAATTTACGGATCACACAAAGTATTATCCCATGTAGGATTTGAACCCACAACACTAGGCGTAGTAGGAAGCGGTGTGGCGACCACTGTAACCACTAGGCTAACCGTATAAGCTAGAAAGCATTCACGGTCACATTTACAATAGCAACTAGAATTATTATCTTTATCCTAATCTTAATAAAACTCGTTCACATTAAACAACTGAAATGTGTAATAAATCAATTAATCACTGTGTACACGTGTGCGTCAACTTAATTTCGTCATACGTCAAATTAGACTTTTTCTGTCTTTGAAATGATGTTTGCGCAGTTTAATAAAAATTGTATAATTAAGACTAAAAATAAACCAGCAAAGTGCGAGTCAGACTCGCGCACTGGGGGTTCCGTACAAACGTATTTAATATGATGTGACTAAATGTTATGCATTTCACTTTTTTTTTTTATCTGTGTTATAAGACGTACTTCGTCAAAATTCTGAGTTCACTGGAAGTACCTTGTAGGTTTTAGTTCCTTTGCGAGTATCGAAAATTTGAAGCATAATCGGAACTAGAAATTTGTTTTTATCACAACTCCAAGGGACAGTAGACTTGAGTACTGATATGAATTTTAGGTTGATACCTCTACGTGTTCCTGAGAAAAAGGGCCCAGACAGACAAACAAACGGACAACAAAGTGATCCTATAAGGTTTCCATTTTTCCTTTCTTAAGTGAACCTTAAAAACAAAAAAACAATTACTTGAAAGATATCAGTAATTTGACTAACACTCAACTAGCGACCTGACTTGTTAGAGAAAGTTATAGATCTAGGGCAGGAGTATCTACTAGGGCCTATACTTTTAATGAGTGTGACCTGAAGCTTGAAAAACTTCATTATAATTCAAAAAAGGTCCTCTTTTCTTAATTTAAATACAGTCTCGCCGTAATAAATTTGAAGAATACTAAGTCTAATGTCTAGACATCGAAAAAATTTATAGCTTTTCTTATTTTTATACAATTTTATTATTGTAAGTATAAGATGGGGTAGATTATGTTATGGGTTTTGGTTTATATTGTAACTAAATTGATAAACTATGTCAAACATTCCTTTTGTGAACGTAGACATACCGCTATTTAGATGTAGCATGAAATGACAGAAAATGTCACTGTAACTTAGGATCCTCTCAATGGATGTATTGAGAGGATTCTAAGTTACAATGAACACTGTGGTATTTAGATTTTTTGAAGCTTGACAAAGCATCGTTTGAAAATAATATTTTTGCTACACTTAAAAATAAATACTTTATAAGGATGTTTGACATTTTCTTTTAATCTCCTGTTAGCTGATTTGCTTTTTGGAGTGAATGTGTTACGTCATTTTTGTACTTACTTGATATATATACTTTTAAATTTACTTATTTAATCAATATTTTTAAAGATTTATTCCTTTTCTTTAAAATTTATTCTAATTATAATCGAATCTGTGGTTAGTATCTTATCAGAAGAAAAATAAATACATGTACAGAAGCTTTGACTCACTGCCTGCAAAACTCCCCACCTGTCAAGAGCCCATTGAAGCTTGAAGATGTGTGTATCAGCCGTCATCTTAGCCCCTTGAATGTGCACCAAAATGTTTGTTATCAAATCACATGCCTGTACAAGTACGAAATGATTTTATCTTATATATTAAATGTAAAGGAAATTGAAAAATGAAAATGTGATCTGTATCAAATAATAATACATTAATGTTTAGAATTTTCAGGTTTTATTTAATAATCTATATGTTTTTCAATATTGTATACTAAAAGGAAAAATTAGAAATCAAACCCAATACTGTGATAATAAAACCAATATTATAGATTAACGAGCCGGCCCGGCATCGTACGGATATCTTTGAAATTCTCATAATTCTTTTACTACAATATGCAAGTAAAACTTTCTCTTGAATCATCTAGCTATTGCTGACAATCGCATTAAAATTATTTGAGCATTTTGAAAGATCTAAGAAACTTGACAGCGGAAGCTACTGCATTTTCTTCTGTATATTCATATGCATACTTGCTTACTTGGGAAGCAGTGTCCTATCGTGTGCATAAATAAAACAAAAACGGAGGAAGAGGAGCGGGGTGAAAAGACTTGCACAAATTTTACTGTTCTCATTAAAAGTTGATTACTGCTTTTTTAAACTTCTTATTAAAACAACTGCCTTGGTGTCGTAGTGGTAATGTGTGCGACAGCTGTGCTTGAGGTGTCGGGTTCGATTCCCTAGTCGGACCAAATGTTTTTATGACCTGCAAATGTTTGTTTCGGAATTTAAGTATTTTATTTTTTATGTATAATATGTATGTATTTACAAAAAAAAAGTATATAGGAATTTATATCAGTTGTCTAGTACCCATAATACAAGCTCTGCTTAGCTAGGGACTAGATGTCGATGTGTGATTAATGTCCGAAATATTTATTTATTATTTATTTATTCATAATGAAAGGCCAAGAAAGCACGATAACGTTCATGCAAGATTGAGGTAGGATGAAAGATTTGTACCTATTTGGCATGACAAGTCACTTCGACGGTACTTTCTTGCAGCAACAGCATTGAGTATGGCAATCAACTATTAAATATTAGAAGAGACCAATTTAGTACCAAATCTCGTACATTGTGGTCACAAACACTAACATGATTAGCCCGTCGCATCTATTCAACCCGCAGTCGGATGCGTGCTATGTAACCCATTAATTTCTCCGTTGTTCGAAACTACATCAATTCATGGTGCCCCTTGACGTGACTGTAATGAACTAAACTTTGTGAAGACTTGCACGTAAATGGCGGTACGAGTGTTTTTGATTTATTACCGAGATGACTGTTTTGTACCTTTAGGCAACCTCGGAGAATGAGCTTGTTTAATTTTGACTGAAACAACCGCTTTTTTTCAATTAATATGGTATGGTAATGGTAACGTGACTGCCTCTGTGGCGCAGCGGTAGCGTAAGCGACTGCTGTGCTTGAGGTACGATTAGCGGGTCGGACCAAATCTTTATATGATCTGCAAATTTTTATTTCGGAGTTTTGTTGTTTTCTAAGTATAATGTGTATGTATTTAAAAAAAAAAGAAAGTATTTGTGTATTTATATCAGTTGTCTAGTATTCGTACTATAATACAAGCTCTGCTTAGTTTAGGACTAGATGGCGTTGTGTGTTAATTGTCCAAAATATTTATTATTATTATTATAATGACCGTGGCGCCGTTAAGTTATTACGCAGATAAATCAAAATTAATTTGGCTAAACGCAGGATCCACAAAGACACATCTAAAAAGCCCATGATTCCTTTATTTATCCTTATAATTTTTTTTACGAGAAATTCTTATATTATTAAATATTTATCAATCAAACCATGAAGTCTCCCAATGCATACATGCCTCTTTGCTTCCTCTATTGAAATCATCAGACAACCTGACAGTCTGTCGGGTAACTTGACAGTCGCGTCCCACTGCATTCTATGGGGAATACAGTAACAATAAATAATATACAACACGTAGACTCATCCAACCAATACCCATATTTTGTTCCGCACTACTTGTCCAATAAATTTCGCACAAAAATATCTTCATGGTTCAAACAAAGTGGGGCGACAGAGCGTGTGGTACGCAACATTTGACGCGCGACAAACGTTTGTCGACTTTTTCATGCGACTATTTGTTTTGTCGTTGCGGTCACTCGGACGATTGACGCGACGAACGCTTGTCCGACGATTTCTATTGTCGTTCGAATGAATATTATGAAAATATATTGTTTTTTGATCGTGTGTGATTGATGATTTGAAAATTTGCGAGCCTTTGTTAGTTTAGGTAATTGATATTGATATGTGTGTTTAGGAAACGTAGATTTGTTTACTGATTTTATGAGGTGTGTGTGTTAGGTTTCCGATTAGCAGTCGTAAAAAAATATATTTATTAATTATCATTGAGTAGTAAAAGAAGTAATCACTTTTAAAAGAAAAATAAATCTTTTTTGTTTTAGCACAGCAGTTAGACTCACTAACCACCAGACTAACAGGCTCTTGCCTAACGAACTAGGTGGGTTCAATTCCTACCAACAGTAAGTATTGTGTAATCAGTACGATCGTTTTTATGTGTCTAAGTCTAAAATATAAATTATATATGTATTAAATACATATGTTACACGATATTTATTATTATTCTAATATATTTACTGACTTGAAATGTATTTTGGTTAAAAGTAATAACCCAAGTAAATATTTCTTTTAACCACCCTATTTATCACTCTAACTCATAAACTTACCCCTTACACTAACAACCCCAACCACCAACGATAGTTTATATCTTGAACAATGGCTGTCAGCTTCTGTCTGACACTTCACAACCCCAATGTTCAACAAAGTTCACCACAATACTCATTAATGCTCTCAAGAAGAACGTTTAGTGTAAGCCGTGATTGACGTAGCGAGACCGCACTCACTTGAGAACTAGCCTCTAGAAATTTAAGGTTAATTATAGAATATCTGATTATACAAGTTTGTCACGCCATATCACAATAACGGAATTAAAATTGGCTTTTAGTAGATGGTGACCAATATGACTTAGTGCCTTATATATAGTTAGAAAAAGCAAATGTAGGAAGTAAGGAAGCCTTACTTTAGCTGGGTCCTGGTTTTCAGTTTTTTAGATGTAACAGGGGGAGACGGCAAGAAATAGCATACGGATCATCAAAGTGACGAGTAAGTTGACATTCTTCGTGTGCTCCCCAAAACTAAATAGAGGAGTTGGGTTCTGCTTGACATGACATGAAGAAAGTCTGGTGATGACTTATTGTATAGTTGGCCTAGTGACCCAAGCAGACGCCACGGCGATTTTTACTGCGCTAAGTGTTGTGGGTTCAATGGTTCCCTTCATTATCAAAGTCAAAACTTTGTCTTTTTTATCTTTATAAAGTACTTACTTTTTTCCCGTGGCTCCACCACGAGTATATATTATTTATTGGTTGGTCAAATGTAGTCTATGTCTTTCTTTAAGAATAAAAGTATCTCCATGCTAAATTTCATTGGAATCGGTGCAGTTATTTAGCCGTGAAAGCGTGACAAATAGGCCGACCTACCTTAGAATTTCTAATATTATTATTGACATGGATTTTTTTTATTTTTAGAAAGAGGGTGCGAGCAAGCGAACTGTTATAAGACTTCGGATAAACAGTTTTTTAAAAAAAGAACTTTTAAGGATGAAGGTCACTTTATTATTTGGACAATGAAACAACCATTAATTAAACTGTTTTTAGGGCAAGTGTCACCGACGGATGATGGAATCGAACTGGCGTTAATGCGTCATAAAAATAATATGAGTGTTCAAAAGTGCTGACTTGACTGAGTAGGTTCATGACTCTATGCACTTTCACATACAGTCTATATATATAACAGCCCCCAGGGCAAAGACTAAACTTACACCTGAAGGGTGAAGTTTACGTAAGGGTTGTTTTTATTTTAGGTGCAGGAACACTTAGGGACTCGTCCGCCACTTCTGAAAGCTCTTCAGATTTTTCAATGTTGAGTTTACTTTTAAATCGCGTATTTAAGAAACGACAACATTTGCCCGATTTAACACAATATTTATATAATAAAATAGAAATTACAATTACAATTAGTATAGTTATTATAATTGTAGTGTAGGAGTAATATTCACCGTACAATACAATATGTGGTTTATCAATAATGTTGTCAATATTTTTTACAATCATACTTGTTGCTTTATTATGTTCTGATATAATAGATTCAAGGTTAATATCTTTCAAGGTTACTATAGATATGTTTGATTTTGTTCTAAGGGCTTGTTTCAAATTACAGCATGAATCGTTTATTAAATTAATATTTGAATATATGGGATTTAATTTGATTATGTTTGTAGATTTTGGTATTAACCTTGAGTCTTTATAATATGCAATGCAGTTCATGGGTAGATTTAGTATTCCTGTTCCCGAAATATCTAATTCAGAATTTTCTACTTTAGGACAATCGATTGTTAATTTTGATCTTTCATTAATTACATATATCCACTTATTATTTGATAATCTTTGCCAAATTTCTAGATGACCCTGAAGGAATTTAGTTTGACATTGAGTGGGAACAGAGTTTAAGGCTTTAGAAATTATTTCCGATTCGCAGATCGGTGATGCAGAACTGGAATAAACATTTAGATTTTCGCAAATATAGTACAAGTTATATATGACCTTACAATTACTTAAATTTTCTAACTTACAATAGAAAGACTTATCTCTAGTTATGCCTACAAATTTAGTAGATGGAATTATGGTGGAGTATGTTTGATTAGTAATTAAAACTGGAAATGGAATACAATTATATAAACTAAATTCTTTGGACGTTACGAGAGGAACCTTGAGAACAAATACAATTTTATTATCACTATAAAAACTAGCGATTTCAGATACATTAATTAACATGTGAATGTTTTTCAAAGATAAACTTAAGGGAAATTGACGATAATCTGCCAAAAATCTATAATTTTGAACCAATTCAGAAAACAATTGTTTTGGGGTAATAATAGAAGGGTACAAAATATGTGACTTACTAAACATAATTCCATTTACAATATCCTCTAACTTAAATGACAGTGTTAACAAACTACCTTCTAACATATTAAGTATTTCATTCATTTTTGATCTCAGAAGTAAAGTATCTGATAACAAGGTTAAGTTCTTTTGATTAGCAGATAAAATTTCAATGGCGCTATTTAATTGTTGCTCATTGACACTAATTTTATTAACAACATCTTTTACAGAAGAAAGGGTTGACGTTGTAATTAAAATGTTTTCTTTTACTAATTTAGACAATTGAGTTTGATCATTTTCGACAATTTTAATAGCGTCGCTATACTTAATAGCGTCGTCTTCATCCATAACACCAAATAAATGTTTGAATAACATACCAACTCCACCAAACCAAGGTGATCTTTTTGATCGAGTTTCTATCAGGTGGGATATTGATTCAAAATCTCGTATTATGTCATAGTAGCGGATAGATAGAGGTTGGAGCATGTTATGACATTCTACATCGCTAAATACATTACTTTGTTTACACAAGTACTTGGAGGTTCCTATCACACCGTTCAAGTTTTTAATGTGTGGTTGTATAAAAGAAATATCAATAGGAACTACTACACTAAGATAACCGTCTATTATTTTTAAGGATCCTACTGGATCAAAGTAAATACCGGGGCTATTCACCGTGGGTTGAATGATTTTTTCTTGTGCCAGGGACAAGGTACTGCAATAAAATATGTAAATAATATTATTAGAAGAAATTGGTTTATATATATTTACCTAATCTAATTCCTTACATGGCTAAGAATCGCGACGGCGTGCGAGCTTGACTTCATCAAAATGATGAGTCACATGTCGCCTATTAATGAGTAAAGTAAGACTATTTCTACCGTTTATTTTTATAATTTTATACGGTCCTTTCCATATTGGGGATAGTGCTTTACGCAACCTCAAATGGTTTTTTAAATAAACATAGTCACCGATTTGATATGTCACGGGACGTGTGCGTGAGTCATAATATGTTTTGGATAACTCTTTGGATTTACGGATATTATCTATTGCTTTATCTCTTGTATATTTAAGGCGATGTTGTAACATTTTTACGTAGTCCGGGTAAGTAACACCTGGGGCTGATTCATAAATAGAATTTGGTAAAAAGGGCTTATGCCCAAATATTAATTCATAAGGTGAATAGTGAGTAGTTGTATGTATAGCTGTATTATACGCCAACATGGCTGTATAAACATATTTAGGCCAATTATCCTGGTTTTCACAAACATAAGATTTTAGGTATTCTTTTAAAGTTGAATGGCTACGCTCTAACGCGCCTTGGGTCTGAGGATGGTAGGGAGAGGACCATAGTTGTTTAATTTTTAAGAAGGAACAGGTCTCTTTAAATAGTCCTGCTGTAAAGTTTGTTCCTTGATCTGTTAAGATTGTCTTAGGAATACCAAACAAGGAAATGAAATGGATGAGACATTCACTAGTTTCTTCAGCAGTGGTATATCTGATAGGATAAGCGACGGAGTATTTGGTAAGATCATCTTGAAGAGTAAGGATGAATTTTAGCTTAGCTGGGCCGGATTCTGGAAGAGGACCAACTATGTCAAGGGATAGTCTTTCAAAGGGAGTAGTAGAAGTACTAGTTATTTCCATGGGAGCTCTGTTAATCTTTCGTAAAGCTTTATTTGTTTGACATGAAGTACAATTTTTTACATAGTTCTCGATGTCACTACGCATATTTTTCCAATAATACTGTTCCCTAATTTTATTAAACATTCGGTTGGATCCGATATGTCCAGCGACAGGAATGTCATGATTTTCTTTGAGGATTTTCTGAACTTCACTAGGGCTTGGGTAATATATCTTATTGCAATAAATATTAATTTCGATTTTAGTATCATGAAATAAATAGTTTAACATGTTGTAAATTTTAATATAAATATGTTTATCAAAAGGATTTTTAAAATCTGTTATGCTTATTTTATTTATAACTTCACTATTGGACAGTAAATGATTCCTAAAATTTTTTAGTGTTTCGAATATATCACTATAGCTACAATCATCGAAGTGGTGTACTTTAGTAAATAAAAAATAGTAAACCTTGTTGTTATTTAATAGAGATTTGAAGGAATGTAAGGTTTTTTCTGAATTTATGAAAGATTCTTGTTCCGTTGAATTTGAGAGAATTTCTTGAACATAAGGAATTGATTCATCGAGATCTAGTGATGTAGGTACTACTATAATCTTATTTTGACTTTTCATTAAGCTATCATTATGTTCAATAATGACGGTATTATATGGTGTAGTTGAGGGAGTCTTCAAAAATTTTGTGTATGTATCATTTAGATCTGGTACGGTTATATTTGGTGAATCGATTTCAGGATTTGGGGAATGTAAATCTTGATTTTGGTCACTTGTAGACGGTTGAGGTTCGTTTTGGATTTCAGGAGTCAAAGGGTCTCGAGGNTGGAGTATGTTTGATTAGTAATTAAAACTGGAAATGGAATACAATTATATAAACTAAATTCTTTGGACGTTACGAGAGGAACCTTGAGAACAAATACAATTTTATTATCACTATAAAAACTAGCGATTTCAGATACATTAATTAACATGTGAATGTTTTTCAAAGATAAACTTAAGGGAAATTGACGATAATCTGCCAAAAATCTATAATTTTGAACCAATTCAGAAAACAATTGTTTTGGGGTAATAATAGAAGGGTACAAAATATGTGACTTACTAAACATAATTCCATTTACAATATCCTCTAACTTAAATGACAGTGTTAACAAACTACCTTCTAACATATTAAGTATTTCATTCATTTTTGATCTCAGAAGTAAAGTATCTGATAACAAGGTTAAGTTCTTTTGATTAGCAGATAAAATTTCAATGGCGCTATTTAATTGTTGCTCATTGACACTAATTTTATTAACAACATCTTTTACAGAAGAAAGGGTTGACGTTGTAATTAAAATGTTTTCTTTTACTAATTTAGACAATTGAGTTTGATCATTTTCGACAATTTTAATAGCGTCGCTATACTTAATAGCGTCGTCTTCATCCATAACACCAAATAAATGTTTGAATAACATACCAACTCCACCAAACCAAGGTGATCTTTTTGATCGAGTTTCTATCAGGTGGGATATTGATTCAAAATCTCGTATTATGTCATAGTAGCGGATAGATAGAGGTTGGAGCATGTTATGACATTCTACATCGCTAAATACATTACTTTGTTTACACAAGTACTTGGAGGTTCCTATCACACCGTTCAAGTTTTTAATGTGTGGTTGTATAAAAGAAATATCAATAGGAACTACTACACTAAGATAACCGTCTATTATTTTTAAGGAT